>WAAF01020550.1:4833-36738 GCA_013400475.1 Tricholaema leucomelas
GTTATAATAATTTATTCTAAAATAATTGCAAGACTGTTGTGCTGGTTTGAGAAATTAAACCCTCAGCTGTGAGAGGAAGGAAAAAACCCAGCAGTAATCTATATCCCTCAGTTTTTCTGCTGAGAAATGCAACTAGTCAAAACATAGCTAAGACGGGCACTTCACATGCACACACTGATCAGCTCTCACTTCGGGCTGTGCCTTCTTTCTGGTGCTCTGCTCTCTGTGGCTGACTCTGCCTCTAACTCTCTAATCCACCTAACCCCTTTGTCCTCTAACCTCTTTGCCATCTTCTTTTTGCCATCTCGCCTCAGATGTCCAGGTTTATCGCATGAGATGTACGTGGGTTGATCTGGTTATTTCTGAAAGGAGAGAAAGAGGGAGAGGAAATGGGGTTTGGGTTGGGAGCCCTCCTGGGGACCCTGATTGTTTCTGGGAGGGGTTTTGTGTTTCTGTGTTACTTTTAATTTGTCCATAACTGTATACATTTGTGTATATCTGCTTGTATGTCGTGCTAAGCTGCAAATATTGCTTCATTCTTTAATTTCCAGCCCTCTGAATTTAGTCTGGATGATTTTCTTAAGTATGAGGGGGGGGAGTAACTGCCAAATCATCACAACTGTGAACATGGTGTGTGTGAAGAACCACTTACTGAAAGTCAGCATTAGTTTCAAGCACTCTTAATGACAATTACAGTTAACATTTCAAAACGCTATTCTGATCAAAAGAGAAGCAAACAAAACCTGGGATTTGTGGGGGGGCTTTGATGATACTTGTTTGAGCTGCACCCCGTCTGAGTAGATCATAATCAGTTGCGTTCATTCAAAGTTTCTTCCCCCGCCTCGTATATTCATAGCGTTGCCAAGTACAACGTCAACGAAGGGCAAAACGTCTTTTGGTGGTCCTGCGGAGAGAGCATTTTTTTCTGTTGCTGCATCCTATGTTGCCACCCAGTGGAGAAGACTGAATTCTCCTTATCGCGGGCTCGGAGACATACACCTTGTTATTCACCGGCCAGCAGCCCTGTGTTCTGCAAGACCACGTCATAGGTGGTCTTCTGTGAAAACACTGCTTGCCTTTTTTGCTGCTTCCAGTTGGTTTAGTTGATATTAAGAAAGTGAGCTGGAAATAGTATGGAATCTGATGGTAAAAGCTTGTGGGGTTTTGCCTCTCTCTTAGATATTTGCTCGTTTTGATCAATGTATTCTAAACTGTATGAGGGAGGTCATTCTTCCCCTGTACTCAACATTGCTCAGGCCACACCTTAAGTCCTGTGTCCAGTTCTGGGCTCCTCAATTCAAGAGAGATGTTGAGGTGCTGGAACATGTCCAGAGAAGGGCAACAAAGCTGGTGAGGGGCCTGGAGCACAGCCCTGTGAGGAGAGGCTGAGGGAGCTGAGGGTGTTTATCCTGGAGAAGAGGAGGCTCAGGGGTGACCTCATTGCTGTCTAAAACTACCTGAAGGGTGGTTGTGGCCAGATGGGGGTTGGTCTCTTCTCTCAGGCAACCAGCAACAGAATAAGGGGAGACAGCCTCAAGTTGTGCCGGGGGAGGTCTAGGCTGGATGTTAGGAGGAAGTTGTTGCCAGAGAGAGTGATTGGCATTGGAATGGGCTGCCCAGGGAGGTGGTGGAGTCACCGTCCCTGGAGGTGTTCAAGCAAAGCCTGGTTGAGGCATTTAGTGCCATGGTCTAGTCGACTGGATAGGGCTGTGTGGCAGGTTGGAAAGGATGATCTCAAGAGGTCTCTTCCAACCTGGTTGATTCTATGATTCTAATGGAAAAATTAAATGGTCAGCAGCTAAGATGTCTGAGAGTTGTCAGAAGAACTGACAAAATATCCTACCCATTTTAAATCCTGAATACATGTGCAGAAACTCTGGAGGAATTCTTTCCTCCCAAATTGTGGACATGTTATTAACCTGCTTTCTACTTAAAGACACAGATACAGATGCATCTACATTAACATTTTAATTTCGATGAGGAGTGTGCTTTTGAAGCAAATCCCTCAATCATCTGTGATTGGTACTGTGGAGCAGTCTTGGGGCAAATAAACAGGATTCCTTTCAGCCGGAGCTCAGTTGTAAGGTGTGCCCGACGGTTGCATTTAACACACACTAACTGCTAAGAGGCATTCAGTCTCTTGAGATTAGCATAGATCTAGTTAAGTATTCTCTCTTATCCAAGCAGATATTATAGATTTGGGGACTCTAAGTGCTGAGTTTTTACAAAAAAATGAATTTTGGTAAATTTGTTGTTACAGGTTTTAACTGCTTGCTGATGCTGAACAAAACTTGATTTGTTATGGCTCACCGCTGGGTGCCATGCGTGTGTGTGGGAGGAAGGGATGCTGATAGGAACACGACTATACAAAACCCTCACAAATCAAGGGAGGTTGTCTGGATTTTGTTTAAAAATATAAAAAGGAGGAAGGGAATGTGTTCTAAATATATTTTTGTTTCGATGTGGAATGTTGCCTGTTCATCATTCTGTGACATTATTCAAATGGATGATGTATAACAATATAATTTAAAAAAATAATAATATAATTAAAAAATAATTAACATTAATTTAACATTATTTTTTAAATATATTGGTACTTGTTTTGAGAAGGGAATTGCTAAATTATATGTTCCACGTTAAGGCTTGTGATTGTTTGGAATAATCTATGTTTATAGCAACAAAAACCCTTTAATGAGGCATGATGAACTGGGACATCCACTTCAGTGGAAGAAAATAAAGTGAAAACATTTTCCTCCAAATAGAATAGAACTGGGACATCCACTTCAGTGGAAGAAAATAAAGTGAAACCGTTTTCCTCCAAATAGAATACATGATCTGTTGTTTCAGTGGGACAATCATCATGTACCAGCCACCGCGTTGGGATTCTTTTCAGCCTTAATTGCCCTGTCAGTTACAATTAGAGGTGTTAATGTAACTGTGAAATGTTACAAATTACTTGTGGCTTTTGCTCCTTGAGCATTCTCAGCCTGTCTTGCACAAAAAGATATCAGAATGACTGAGATCTCTTGCTGAGTCTGTTATTAAGGTTTGCTTGTTATACTCTCTGGGCGCAGTTATTAGCTCAGTGTGAATTCAGTACTATGGGTGTAAAGATGCCTGCAGCAGAATGATTTAATCCTCTATAAGCAAGGGTAAAAATCTTCGTGCATTAGGCAATTTTCCCGAAATGCCTGCAACTATACTAAGAATTCATATAGCTGTACTGGTTAAAAAAAAATACTGTTTTTGCTGAAGCTGTTATTAGCATGAAAACCTGTGATTTTCACAGTCACCTGTGTGCTTACTGATCTATGGATAGTTGTGATTGCGTTTTCCACTGTAGTATAGGCGCTGATGTTTTGCAAAATCCTACTACTGTGATCATCTAGAACATCTTAGCGCAACAACAGGGGAATGTTTCACTGCTGGAGGAAGTAGGATGCCACTAGGACGAGGGAGGTTATTCTTCCCCTGTACTCAACACTGGTCAGGCCACACCTTTGAGTACTGTGTTCAGTTCTGGGCTCCTCAATTCAAGAGAGATATTGAGGTGCTGGAACATGTACAAAGGGCAACAAAGCTGGTGGGAGGCCTGGAACACAAGCCCTATGAGGAAAGGCTGAGGGAGCTGGNCAGAAACTTGAAAGTGGGGGTCTGAGATGCTGTTTTCCTTGCCCTTTAATTTCAGTTGCAGTATCAAAAGGTTACCTGATCCAATGCTAATAAAGCAAATGAGACAAATGGAATGAATGAACACTATGACACTACAGTCTGTGATAGATGGAGAAAAAGATGAAATGTGAGAGATTCATAGAAAGGTGGCCAAATGCTCCTGTCTCTGCTGTGAGTTAGATTTGATTTTGTTCTGCTACTGAACAGCTACTTAGTGCAGTCATTCAGTGAACCAACAGACTTATTTCATCTTATTTTGAAACAGCTGCTCTGTATTTCTGTAGTCTTAGAGATTGCACTGCTTTAAAAAGGTCAAATGCTTCTGGTAGTGGATTAAACTGCCTAGTCTTTGCTTCAGAGATGGAAGAAAGATCTCATACTGTGGGCTGGTTTTATTCTATTGCTCATGATCTTGGAATGATGAGTAAACTGTACTTGGTGAGAAGCCCTTCAGTATAATCCTCAGGTGATGACTGACTAAATAAAGTGACAGATCATCAGTTTAGTTTGGGTCCATATACACTGCTTAGTAAGGCAGTTTAAAATATCAGTTGTTGTTTTTTGTTGTTTCTTTGGACTAAGAACTGCTTTTGAATCTGATCTGGAAGGTGTTCCTACCCATGACAAAGGGATTGGCACTAGGTGATCTTTAACATCCTGTCCTGCCCAGATCGTTCTATTGTTCTATGATCATTAAACTCTATCATTTATATGGCAACATTTGGAATGGGATTAACCCAGATGAAAAGATTAATATGTTTTTGTTATTTTACTTGTGCAATACAAGTATCCTGTAAAGATAAATGTTCATTTATCTGTATTTATCTGTACAGCCTGAGTATTAAGATCTTCTCTTTCAACCTCTGCTTATGGAGAAGACTGAAAATGTTTTGAAAACAGGAAAAACAAGAAATGAGTCAGTAGTCTTCAAAGGCATAAATGGTTTTCAGATTTATTTATTGGTAGATTTCTAAGGCAAGAACATGCTTGTACATTAGGAATGTTTTTATCTTAGATTGCTTTTCTCAGACAAATAAAAAGAGCAGTTCCTGAAATTATGTAATTGTTAAGAAATGTAAAGAGAAAATTGTTTACAACTATTACTCAGGCCATGAGAAGCAACTGCACTTGTATAAAAGTAGTAAGCACCCAGGCTTTATATTTTGAATAGTAACAAGTATGCATTATTTTAGAGGTCATGTAACACCGACTTATATCCCCATATTCTTTGTGTGCCTGCTGACACACCTGATGTAGGGAAAAAGAAAGTAAAATGAAAGTATGAATATACTTGCCAACTAGAGTGAAAAGATTGTATCACTGGTACAGAACACAGTATATAAATAGAATCACGGAATCATACAATCAACCAGGTTGATTCCAAGATCGTCCAGTGCAACCTAGCACCCAGCGCTACCTAATCATGGTACAGGTGCAACCTCCTCTAAGTAATCTTTCAGAACAAGGAGTAACTGTATTGATTATGTTACTAAGTACAAAAAATAAAGCTAGTCCAGAAGCAAAGTTTCTAGAGAACAAAGGCCCAGTGGCCTGTGAGGGGAGGCTCAATGTAGTGTTGTCTGACTACAGCTCTACCTCACTATGCCGTCTAGATTCTCCACCAAGATGACCTAATTTTAGCTAGATCTCTTTGTATATTTAACCTCTTTCAAAGCCTCAAGTCTGTTACTATATTTGATTCTAAACTCATTCTTTCATGACTCGTTGAAGGGAGGCTGTAGCCAGGTGGGAGTTGGTCTCTTCTCCCAGGCAACCAGCAACAGAACAAGGGGACACAGTCTCAAGTTGTGCTGGGGGAGATATAGGCTGGATGTTAGGAGGAAGTTGTTCCCAGAGAGAGTGATTGGCATTGGAGTGGCAAATTCCAATGACAAATTCATTGTCTGAATTTAAGCAGATGACAAAGTCCAGGGTAAGGAAGCTTGCAAGAAAGGCAGATTGGAGGGATTTGGGCAAGGCTTCATGTTACTATGAGAGAAATGCAGGTGCTTCTTCAAAAGAAGCAGCAGCAGCTTAACTCAGAGCTTCTCAATCGCATTCCTTCAGAGTTTGTCCAGCTCTATTTGCTGTTTAGGAAGACTAAGAAGATTAGCTTAGGAAAAACACCGAAGTCACATTGGAGATAGATGATCCTTGTGGTCTCTTCCAACCCTGACTGATTCTAATGCTACGGAGCTCCGTTACTCGTTTTCTAACTCATTTTGCTCTACCCACATTATCACCTATGACAACCTCTTATATAAATACCTGACAGGCAAAGCAGGCAAAGTGGGCAGAATAGAAATAATCTTTACATTATGTGTCTTAAATTAATTGAGATTCTCTAAAACATATCTGTTTGGCTTTATGTAAATCACATTTTAATAGCACTGTAAAGATTGATTCTTTTGTGCATGTTGTAGGTATAATATCCATTCCAGGACTCCAATACCCTTAGTTTCTCATGAACTTTAATCACAAGATGAGTCATTATGTTTTATTGTATTGATACATTTATCATATGTAAAATCAGTATTTAATTTTGTTCCAAAAGCGTAAACTCCTAATTTTCTAAGCTGTGAAGGAGACTTAAAGGTGATTGAAGTGATAAAGGATCCACAAGTTAGGATATTTTTCCTTAAGAAGATCAATCTCGTTCTGTTAAAATCCTGTGCTGTTTGTTCCTGCTGTCATGGAAAACAACATGATTTTTTTTCTCAGCACCTTTACTAGTAGTTAGGTGACAACCAGATGATTAATTTCACTTTTGGAATTACTGTTGGTGGTTAAGATATTAAAAGATTAAGCATCTTTCAAGACACATGAAATAAACACAAAAAAGTGGCATTTAAATGTCAGTCTTATTGGGAAAGAAATGCTAAAAATGCTAACGTGGAGATGCAATTAAACTCTTGAAGTGGTTCTAAGTATTTTCTATGTTAGAATCATAGAATCAACCAGGTTGGAAGAGACCTCCAAGATCATCCAGTCCAACCTATCATTGAGCCCTCTCCAGTCAACTAGACCATGGCACTAAGTGCCTCAGCCAGGCTTTTTTTCAACACCCTCAGTGACGGTGACTCCACCACCTCCCTGGGCAGCCCATTCCAATGCCAATCACTCTCTCTGGCAACAACTTCCTCCTAACATCCAGCCTATACTTCCGCCAGCACAACTTCAGACTGTGTCCCCTTGTTCTGTTGCTGGTTGCCTGAGAGAAGAGACCAACCCCCACCTGGTTACTGCCTCCCTTCAGGTAGTTGTAGACAGCAATGAGGTCACCCCTGAGCCTCCTCTTCTCCAGGCTAAACCACCCCAGCTCCCTCAGCCTCTCCTCATAAGGTTTGTGTTCCAGGCCCTTCACCAGCCTTGTTGCCCTTCTCTGGACACATTCCAGCACCTCAAGATCTACAGCGATTTTCCTTATCCTCTTCTCATTCTTCTTGCCTACTGGATCTTTCCCTTTACCTAGGGAAAAATAAATTTCAGTAGATCTTAATATTAATCTATAATAATAAATTCCAAACAAAATGCTAATCATTATATAAAAGAACAAATTGCAGACAAGAAAAAAGAAGTCAAATACTTTATCTGCAAATGATCAATCTCTACAATGTACTTGTACTGAAGTTTGTATGAGCATTGGGTATGTTGTGGTGGGCTAGGAACTTTACCCCATCACCACTATTGAAATTTACCAGACCAGCTCAAAAATCTTGGAAGTAAAATAAAGCTATATTTAAAGCATGGCAAAAATTCACATGCATATACACACAATATATTTACAAGTATTTATATACAAATTGTATTTATAACTATCTACAAATTAGAATACAAAAATCCAGATGCCCTCCCGGACAAAGAAACTGCCCAGAAGGGGCAGTTTCTCTCTCTCTCTCTCTCTCTCTCTCAATTCAGGAGAGGTGTTGAGGTGCTGGAACGTGTGCAGAGAAGGCCAACAAAGCTGGTGAATGGCCTGGAACACAAACCCTATGAGGAGAGGGTGAGGGAGCTGGGGGTGTTTAGCCTGCACAAGAGGAGGCTCNATTCTATTCTCTCTCCTCCTCTCTTTCCCAGCTATACATCCTCTCTCTTAGAATAAAATCTATTGTTTGAATATTGCATGATATGTATTCATGTCTTCCGTTTTGCTTGAAAAGTATATTAAATATTTTTTTTGCTTAAAAAACTGTCGAATTAAAAACTGTTTAAGATATACATTATTGTTGTTGTTATAACAGTAACAGTACTCTGCTCTGGTCTGCTCTACTCCTCTCTGGTGAGACCCACCTGGGGTACTGCATCCAGTTCTGGAGCCCCTAGTAGAAGAGTGATGTGGAGATGCTGGAGCATGTTCAGAGAAGGGCCACGAGGATGCTCAGAGGGCTGGAGCAGCTCTGCTATGAGGAATGACTGAAAGAGTTGGGGCTGTGTAGTCTGGAGGAGGCTCCAAGGTGGCCTTGTGTCTTCCAGTATCTGAAGGGGGGCTACAAAAATGCTGGGGAGGGACCTTATAGGCTATGAGGGAGTGACAGGACTAGGGGGGAATGGAGCAAAGCTGGAGGTGGGGAGATTCAGAGTGGATGTGAGGAGGATGTTCTTCTTGCCTACTGAGTGATGTTCCTCCTGGGCCATGGGGCTGAACTTCTCCCTGGAGACAGGGCAGAGGACTGGAGCAGGAGCTTGTCTGTCCCCTTCCTGGGCTTGCCATGTTGTGCTCCTTTGTGTTGCTAGAAATGATCTGTTAATAGTATAACCTAACATGAACCCTGGAACTTTTCCTGATTTTTTTTTTTTGGTAAGTTTATACTGCTGTGCTCTGCCAGCATTATTTATAGATTAAAGATCTTTTTGCATTGTCTCTTTTACATCTGTGAAAATAGCAGGAGTAGGAGATTGATAGACAATCATACAATGCTTGCAGCATTTAGATTCAGTGCCCTTTAGCTTCAGAAATTTCAGCCCTGTTTCTTCCACCTCAAAAGGAGAGTGGCCTGAATCAACAGGCTTGGAATTTGCTAGGTTACAGATGAGACTCAACCTTGTGTGCTGGAACTATGCAAGGAAAAAAAACACCAAAAAAAAAAAAAACCCACACAAAAAAACCCAACCAACCAAAAAAACCCACCACCACTATAGTGGTTTGGTTGTCACCCACCCCCCCACACTTTGTAAATCATCCACTAGACTCAGCGAGCTCTGGAAATTGAATGAAGCTTATATTTACAGCTAGCACAATGTACAAGCAGATATTTACAGTATATACAGTTATAGACAGAAATAGACAAGATAAAAGGTAATACAGAAACACAGCAGCCCTCCCAGAAACCTGAGTCCCCAGGAGGGGCTCTCAACTGCCCTTCCACCTTCTCCCACCCCTCTCTACCTTATCCCAGATGTTGCCTTGTGCCCAAGGAAGAATCGAGGGTCAGACAGGGGGTTAGGAAGCAAGTGGGTTAATCAGAGAGATGGAAAGTGAGGTTAGAGAGATATGCAGCCTACAGCCCAGACAGAGAGCAGCTGTCACCTTATCTATGTTTATATTCTTGTTCCTCTACATCTCAGCAAGCCTATGAGTGAAGTAGACATCACCATTGTTTCCCTTTCACAGCCTGTAATCTAGTTCTTCTCACCAAAACATTCTAGCTAGCTTCAAACTAGCACAGCCACCATTCCAAAAAAACTCATCCCATAATAAAAAAGACAGGTTTCTGAAGCCAAAAGGAGAAAGTAACCTCAACTGTATTATGAGGGTGTCCATTTAACAATGGGGACACAAAGGCTGTGCTATTTTGGTTTATTTTTTTTCTTTATTTGCTTTAACAGGTGATTGGTAGTGATGGAAATAGGCTTTCTGCTGTTTTTCTTTCTTGCTTATACTTGTTCTGACCTCAGATACATTAATGTCATTCTGCGTGGGGCATGCTCTGAATAAATGGGTAGTTTAAAGGCTGTGCTAGTTTGAAGCTAGCTAGAATGTTTTGGTGAGAAGAACTAGATTACAGGCTGTGAAGGGAAAACAATGGTGATGTCTAGCTCACAGGCTTACTGAGATGTATAAAAACATAAGTCAAAACATAGATAACACACTTGGCACTTTGCTTTCGCTTGGGCTGCTGCTGGGGAACTGGCTGAACTGCATCTTACTCTCTAACCTCACCCTCCATTGTGGACTAATCCACTTTGCTTCCTAACCCCCTGGCCGAAGCTCCATTCTTCCTTGGGACTGGGGTAAGGTTGAGAGGGGTAGGGGGAAGGTGAAGGGGCGGTTGAGAGCCCCTCCTGGGGACTCAGGTTTCTGGGAGGGCTGTTGTGTTTCTGTATTACCTTTTACCTTGTATATTTCTGTCTATAACTGTATATACTGTGAATATCTGCTTGTATATTGTGCCAGCTGTAAATATAAGCTTCACTCATATTTCCAGAGCTGGCTGAGTCTAGTCTGGGTGATTTCTAAAGTGTGTGTGGGTGGAGAACACCCAAACCACTACAAAGGCTTTGATGTTCATGTATTAACTTCCTGACTCTCAGGGAAGCAAAGCACTGCTAAGGCTGTTCTTGTGAAGCAGGGAAGTGTGCCACTAGTGAGATACCTTTGAGGTCAAATGCAATATTGAAGGTATTTTAATAGAGCCTCAGAGAGGATCTCTCATATACCCATTTACAGACCTCTTCAGTCATACACACTCAGATAAACATGCACAGCTCTCCAGTATGTCCCTGATCCACAACTGCCAGATAAAACAGGAGACGTAATTAATCAACCTCTTTTCAGTGTCATCAGGAAATAAAAAGGCTATAGAAAGAGGCTGAGGGGAGGGTTGGAGAGCACACAAATGTTCCATACATGAAGTAATTTCCAAGGAATTTATAGACTGAACAGAAAATCGGAATTCCTAATGTGTCTTAGAGTTTATGATGAAAGAGCTGAGAGCTGAATATCCACTGTAGCACTCCAGCGAAATGCTGATGTGGATGGACATGCTCTGTTGCAGGTGGTGCAGTAGTACTTGTTGCTCAAGGATATCATGTTGTCAGGTAAATGGAATGTGACAAATAAGGTTTTACAGATGCCTCCAAGCTGGATCCAGGGACAGAGACTCGAAGGGTAAAACCAAGTCTGTGCAAATATCTCAGCACAAATAAAGGAAAGCAAATGTCAGAGTGGTGTTAAACCTTACAGCTGAATACAGAGCTTCCCAATCTTTTTGGAAAGTGCTGACATTTGTCTGAAAACTGTTTGCATGCCTACGGGTGGATGTAGAAATTTATTTATCCTTCTATGTGTTTGTAGATGTAGGAATTTATTTATCTACCCATATCTTGAAGTTGATAGAGAAGTATTTTCATTTAAGCAAGCTGTCCTCTGTTCGTAGGAAGATTGGTGTTTCTGTGAAGGTTTACTCTTTTGTAAATTGTGCATTTCAAAAGCAATAAAATCTGTTGGAGCTAACCCCAAGGATGATCAATCTCGTCTAATTTTAGACCCACACAGTGTACCTCATTAACCAGTAGTGATGAAGCTCCCTTTAGAGTCAAGTTGCTGTCATCGCTGTCTACAGCTACCTGAAGGGAGGCTGTAGCCAGGTAGAGTTGGTCTCTTCTTCCATGCAACCAGCAACAGAAGAAGGGGACACAGTCTCAAGTGGTGCCAGGGGAAGTATAGGCTGGATGTTAGGAGGAAGTTCTTGCCAGAGAGAGTGATTGGCATTGGAATGGGCTGCCCAGGGAGGTGGTGGAGTCACCGACCCTGGAGGTGTTCAAGAAAAGCCTGGATGAGGCACTTAGTGCCATGGTCTAGTTGATTGGATAGGGCTGGGTGATAGATTGGACTGGATGATCTTGGAGGTCTCTTCCATTCTGGTTGATTCTATGATTCTATGAAGTGAGAAAAGTAGTAATACAGAACTCAGTTCATCATATTTGCTTTGGAGCTGAGATTCACTTTCCTAAATACAGGCATCCAGTGTGTTATTTTGGATGCCAAAGCTATCTTGCTCAGCCTCTAGATGCTGTCTAGGTGTTTAATCACTTCTGTGTCACGTTTGCCAACCTCATGCAAATGACTCAGATACTGTCTTGAACGACTTCATAGATACTTGTTTAGGCAACTGAATTTCACTCTACATATCAATTCCAGAATAAAAAACAGCCTGTAAATCTCCTCTCTGTTGAGAAAGCCTAGATAACTAATTTACATTCTGATAGTCAAACTGTAGACTTCTAAGATGAACCATACTAATCTGTTTTTTAAATGACCATTTTATAGCACCAGAACAAGAGGACACAGCCTGAAGCTGCGCCAGGGGAAGTTTAGGCTTGAGGTGAGGAGAAAGTTCTTCAGTGAGAGAGTCATTGGCTACTGGAATGGGCTGCCCAGGGAGGTGGTGGAGTCGCCGTCCCTGGAGCCGTTCAAGGCAGGATTGGACGTGGCACTTGGTGCCATGGTCTAGCCTTGAGCTCTGTGGTAACAGCTTGGACTTGATGATCTATGAGGTCTCTTCCAACCTTGGTGATACTGTGAGACTGTGGTAACCATTGTAATAATTTTTGATTTTCTAACTCCTGCAAATAAAAAGAAGGGCTGAATTAAGTTCTAATATAAATAGGTACATCGCTACTGAGTTTTGGAGAGGTTTTATAGATGCTGGTTTATTTCAGTCTCATTTTCTGCTCAATCAACTACAGCATTCAATCAAATATGCCAAATATGGAAGTTCAAGAAGCAAGAATGAATTTGGTGACTCTGTATGAATCACACCCCTTTTATTTATTTTGTTGGTTTTCTTTTTCTTTGTGTATAAAGATAAGGAATGTTGAATAATAGAAAGATATGGGACTAATAGTCAGAAGCTGATGAATGATATTAACCTGGAATCCATTTTGCAGTGTGCGCTGGTTTGAAGCTAGCTAGAATGTTTTGGTGAGGAGAATTAGATTGTAGATTGTGAAAAGGAAACAGTGGTGATGTCTACTTCGCTCATAGGCTTGCTGAGATGTATAAGAACAAGAGTAAAAACATACAGACTATAATCTATTTCTTCTCACCAAAATTTCCCAGCTAGGCTCAAACTGGCGTAGTGAATACAATTATTTAATGCAGTACAGTTGGAATCAGGAAGTAGGTTGCAGAATTCTAATTAACTTCATTTTATCACTTGAAACCCACATTCTGCCTATGTTACAGAGACTTAAGTAGGGGAGTTTGTGAACATTAATTTAAAAAAAAAAGTCAGGATTGAAAACAAATATTCAAAAGACACTTTCAAAACTAAATACAAATAAAAGTGTGCTAGTTTGAGCCTAGCTAGAATGTTTTGGTGAGAAGAACTAGATAATAGGCTGAAAAATGGAAACAGTGGTGAGGTCTACTTCGCTCACAGTCTTGCTGAGATGTGTAGAAAGGAAAAGCAAAACATTAGATAAAGGCACTTTTGCTCTGCACTTCGCTTGGGCTCTGGGCTGTGCTCTCAGCTCTTTGCCTGCTGGGGAGTTCGATCTGCTGGCTGAACTCCATCTTGCTTTCTAACCTCACCCTCCATTTGCTTTGGCTGATTTCACCTTTGCTTCTTAATCCTCTTGGCCAAACCTCCATTCTTCCTTGGGACTGGGGTAAGGTTGAGAGGGGTAGGGAGAAGATGAGGGGGTGGTTGAGAGCCCCTCCTGGGGACTCAGGTTTCTGGGAAGGGAGTTGTGTTTCTGTATTACTTTTACCTTGTGTATTTCTGTATATATCTGCATATAATGTAAATATCTGCTTGTAAATTGTGCCAGCTGTAAATATAAGCTTCATTCAAATTTCTAGAGCTGACTGAGTCTAGTCTGGGTGATTTCTAAAGTGTGTGGGGTGGGGAACACCCAAACCATCACAAAAAGAAATACAGAAAATGAGCAGCATAAGAAAGTTCAGTTTTTATTTGCCTGCACTCTTGACTGTGAGGCTGATTTTCAACAATTGCTGATACATTCAGCTCCTGTTAAAGTCAGCACAAGTCTCATATGTTTGCTCTGCAGCACTGGAAACTGGACCTTGGAAGTCTGATGGTGAAATAGTCAAAATATGAGTTTTATCCATGAGCAGAAAATTTTAAAGTCAGCTGCAGTTAAACCTCTAAGGGGCTTTGAATTCAGATGAACACACAGCAGGGAAAAGTGGCAGAGAATGAGAAGAATCTGAAGTAACAAAATAGGAGCTCAAGATTTTGAAAGGGAGAAAAAGGAAAGTCACAAAGGTGACAAGAAGTCCAAAGAAAAGGCTGTCATGAAGTGAAATAGGAATAAGCTGAAATTTTTAAGAGTTAAACATGTGAGATGGGCAAATAACCCTGTGAAATAAACACAGAGGAGAAAAGGTAACCTGTCAAATAGCTGAAACATTGTTAGGTAGGAATGACATACTCTTTGCTATATGGAAAGAATACTTCCTATTTCATGAGAAGACAGAGAATAAATATGCTTATTTGCTCAAATCCATCCCTCCTTTGCCCTTCCTTATATCCCCAAGCATGTACAGACCTCTCCTCCTTGCTAATTCTGCTGAAAATATTTTTCACTGTTCAAGTAAGGTTGTCATTTCTATCCCCCTGCCAGCTGGCCCTCTGCTGATATATTGAAATAACCTGTCATCTGAATGACAGCTGGCAGTAAGAAGACTTCTGCTGACGGAGTTGATTACTAAGCTTCATTGACAGAAATAAGTGGTTTTGCTCAGTCTGTCTCCAGCCTCCCTTCCGGGCAGGAGAATAAAAATAAATATTCATTGACAGAATTGGAGTTTTATGAGAATACTCAACCATGTGGATTTTTTTCCTCTTCTTCTTTCTAAATGGGGATAATTTTTGGGCATAGCCTGTAAAGGCTTTGGAGAAGATTTATTTTTCTAGCCTGGAGAAGAGGAGGCACAGGGCAGACCTCATTGCTATCTGCAACAACCTGAAGGGTGGTTGTAGCCAGGTAGGGGTTGGTCTCTTCTGCCAGGCAACCAGCAACAGAACAAGGGGACACAGTCTCAGGTTGTGCTGGGTGAGGTCTATGCTGGATGTTAGGAGGAAGTTGTTGCCAGAGAGAGTGATTGGCATTGGAATGGGCTGCCCAGGGAGGTGGTGGAGTCACCATCCCTGGAGGTGTTCAAAAAAAGACTGGCAGAGACACTTAGTGCCATGGTCTGGTTGACTGGATAGGGCTGGGTGCTAGGTTGGACTGGATGATCTTGGAGGTCTCTTCCAACCTGGTTGATTCTATGATTCTGTGATCTCAACACTTATGGATTTATCTGTAAGCATTCTGATACTTTGTAGAGAGACAATGATGAGGCAATACTTAACCATTGTTCATGGTCATAAAAGACAATAAAAGTATTTCCATCATAAAAATATTTTCATGTTAATAGGTGATATAAATTAATTTAAAATATGATTGACTAATAAATGTGGAAGGAAGCATAATCTAGAAGAATGGATATAGAGTTATTTCAGGAAAGGCCTGGTCTTAATCTTGATGTAGAATTAGTTTATTGTGCAGCCTTTTGCAAGTAATTTGGCCTGTCTTTTTTTTTTCCTACCTAAGGATATCTACCTGCCTTATGGAGGTATAGTAAATATCACTTAGATCATGCTTATAAAGCATTCTGATTANAGGCTGAGGGAGCTGGGGTTGTTTAGCCTGGAGAAGAGGAGGCTGAGGGCAGACCTCATTGCTGTCTACAACTACCTGAAGGGAGGCTGTAGCCAGGTGGGGGTTGGTCTCTTCTCTCAGGCAACCAGCAACAGAACAAGGGGACACAGCCTCAAGTTGTGCCAGGGGAAGTCTAGGCTGGATGTTAGGAGGAAGTTGTTGGCAGAGAGAGTGATTGGCATTGGAATGGGCTGCCCAGGGAGGTGGTGGAGTCACCATCCCTGGAGGTGTTCAAGCAAAGACTGGATGAGGCACTTAGTACCATGGTCCAGTTGACTGGCTGGGGCTGGGTGGTAGATTGGACTGGATGTTCTTGGAGGTCTCTTCCAACCTGGTTGATTCTATGATTCTGTGATCTCAACACTTATGGATTTATCTGTAAGCATTCTGATACTTTGTAGAGAGACAATGATGAGGCAATACTTAACCATTGTTCATGGTCATAAAAGACAATAAAAGTATTTCCATCATAAAAATATTTTCATGTTAATAGGTGATATAAATTAATTTAAAATATGATTGACTAATAAATGTGGAAGGAAGCATAATCTAGAAGAATGGATATAGAGTTATTTCAGGAAAGGCCTGGTCTTAATCTTGATGTAGAATTAGTTTATTGTGCAGCCTTTTGCAAGTAATTTGGCCTGTCTTTTTTTTTTCCTACCTAAGGATATCTACCTGCCTTATGGAGGTATAGTAAATATCACTTAGATCATGCTTATAAAGCATTCTGATTAAGTAGCATTGCAGTTTGAGTTATCCAGGGGATAATTAAAATTGAGTGACCAAAGTTTTACAGAACATTGTCAACTGAAATAAGAAGAGACAGGATAAAATTTGTCATTGGATCCTTTACTTCATACCCTTGTCAGACGTCGCAAGCAGACTCAGGATAATGTGTGATATTTCTTCTCTAGACATAGCAAGCTGAATAAAGAACAGATTGTCAGCCTAATATATATCACAGTAGCCCCAGGGCAGAGCAAATCTTTATGGTCAATTTATGAATGCCTGAAAGGTTTAACTAGGAATAAAATAATGCAAACTGGCAACCTTAACTGTACTGTAATTTCCCAGTTTAATTTTTTTTCTTGCTTGAATGAATGAACTCAGCAGCGTTAGCAGAGAATTAACTGTATTCCTAAACTCCCAGAGCATTCATCACTTTTGCAGTTCACAGTGAATGAACTTTTAACACATTTATTCTAATAGTTCATTTAAATAAGCACTTATATTGAATAAACAATGGATCTGTATTGTTTCTAACAACTGCCAGGGATTATTAGCATCTAGATCTGTGGTCCATCCTTTAAGTTAAATAAGCTTATGCATGCACATAGATATTAAAACAAGTAAGCTGAATGGAGTTACCTTTAAGCTTCTCAAACCAAATCCGAACAACAAACATACCCAACAAAAACCTCCCCATAAGAAAATAAGTGTTTGTAAGAGAATTTACTGATCAATGGCATGTAATTCAAAGTAATATATTTATCTTGCTTAGCAGATTGTTCCAGCAGAAAAAAACAATCGTTATCTACAGTGTTTAAAATGTTGAGTTTTCCTGCTTATCAGCCCACAAATTTGCCTAAAGAATGAAAAGCTGTTATACTAGGCAGCCTCATAGAATCATAGAATCAACCAAGTTGGAAGAGACCTCCAAGATCATCCAGTCCAACCTAGCACCCAGCCCTATCCAATCAACCAGACCATAGCACTAAGTGCCTCATCCAGGCTTTTCTTGAACACCTCCATGGACGGTGACTCCATCACCTCCCTGGGCAGCCCATTCCAATGCCAATCACTCTCTCTGGCAAGAACTTCCTCCTAACATCCAGCCTATACTTCCTCCTTCACAACTTGAGACTGTGTCCCCTTGTTCTGTTGCTGGTTGCCTGGCAGAAGAGACCAACCCCTACCTGGCTACAGCCTCCCTTCAGGTAGTTGTAGACAGCAATGAGATCCCCCCTGAGCCTCCTCTTGTGCAGGCTAAACACCCCCAGCTCCCTCAGCCTCTCCTCATAGGGTTTGTGTTCCAGGCCTTTCACCAGCTTCTTTTTATTTTGTTGATACTGTATCAATTGTATTTACTTATTTTTTTTGTGTTGCAGTCTGCTATAAGGAAACCATCATCTTACAGGATATAAAACCCCACTAACCTTCCTGAAGTTAATATTAAAACTTCGTGAAGGTAATACAGGAAAAAAAGTCCATTAGTAGATTGCAGTAGCCTGTAATTTTTCCTGATGGGAGAGGAGGCTATAGACAAGTTTTTTGATGCCTAACTGGGGAGTGCATTCACATAGCAACTGGAAAATCATTGGAAATGTCTCTCCCCTTCAGTATATTCTCACATTGGCCACATTGTGGAGCTACAACTCCAATGAGTCAGAACTTTGAAGTACCTTGCCAGGTTCACTGAAACAGCAGTGTGCTAGGCAGAATGTTAGATAATGTCTATTGTGTGTAAGTGCATTTTGATTTTATGATGAAATATTTTTTTCCCTTTAAAATCATATGATACTATAAATATCATCTACTGTTCCTGAGATAAAACATTTCCTGCAAAAATAAGATGCATCTTGACTTTCCTCCTGACTCATGGAGCTATAGTTGAGAATATAACATGTTTCCATAAGCAGGCAATATTACCAGAAGAAATCTCCCTTAATTTCCATCAGCTTTTGCCCAGAGAAAGAGAATTATCACTCTCTGCCTTAATTACTATAGTTAGTGAAATTTCAGCTACTGTTCTTACTCAAACATCTGGTTGTGTTTTTAGAGGGATTAGGGAATTTTCTGCATAATGACTTAGGCAATGTTCTAGAACTGTTTGCTTTTTCTTTTTACTGCATTTCAATATATATGCATTACTGATTTTTTGTAAGATATACTTGAGGTCATCATAAAATGGTTTGAGTCGGAAGGGACCTATTACTAACTACTTCTAACCCACCTGCCATAGGCAGTGACATTTCCTTCAAGACCAGTTTGCTCAAAGCCCCATCCAACCTGGATTTGAACTCTTCCAAGGTTGGAAACTCCAGAGTTTTTCTGGCAACTGGTTACACTGCCTCACCACCCTCATGGGGAAAAATTACTTCTTAATGTCTAATCTAAATCTCAGTTTGAATCCATTACCCTCTGTCCTGTCACTACATGCCTTTGTAAAAAGTCCACCTCCATCTGTCCTGTAGGCTCCCCTCAAAGCCTACAAAGGAAGGCTGCTGTAAGGTCTTCCTGAAGCTTTCTCTTCTCCATGTTGAACAACCCCAGATATCTCAGCCTGTCTTCATAGAAGAGGTTTTCCAGCCTGTTGATCCTCTTTGTGGTCCTTCTCTGAAGTTGCTCTAGCAATTTTGTTCCCTTCTTATATTAAGGGCTATAGATCTGGACACAATATTCCAGGTGGGGTCTCACAAGAGCAGAGCAGAGATGGAGAACCACCTCCCTCGACCTTCTGACCACACTTCTTTTAGTGCAGTCTGGGATACGGTTGGCTTTCTGGGCAGCAAACACAAATTACTGGCTCATGTTGAGCCTTTCATCAACCAGCAATCCCAAGACTAGTCTCTGTCCGTTCTCTGCCCAGTCTGTATTTGTGCTGGGGATTGCCCTGGCCCAGAGGCAGGACCTTGCATTGACTTAGCTGAATTTTGTGAGGTTGTTGTTGGCCCGTGTCTTGAGTCTCTCAAAATCCCTCTGGATGACCTTCCCTAAGGTGTGTCGACTGCACCACACAACTTGGTGTTGTCAGCTGAAGGTGTCAGCACTGGCTGAGAGTGCACTCAATCTCAATGTCTATTTTGCAAACACCAGCCCCTGAAGAACACCACTCATCCCTTGTTTTCACTTAGACATCAAGCCATCAATTATCCCTGTTGAGTGTGATCATTAAGACAATTCCTTTTCCATTGAGTAGTCCACGTACCAAATCCATGCCTCTTCAATTTAAAGACCAGAGTGTTGTGGGGGACAGTGTCAAGTGGTTTGCACAAGTCCATGTAGAAAATGTCAGTTGCTCTTCCCCTGTCCATCAAAGCTATTATTGCATCATAGAAGGCCACTGAATTTGTCAGGCATGATTTGTCTTTAGAGGTCATGATTGGCTATTACAAATCACCTCATAATTTTTCATGTGCCTTAGCAGAGTTTTCAAGAGGGATCTACTGTGTGATGTTGCCAGGCACAGAAGTGAGAATGACTGGCCTGTAGGTCTCTGAGACATCATTTTTCCCTCTTTGAAAAGGAGGTTTATGTTTCCCCTTTTCCAGCCAATAGGAAGTTTGTCAGATTGCCATGACTTTTCAGATGCAATGGGAAGCTGCTTAGCACCTTCATCTGTCATTTCCCTCAGAATATGCAGATGAATCTCGTCAGATATCATGGGCACAAGCACCATCAGATTGTTCAGGTGGTCTTCAAACTGGTCCTCGCTTATAATGGGTGGGTTTTCATTTTCACAGTTCCTGCTTTTACTCTCTGTAACGTGGGTTATGTAGCTAGATCCTTTGCAAATGAAAACTGAAGGCAAAAAGGTTGTTGGCTGTCTCCTTATCTTGGCTGACCAGGTTCCCTTCTTTCCTTCCAGCGAGTGCCCACTTCTTCCCTAGTCTTTATTTTATAATTGACATATTTAAAGAAGCTTTTCTTGTTGCCCTTGATGTCTGTGGCCAGCTTTAGACATTTTGTAAGCACTACAGCCAAGGCTGCCCTTGAGTGTTGCGTTTGCCATCAGACTCTCCTTGTTGGTGAGAACAAGCTCCAACATAATACTTCTTTCTATTAACCCTTCAACGACTTGCAGAATATAATTATCATCAATGAATTCCAGGAACACCTCCTAGATTGCTTGTGTTGTGCTGTGCTGTCCCTCCAACAGCTGCTGGGATGGTTGAAGTCATAGAATAATAGAATCATAGAATCAACCAGGTTGGAAGAGACCTCAAAGATCATCCAGTCCAACCTAGCACCCAGCCCTAGCCAGTCATCTAGAACATGGCACTGAATGCCTCATCCAGGCTTTTCTTGAACACCTCCAGGGACAGTGACTCCACCACCTCCCTGGGCAGCCCATTCCAATGACAAATCACTCCCTCTGGGAAGAACTTCCTCCTAACATCCAGCCTATACTTCCCCTGGCACAACTTGAGACTGTGTCCCCTTGTTCTGTTGCTGGTTGCCTCTGAGAAGAGATCAACCTCCACCTGGCTACAATCTCCCTTCAGGTAGTTGTAGACATCAATGAGGTCCCCCCTGAGCCATATTAATGCAAAGCTTCTCTTCTGTAGAAGGCATCATCCTCCTCTGTTCAGGAGGCCCATAGCAGACCCCCACTGTAACATCACCTGTGCTTGCTCTGTTTTTAATTCTGACCCACAAGCATTCAGTTATCTCCTTGAGGTCTTCAAACATCTGTTTCAGCTTTCAATAAAAATTATTTTGAACTAAGAAGCTCTGCCTTAGTGGCCAGATTATTGGCTGAACTGGTAGCAGCTTGGAGAAACTCAGGTCTTTTAAAACATGCCAAGACTTTCTTTGTTTTCATAAGGCTCTTGGTTTTGACAGGGTAGTAAAAAAACGATTTAGACTTATCAGACAGGTTTTCTGAAGTGCTTGCCATGAAAAGTCATTTCTCCCCAGCCTGATCACTTCAAAACCTAGCTTGGCTTGAAGTGGGTGGTTTTATAAAGAAGCCAAAGTATCCAGGTTATGTATTTCCTGTAGAAACTACAAGTTTAGTTTTGGTGTTTCTAGGATGTTTTTCTGGTGGTTTTGGTCTTTTTTTCTTTCTTTTTACTCTCTTTTTTTTCCCCTCAGTCATCTTTATTTTAAGAGTCATGTCTTGGAGTCCTGTGTACCCCAAAATTCCTCTCCCTCTGTGGTTTGAATGGGAGAGGAAAAGGCACAAATAGACCTCTTCCCCCCCCCTGCCCTGCAGGCGTGAAGGGGGGAGCAAGGGACCCTTCTGGCACGAAGGGCCCCCATGCAGGGCCCGTGCTGGAATCGGCTGGGGATTGGCTGTGTTCTTCGCGCCTAGGCAGTGGTAACTCAGCTCTTTGTCTAGGAAGGGTATAAATATTGGGTGGACTTCCCGCCTTGGGGTTCCTGCCTTGGGGTGTTCCTGCCCTGGAGTTTGTTCATGCCTTGGCGTTCTCCCCCTGGAGAGGAGAGCCTGACGCTCCAAAGACAGGCTCTGAAGGACTGCATCCACCTTAAGCACCTCCTTTGTGCAGCTTTATAGCTCTTAACGACCCTCGGAGGCTTCTGAAAGACCCGAAGGGACAAGCCTTTGGACCGCCCTTCCATTCAAGCCAGCATGATCCTTCTGTGAGTAGCTTTGGCTCAGCCTTATATTGATAGTGGGGGAAGCTGTATTTAATAGCTGAAGCCTTTTCCAACTTCTGACTTCCAAAATAGCCAAGTCTACCTGTGGTATCCATGTAGATCTTCTCAACCAACTAAGAACCTGCTAATTAAAACTAAATTATCTTCTGTATCTAGTTTTGGGGGCAGGTTTTGGGGAAAATAAAATAACTCTATTTTTATATAAATTCCTGACTCAGCCACATTAATTCCCTGCCCCCATAACAAGTCAGAAGTAAGCAAAATGGTTCAAGTTTGTGAAAACATAGTGGCGAGCTCTTACTGCACTGGTTGTGACACGGAAGCAGCTGTGGGAAAGCTTATACTGCTCATTTAATCCACAGAGAAGAAGGGGAGATTTAGAAAGTGGATTTGGAGTGGTCTTTCTGGACAATTCTAAGCCTTGCCTTGCCCACATGACTGCTGCTGAAGTTCCTGAAAGATTTATGCTTGAAGTGAAAATTTGACCCAGACTGAAGCATGCCATGCAGAACTAAGTGTTCCCTCTCTGTTATATTTGTGCCTCAATCTGGCTACTTTGTAAATATTACATATAAAATACACATCTGTAGCTAGAACTGTAAGCATTGGTTTTGATTTTGTTTGCATTTTTTTTGTTTCTTTTTCTAAAGGCCAGGCTGGGAGGTGTCCCTGCCTATGGTGGGGGGTTGGAACTGGATGATCTTTGAGGTCCCTTCCAACCTAAACCATTCTGTGATTAGTACTATCAGAAAACTTGACTCATGTTAGTTTTGAATAGAGCTTTTTCTGTACAAAATACAGAATATAACAAGGATTACAACAAGCTCCTGGCAAAGCTGGCAGCTCGTGGCTTGGGCAGATTCACTCTGCTGTGGATCAAGAACTGGCTGGAGGGCTGGACCCAGAGAGTGGTGGTGAATGGTGCCACATCCAGTTGGCAGCTGTCACTAGTGGTGTTCCCCAGGGATCAGTACTAGGCCCAGTCCTGTTCAATATCTTTATTGATTATCTGGACCAGGGGATTGAGTCAGCATCAGTAAGTTTGCAGATGACACCAAGCTAGGAGCAGGTGTGGATCTGTTGGAGGGTAGGAGAGCCCTGCAGAGGGACCCAGGCAGAGGCCAATGCGATGAGATTTAACAAGGCCAAGTGCAGGGTTCTGCACTTTGGCCACAATAACCACAAGAAGCACTACAGGCAGGGGGCAGAGTGGCTGGAGAGCAGACAGGAAGAAAGGGACCTGGGGGTGCTGGTGGATAGTAGCTGAAAATGAGCCAGCAGTGTGCCCAGGTGGCCAAGAGAGCCAATGGCATCCTGGCCTGTATCAGGAACAGTGTGGCCAGTAGGACAAGGGAGGTTATTCTTCCCCTGTACTCAACACTGGTCAGGCCACATCTTGAGTCCTGTGTCCTGTTCTGGGCTCCTCAATTCAGGAGAGATGTTGAGATACTGGAACATGTCCAGAGAAGGGTGATGAAGCTGGTGAGAGGCCTGGAACACAGCCCTGTGAGGAGAGGCTGAGGGACCTGGGGGTGTTTAGCCTGGAGAAGAAGAGGCTCAGGAGTGACCTCATTGCTGTCTACAACTACCTGAAGGAATATTGTAGCCAGGTGGGGATTGGTCTCTTCTGCCAGGTAACCAACAACAGAACAAGGGGACACAGTCTCAAGTTGTGCCAGAGGAGGTCTAGGCTGGATGTTAGGAGGAAGTTGTTGCCAGAGAGAGTGATTGACATTGAAATGGGCTGCCCAGGGAGGTGGTGGAGTCACTGTCCCTGGAGGTGTTCAAGAATAGACTGGATGAGGCACTTAGTGCCATGGTCTAGTTGATTGTCTAGGGCTGGGTGCTAGGTTGGCCTGGATGATCTTTGAGGTCTCTTCCAACCTGGTTGATTCTATGATTCTGTATATGACAGGCCACACTTTTTAAGCATATTCAAGTCTTGGTCTTCAGGTTAATCATTTAAATATTTTTAAATCATCATAATTTAAAAATACAACAAAAACCATCCAAATGTACCTGGAAATTCTTACCATTTTAGCATATTTCTTTTCCTAACCAGTACATGAGAAGTTTAAAATAGATAACACAGTATATATGCAAGCATGGCAGCTACTTCTTTTTGTGTCTGCAGGCCAAAAATACAGCTCCCTTTTTATAAACCACACTGAGGAACAGCTCAGTATTTGCAGTTTGGGAAACATTTACACTGCTGCACACAGAATGCCATCCATGTTTGTATGTTTGCTTTTCAGTCCTGACAGGCTCTTACATTTTTAATGTGAGAGGTTTTTCTTCTGCCCTTAGGAAAAAAAAAACCAACAAACAAAACACTTTCTCCCCTCTGCCAGTTCTTTTAATAGCAACAACCTCCTGAGCACTGGGGAGGACTTTTTATCTCAAAATGCATATACAGTACTTGTAAACTTTACTTTTAGTTACCTCCAGAAAAAAAGGAATAAAAAGGAACACAAAAAGCGGCTTTTATTAATACTATTATTGGTGTTGTTTTCTTTATTTTACTTAGATGCTTTGGTGATGACTGCACTGACAAGCCTGTCACTTTCTACAGCTCCAAGAAGAACCTTGTACCTTTGAAATTTTTATTACCTTTTGTCTGGCTGCCAAGATTTGTGCTGCTGTAGTCTGGTGATGCAATATCACTATCGTGTACTGCCAGCCCAGCAACTTCTCGTGAGAGGGAGAGAAGTTCTAGAATGGAGCAAAGGTATCAGCATTCTTTGTTTTTAAGTACCGATTTCAGGTGTTAATGACAGAGCAGAGACTCACAGTTTATTCCCCTCATAGGATTAACCACCAAAACCCCCTACTCTAAACCCTCAAACCCTACTGAATTTAACAGTGACTGGAGCCATTTTCACTCTGTCAGAGAAGCAAGGAAGGAACATGTGGAAGATGTGATGCTTAATAATGAGAGTGGACACAGTATTTAGCATTGAATTAGGTATTAACTATCTTGAAAGAGCTGAATGAAAAACACCAATGGTGCTATTGGTGGCATTCAAGGGTATGACTGCAATTCACTGTCCAGTGTATGCATTTCTGTATATACTGAACTGTTTTAAAATGAGGTAGTATGGAGTCCAGGACACTTTGTACTAATGTAGGAACTTAGGTGAACAGTCAATCTCCTGCCTGCAAAAATACATTATAACCACTTTCCTGTGAGTATTTCAGTCATCTGAGTCTATAGGAGCTGTAGACATGTCTGATTACACCAAGTGGTAGCAGTAGATCATATAGTTCCTTTCTAAAAGGCATCACATGCAGATCACCCTCCACATAATGTTGTTAAACCCAAGTTCTTTGGACTACTTTGTCATCCAAAGAAAGTATTACTAATTATAGGAAGTATTACTAATGATAGGACAAGAGGAAATGGCCTTAAGTTGTATCAGGGGAGGTTTAGGTTGGATGTTTGGAGGAAGTTCTTTACTGAGCAGGTGGTCAGGCACTGGAACAAGCTGCCCAGGGAGGTGGTGGAGTTGCCATCCTTGGAGATGTTTAAAAGTAGAGTGGATGTGGCACTTGAGGCTATGGTCTAGTGATTAAGGATGCTGGGATGAAGATTGGACTGGATGATCCTGGTGGTCCTTTCCAAACATAGCAATTCATAGTGATTAGATGTTGTGCTGAGGGCTTTGGTTTAGTCAAGGACTTACTGTGAAACTAATGATTGGACTCAATGATCTTGAAGGTCTTTTCCAATCTAAGAATTTCTGTGGTTCTGAGATTCTGTGAAGTACAGCCACTGTTTAGAGTGAGGCTATATCACTGCTTGAAAAGGAGAGCACAAGACATAGCTGAGGAAATGATATGTACATAGTGCTTTCATCTGTATCAGGAGTAATGATATTGATAATGATTGCCTTAGCACTTAGACAAATCACTCTTATTAAGGATATTAACAGTAAGTTAATTTTTGGTTTTCTGTACTTTTAAAATTGTTGTTGTTTATTATTTTTAGAAGGTCCTCTCCAAAAATTGCCAGTCCAGGGTTTGTGTACATCCTTTTTTCAAGAAAATGCAAGTAGAAAACAAACCTGATCAAGCCAGATGGCTCTTATTAGCAGTGAACTGACTTAAAAAGTAATCTCACTCCATCCCTTCTTTTTCCTAATAGAAATTCCACCCCAGTTCTGGCTTGAGAAGCCTTTCTGAAAAATTATGAGACATGTTAGATCCAGAAATAAAGGGATTATTTCAAAAAGAATGGTATTGCACATATGACACTGCCTTGGCAGCCTCTTTTATGTGTAACAGGGAATATTGTGCCCGTACTGCTTATCATAGCAGTGCTGCTTAAAGTGAGGACGCGTAGCCTCTCAAGTGAATTGGAAGACATGTGCTAACTTATAGATAAAAATAGTGTGCTCTGAATAGTGTCTAAATATTCCTCTAGAAGCTGATACGTGCCTCCCCTGTTGATAATGTTTTGTTTATTCATAGTGATAATATGTTGGAATCACAGGTAGTTAGCTCAGAACAATTGCTGAGCGGACATTGGTTGCAACACAAACAGTGGTAGTGAACTGTCTGAGTCAGCATGCAGGAATGAAGACCTGCTAATTAGAACATGCAAGAAAACAGAACTTTGTTATCTGAATATGCTAAACTGTAGAATATGCTAATACTGTGGCTCAGAGGGAAAGAGACATGGCAGATAGACTGATAGACTGTAGATTAGAAGAGACAACTCTTTGCATGATAAGATGACTAATCAACAAGTAGAAATAGTAGATATATCTGTGTAGGTTGCTCAAATGAATCGGAACTTTGCTTGCATCAAGCTGTCTCCCCGTCCCTCAGTCGCGGCGATAATAGAATCATAGAATGCTTTAAACTGGAAGGCCATCTAGACCAATGCCCCTGCTGTGAGCAGAGACATCCTCCACTAGCAGATTGCTCAGAGCCTTATTGAGCCTGACCTCAAGTACCTCCAGCTTGGTGTCACCTGCAAAACTGCTGATGATGCAGGACTGGTCCCTGTATGGACTCCTCAGGGACACCAATTGTCACCAATCTCCATCTGGACTTTGAGCCATTGACCACTATTCTCTGGATGAGACCATCCAGCCAATTACAGTATCACAGTATCACAGTCTCACAGTATCATCAGGGTTGGAAGACACCTCACAGATCATCAAGTCCAACCTTTTGCCACAGAGCTCAAGGCTAGACCATGGCACCAAGTGCCACGTCCAATCCTGCCTTGAACAGCTCCAGGGACGGCGACTCCACCACCTCCCTGGGCAGCCCATTCCAGTAGCCAATGACTCTCTCAGTGAAGAACTTTCTCCTCACCTCNCTTGGCCACCTGGGCATACTGCTGGCTCATGTTCAGGCGGGTATCAATCAGCACCCCCAGATCCCTCTCTGTCTGGCTGCTCTCCAGCCACTCTGACCCCAGCCTGTATCTCTGCAGGGGGTTGTTGTGGCCAAAGTGCAGCCCCTGGCACTTGGACTCATTGAATGCCATCCCACTGGACTCTGCCCATCTGTCCAGGCGGTCAAGGTCCCGCTGCAGAGCCCTTCTGCCCTCCAATCCAGCCACATCAGCCCCCAGCTTGGTGTCATCTGCAAACTTGCTGATGACTGACTCGATGCCCTCATCCAGATCATCTATGAAGATGTTAAAGAGCATGGGGCCCAGCACTGATCCTTGAGGGACACCGCTAGTGACCGGCTGCCAGCTGGATGTGGCACCATCCAGCCAATTCCTTATCCACTCAACAGTCTGCTTGTGATTGCTCATTTGATTTTTAAAATCCAAAACAAAATGAGTTTAAATTCTTGTTATCCTCTATACCATTCACTCAGTTCCACATTTAGATGAAGAATGCTTCTATAAATAGAAGTTCTCAGAACAAGCTGAGCTGGTGTTTATTCCCAAGTGTCCTCCTTTCCTGTTGGCAATTGCAGTGCAGTCTAACAGAAGGATATAGATAAGGCAAACCAATCCTTTGAAGTTTTTTTGTTGGAGTTTCTAGGAAGTTAAGAGCTCCTGGCCAAGCAGAATTTCTAATCACATAAGCAATATATATGTTCACTACTTTTTGCATGCATATACGTATGTATTTGTTTTTTATATGCACATATACAATAAATAGTGTTCAGGAAAGTACCTGGGCACTAGAAAATCCTATTGAGTTGTTAGAACAGTCCCTAGAATATTTTTGATTTGTATCAGCTGACACTTTCCCAACCAATTCCTACTCATAATTTGGGAGTTAGGAGGTTCTAGGCACTGTTCCCAGTAAGCAATATGCTGCAGTCATCCTGTTTTGAAGGCTGAGATCTCAGTAGCATAGGCAAGGTCTGCTCCACATTTGTTTATCTTGGTGTCAGGGAATGTTAATCACTTACAAGTGTCAATTTAATATGATACAGATAGATCAGATGTACTAGGGAGTGAATTAAAACATTCAGGCTCTGTGTGTGTTGGATACAGGCTAATTATCTTTCCTTTGGTTGTCCCTCTCTGTGCTAGTTTGAGCCTAGCTAGCATGTTTTGGTGAGAAGAACTAGATGATAGGCTGTAAAATGAAAACAATGGGGAGGTCTACTTCCCTCACAGTCTTGCTGAGATGTATACAAAAGAAGAAAGGCAAAACAAAGATTACAGCACTTGCTTCTTCTCCTCGCTGGGGAACTTTGCTTGCTGGGGAGAGCTCGTGGCTGCTGGCTGGACTCCATCTTGCTTTCTAACCTCACCCTCCTTTGCTTGGCTGCTTCACCTTGCTTTTTAACCCTTTTGGCCGAACCTCCATTCTTCCTTGGGACTGGGGTAAGGTTGAGAGGGGTAGGGGGAAGGTGAGGGGTGGTTGAGGGCCCCTCCTGGGGACTCAGGTTTCTGGGAGGGGAATTGTGTTTGTATTACCTTTTTTCCCTTATATATTTCTGTATATAACTGTATATACTGTGAACATCTGCTTGTAAATTGTGCCAGCTGTAAATATAAGCTTCATTCATATTTCCAGAGCTGACTGAGTCTAGTCTGGGTGATTTATAAAAGTGTGGGGGGCGGGGGACACCCAAACCATCACACTCTCCCAGACTCACATTGTGTTTGCTGGAGTGCTTAGCATTCATTTTTTGTAGAAAAACAGCATCATAGAGTGGTAGGGTCTGGAAGTGACCTCTGGAGATCATCTAGTTGACCACCCCTGCTAATGCGGATATGCCTAAATCAGGTAACACAGGACTACATCCAGGCAAGTTTTGAAGGCCTCCAGAGAAGGAGACTCCACAACCTCTCTGGACAGACTTGTAACAGTGCTCTGGTATTCTCAAGGAAGTTTCTCTTTAAATTCAAGTGAAACTTTCTGTGTCCTGGTTTGTACCAATTGCTTCTTGTCCTGTCAGTGGTCATCACTGGAAAGAGTCCATCCCCATCCTCATGGCCTCCACCTTTTAGATGTTTATCTGCATTGATGAAATCCCCTCTCAGTCTTCACTTTTTCATGCTAAAAAGCCCCAGGTAATTTCATACTTTATACCTTTTATGTTTTTCATTAAAGCTATTTTAGTTTTACTTCCTAATCCATAACTCTCTCTCCTTTGATCCCATTGTCTTCCCCTTGGGAGGGAGAGGGGCTAATATCGTCTGTAATTTGTTTGTCTAGTAGCTGGCCCAGCCCTAGAATAGAATAGAATCAACCAGGTTGGAAGAGACCTCCAAGATCATCCAGTCCAACCTAGCACCCAGCCCTATCCAGTCAGCTCGGCCATGGCACTAAGTGCCTCATCCAGTCTTTGGTTGAACACCCCCAGGGATGGTGACTCCACCACCTCCCTGGGCAGCCCATTCCAATGCCAATCACTCTCTCTGTGAAGAACTTCCTCCTAACATCCAGCCTATAGCTCCCCCTGCACAACTTGAGACTGTGTCCCCTTGTTCTGTTGCTGGTTGTCTGGGAGAAGAGACCAACCCCCACCTGGCTACAACCTCCCTTTAGGTAGTTGTAAACAGCAATGAGGCTCAGGGGGGACCTCATTGCCATCTACAACTATCTGAAGGGAGACTGTAGCCAGGTAGGGGTTCTATTCTATGAATATAGAAATGACTAGAGGACATTAGTTCATAGACAGGTATCTCTGAAAAGATACAGGACTTCCTATATTGAACATATACCCAAAAATATACTAGGTTACTCTAGTGCTGGAATTTTTAGTATTACTGATTTTACATTATTGGAACGTGGCTTGAGACATTTTTGACCTGCACTGTGCAAGGGTGTCCCAGGTCATAATTGGACATACTCTCATAACTTGAAGTTAGCAAGAGTGGAAAGAACTCGTCAGTACAGTGAGGCTTCAAATGAGCACCTGTGTCTTGGAGCTCAAGATATCTTCATCATACAGCTCTGAATGGTTCCCTTCTGGGGGAGCTATCTTATTAACAGCAAGAATTGTCGATTAGTGCTACCCAGCAGGCACATTTACAGCTCTCATACAGAAACAATTCTGCAGTATTGTCCAAGGTTCTTATTTTACATGTCTACATTAAGGTAAGTTAAATTGAACCATAAAACATGCTGCAGATGTTTAAATATTTTGTTTTGAGCTCACATATATGAACTTTAAAAAAAAAACAAAACCAAAAAAGACTTAAAGTTTGTATGATATACAGTGTCCTCACATTTACTGAGAAGGAATAGTGGGACCTTGACCACCTGGGCAGATGGGCAGAGTCCAAGGGGATGGCGTTCAGTAAGTCCAAGTGCTGGAGGCTGCACTTTGGCCACAACAACCCCATGCAGAGATACAGGCTGGGGTCGGAGTGGCTGGAGAGCAGCCAAACAGAAAGGGATCTGGGGGTGCTGATCGATACCCGCCTGAACATGAGCCAGCAGTGTGCCCAGGTGGCCAAGAGAGCCAATGGCATCCTGGCCTGCATCAGGAATGGTGTGGCCAGCAGGAGCAGGGAGGTCATTCTGCCCCTGTACTCTGCACTGGTTAGACCACACCTCGAGTACTGTGTTCAGTTCTGGGCCCCCCAGTTTAGAAGGGACATTGAGATGCTTGAACGTGTCCAGAGAAGGGCGACGAGGCTGGTGAGAGGCCTCGAGCACAGCCCTAGGAGGAGAGGCTGAGGGAGCTGGGATTGTTTATCCTGGAGAAGAGGAGGCTCAGGGGAGACCTTATTGCTGTCTACAACTAGCTGAGGGGTGCTTGTAGCCAGGAGGAAGTTGCTCTCTTCTCTCAGGCAGCCAGCACCAGAACAAGAGGACACAGCCTCAAGCTACGCCAGGGGAAGTTTAGGCTTGAGGTGAGGAGAAAGTTCTTCCCTGAGAGAGTCATTGGCTACTGGAATGGGCTGCCCAGGGAGGTGGTGGAGTCGCCGTCCCTGGAGCTGTTCAAGGCAGGATTGGACGTGGCACTTGGTGCCATGGTCTAGCCTTGAGCTCTGTGGTAATGGCTTGGACTTGATGATCTATGAGGTCTCTTCCAACCTTGGTGATACTGTGATACTGTGAATTATCTAGTACTTACATTTAGCCTGAAATATATGACATAAAAATAGATTGTGGAGTTTCCTTTCATGGGTTTGTGTTGCGTATGTTTGGAAGACAGTTAGTGTAGCGGTTCTTCATAGTCAGGCTAATAGGTTTTTTTTTTCAGATCATTTTAGAGACTCCCATTAACTCTGATTCAGACAGATTTCAGAAGTAATATTCCTCTGCATGGTTTTAAATGACTTTGAGACATTGGAATTCACATATTTTTGTAAATGTTATTCAATCTGTATGGCATCCAGCTTCAAGATCTCGTTAAATCATATTTATTAAAGACTGGAAACGAGCCAGTGCAAAAGCTACATTGATGTCAATAATCTCTTTAAGAGTTTAAAATATAATTGAATGTTTGCAGTAAAATGATCCCATATGATAATACAGACTTTTCACAACTACCTGTGGAAATAGCTGCCTGCAATTCAAATGCTTAAATACTTTCATTTGGGTGGAATGTACTGGCTATGGTCAATTTCTGCAAACACATGAATCCGTGGGTATTTAGAGATTTGGAATTAAATTGTGGTAGGCTTTTTCAATTTAGTCATTTCTCTTTTCTGAGTCATTGTAGATTAAGAGAAATTAAGAGTTAATTAGTATAATCATAAAGTCCTCCAGAGGCTAGAGAGTCCTAGTGTATTGGAAATTAATCATAGAACCATAGAATCAACCAGGT
>WAAF01020552.1:0-13262 GCA_013400475.1 Tricholaema leucomelas
CTTATCTTAGTCTTCTCCAGAAGCTGGAAGGAAATCCCTTCCAACAGGTCAGTTCCCAACCTACACTGATACCTGGGGTTGTTCTTTCCCAGGTGCAAGACTCTACAATTACCCTTGTTGAATTTCATTAAATTTCTTCCTGCCCAGCATTTAGTAACTCTGCCTTCTTTGTGTCCTCTGTCACCCAGGTACCCACCTCATTCAGCAGAGGGCCTACATTGCCTTTAACCTTAGATTTTCCTGCAATGTATTTGAAGAAGCCCTTTACTAAAAAGGACATAGCTATCCATGACCACATTCCAGTCACCTGAGCTGTCCCACCATGTCTTTGTAATTGCCACCAGGTCATAACCTCATGGCCGCCCATGGATTTCTAACTCCCGTTGTTTATTCCCCGTGCTGCATGCATTGGTGTATAAACATTTCAGGGATGGAGTCAAGTATGTAGTTTTCAGCCTTGAAGGGGGAACCCCCATGTTTTGTCCCTGGCTAACATGAATTTGTATATCAAAAACATACTGCAACATCTTGCTAGGTTGAAGTCTTTTTCTTAGTCTTTTCAAGTCCTCTTCTCTGTAGGGTTACAGTACCACTCAGTTTAGTGAGGGTTACCTTTATTAATGATATTAAAGTATTAACTTTACAACTGCCTTTCAAGGAATCTCAGGTACACATGGGTTAAAAGAGTTCCTTAAGACTGAGAAGAATGAACTCAACTCCCTTGGTCAGAGAGCTAGGGACTGGGAGCCTACCTGGCACGAGTTGTTTCTATCAGTACTTGGAGCTCCTTGGTGGCTCCAAGAAATACACAAGGTAAAAAGGTGATACAGACACAACTCCCCTCCCAGAAACCTGAGTCCCCAGGAGGGGCTCTCAGCCACCCCTTCACCTTCCCCCTACCCCTCTCAACCTTACCCCAGTCCCAAGGAAGAATGGAGGTTCAGCCAGGGGGGTTAAGAAGCAAAGTGGATCAGCCAAAGCAAATGGAGGGTGAGGTTAGAGAGTAAGATGGAGTTCAGCCAGCAGCCCTGAGCTCCCCAGCAGGCGAAGAGCCCAGAGCACAGCCCAGAGTGAAGTGACTTTATCTATATTTTGCTTTCCCTTTTTTACACATCTCAGCAAGGCCATGAGGGAAGTAGACATCACCATTGTTTTCATTTTACAGCCTATTATCTAATCCTTCTCACCAAAACATTCTAGCTAGCTTCAAACTAGCACACCCTCCCAAAACCATCAGATGGTATTAGACTAAGATTGAGATATTGGTTCTCGAATGTCCCTGTTCCTTCATCTACAGCCCTGATGAGGCACACCCGTGCACATGGATGAGAAAGGGAGAAAGCAGAATCCAATTTGAACAATACAATTTCCAATCTATCAGGCTACTTAGTGTAAGGATGTTCAGCAGTCCATCAATGTTGTAGGTGGAATGTGAGTTGTGTGAAAGTCCTCTCATAACTTGTAAATTCATTGGATTATGCCAGCAATTCTAAACAAACAAAACAAGCAAAAAAAGAGAACCCAAGGCCCTACGAGGAGAGGCTGAGGGAGCTGGGATTGTTTAGCCTGGAGAAGAGAAGGCTCAGGGGGGATGTTATTGCTGTCTACAACTACCTGAAGGGAGACTGTAGCCAGGTAGGGGTCAGTCTCTTCTGCCAGGCAACCAGCAAGAGAACAAGAGGACACAGTCTCAAGGTATAGGCTGGATGTTAGGAGGAAGTTCTTGACAGAGAGAGTGATTTGCCATTGGATTGGGCTGCCCAGGGAGGTGGTGGAGTCTCCGTACCTGGAGGTGTTCAAGAGAAAGACTGGATGGGGCACTTAGTGCCATGGTCTAGTTGACTGGACAGGGCTGGGTGCTAGGTTGGACTGGATGATCTTGGAGGTCTCTTCCAACCTGGTTGATTCTATGATTCTATGAATTCTATGATTCTATAAACAAACAAACAAAAAAACCCCAACCAAACCAACAAAACCAAAACCTCCACCCTGCATTTTACATTTTAAAAAAATGCTGTCGCTTTCTCCTCTCGGTGCCTATCTCTTGCATTCCCTGTGCTATTACAGTGTGCTAGTTTGAGCCTAGCTAGAATGTTTTGGNGGGTGGTGTGGGTGGGGTTGGGGGGGGGGGGGGGGGGGGGGGGGGGGGCGGCAATACCCAAACCATCACATACAGAATAAAAGTAAATTCCATGCCAGCTAAGTATGAGCCAACTCTCAGGCTCAGCCTTTGAACCACATGTTGTAAGGGGTTGTGTGTGAAGAATTTCAAAGGCACCAAGGAAATAGAAGGATCATTAATTTCTGTACATTTCTAAAAATGAAACAGTCTGAACTGGAACTGATCTGAAACACATGCAAGAGCCTGANAAACCATCACATACAGAATAAAAGTAAATTCCATGCCAGCTAAGTATGAGCCAACTCTCAGGCTCAGCCTTTGAACCACATGTTGTAAGGGGTTGTGTGTGAAGAATTTCAAAGGCACCAAGGAAATAGAAGGATCATTAATTTCTGTACATTTCTAAAAATGAAACAGTCTGAACTGGAACTGATCTGAAACACATGCAAGAGCCTGAGTGTAATAACAGTAACAACTTAGAAAAACAGTTTAGAAAACTGGCTTTCCTGAAACTGTGGATTTAAGGAAAATCAGTTTCCACTCATTTCACGTTTGCCTTTCACCATGAGTATTGCTAGCTAATAAAACTCTCAGAGCACCAGTAATTATGAGTATTGCTCAGGGAATCTGGCCATCTGGTTACAGGGTAGATCACTGCAGAAATTATCATTTCATTGCAGAAATAAAATTTCTGTGGTCAAAAAAACCCTGAATAATTATCTAAACTGTGATTTGTTGGATATTTTCTGATCTTTTATCTTCATTTTTCACTATCTCAAAAGCCTCATGAACAAAGAATTTCATTATAAAAGACTTAGGATCCCGTTTGGTCTGTCCTGATGGCAAAATATTAGTTAAAGCCCAAATGAGGACCAAGGTGAGTAATTACAGTAAGCTTCACGAACACTGAGGCTCCTGCCTGGGTGGTGAAATCTCATAGACATGGTAAATCTCCTGCTGTTTATTTTACAGAAGGGAAAATGAAAGAGGCATAGAAAGCCCATTGGAGTGAAATACTAAATAAACACAGGAGAAAAAATATTGGAGTACAAATCTTTATCAGTTGCTATGTTTACGTACACTTGAGGCCAGAACAGCCCAGAAATCAATGCCTTGATAGTACAAGTGTGTGTGATCTCTTGCTTTTTGTACAATACTAAGGGGAGAAGTGCATTTCTCACTCTTCTTGGAAAACACCCTTTGGCCTCTGAAGGGCAACTTTCTGAGCTCTTTTGCTTTAAAGCTCTGCTATGAAAGGCAGAAGTGCTCCTTTTTGTCCTGGTTTCATGGGATAGAATCTATGATTCTATAATTCTACTATAGGCCAGTCATGGTCAGCAGGCTATTAGCAGTTAGAAATGCTGTGCCCTGCAGGGATAGGGAGGTGATTGTCCCCTTGTACTTGGCTCTGGTGAGGCCACACCTTGAGTACTGTGTTCAGTTTTGGGCACCTCAGTACAAGAGGGATGTGGATGAGCTGGAATGAGTGCAGAGTAGGGCAATGAAGCTGGGGAAGGGTCTGGACAACAAATCTTATGAGGAGCAACTGAGGGAGCTGGGGATGGTTAGTTTGAAGAAGAGGAGGCTGAGGGGGGACCTCGTCGCTGTCTACAGCTACCTGAAAGGACATTGTGGAGAGGCTGCTGCTGATCTCTTTTCACAGGTTAATAGTGATAGAACAAGAAGGAATGATGTCAAGCTGTGACTGGGTAGGTTCAGACTGGACATCAGAAAATATTTTGTCACAGAAGAGTGGTCAGGCAATGGAATGAGCTGCCCAGGGAGGTGCTGGAGTCACCAAACTGGAATATTTGGGGGATTCTGTGATTCTATGAGTCAGTCAGGGCCACTGACCCAAGCTGGCACACAGGTGTACCCCATACCATAACTGTGGAAGAGACTGGAGATGGAAATGTTTAAGATAAAAAGATGCTTTTCCAGCTCTAAGAGCATATAGCCCTTCCAAGAAGACTATCTAATGCTGCAGGGGCAGCTCAAATGAAGGAGGAGAGAGTTTCACCTCCTGGAACACCTTTATGATGTTTCTGCTACAGCTAGAGACTTCTGCCACAGCCCAGCTTTCACCCACTGCCTACTTGCCTAAAAACACGCACAGAGATGCACACACTGTTGTTCTTAACATTTCAACCTCCTTGCATTTTTATTGTGCTTAGACCCATTAACCAAATCAATCTTCCTTCTGCTCTCTTCCTCAGCAACCTTTCTATGTCCAGCTCAGAAGCCATCCAACCTTAAGCCCTGTGTTCTTTAGGATAATAAGGAAAGCCACTGGAAGGCGGATGCTAGTAGGATGTCATATTTGGTAATTATTCCCTACATCTTGCGCTTTGGGCAGAAGACAGAGTGAGAAAACAGCACTTATAGGAGGAAGAGGGTTTTCTAACAGAGTCAGCCCTGTGACCCAAAGCTTGTGGTAATGTTGATATCCTGGGATGGCTGGAAGTGAGTCCAAGAAATATGATCGAGATAGATTCTAGTGTGTGTCTCCAGGGGACATTCTGGGACAATCTTGAGGAGCAGAGACCTAAGAAGCTATAGAGGTATTTGAAGAGACAACTAATTTCGTTATTCCAACTGATTGTTACTAGTCATTTCATACACTAGTCACTTTAGAGCCAATGGAAGACATCGCCCAGGGTCAACAGGCTGCTCCTCTGCACAACAGCTCACTAAAAGCACTTTCTTTCAATTCTGAAAATCCCACCATCCTTGATGCAAGAAGAAACAAACAAAAGACATGTTGTACTCAGCCTTTCTCTGCACTGTCTATGCTACTAAAATTGGATTTTCCTGTTTCCCTTCAGTGGAAAAGATCCAGCCAGCGCCCATCACTACCACAGGCGTAGTAATAGGGAATAGGGAAGCACAGCAGCTATTCAGGTGTTCATACACTAAAATACTCTAGCCAGTGCTACTGCCTCTAACACAGTTCCTATCTCTTATGGTTTGCTTTATGTACAGGCAAAATCAGAAAACATTGTAGGGTGGACATACAGCATCACTATCACTCATGCTGCTATTTCTACCGATCATGATAAATGCCTGGCTATTGGGTTGCCAGGTAAGAAGGTACCAGGAGTCCCACATGCTTTTACTACAAGGGCAAGGCAGCAATCCATGAACCACAATCCCACTGGTTCTTCTCTCCATATATTGTTCACAGATCATTAATTGAAGGAGCACTACCAGCTGGTCACTACCAGTAACGAGTAGGGATCATTAACAAAACATTCTGCTTCAGGTCTAAGGAAAAAAGAAAAGAAAAGAAAAGAAAAGAAAAGAAAAGAAAAGAAAAGAAAAGAAAAGAAAAGAAAAGAAAAGAAAAGAAAAGAGATGTGCTTTAAAGACATGTAGATTTCACAATGTATTTGTCATCTCATGAACAACCTGCAGTCTCTTGTTGGTTTTCTTCCATGATAATTCTCTTTTTGATGATGACCAGAACCACAGCCTTCTTCCTGAAGTTTTTGCAAAGGTGAGATCAATGAATTGAGCAAGTAATTTTACATTTCACCTTTCTAGATTGGCCTTTTCTTACACTGTCTAAAAGGCACAAGGCCTCCTCTGACTGAGGTGATCGTTTTCTGTCTTAGACTTGGGACCAGCCGCTTTCTCACAGCAATGAATATTGTTATCCTCAAACACACCTGAAGAATTTAGGAAAACCAAACAACAAACAAACCCCCACTACCACAACAAACCTCAAACAAGTTTCTTAAGAGCAATGCTATTAATACTATTTCATAGTAACTGATTGCCAGAACATTCCATGCAGAATTTCTGTCATCTATTCCTTGTGTATTTGTCTCATGTGGAAGTTTCAGTCACCAGAAGTAGGACTCAGCTGCTGCTGAAGGGAGTGTGTGTGGGATGGAAACCTTTCCTTTTGGAGGCAGGCTGAAGCCTGTTCATAGTCCTCCACACCCTTTCCTAATCCCCACCAGTCTCATCTGCAGATCTGCTCCCAAATGAATGAAACACCATTCCAGCATGGTGCTAACAACCAGTTTCAAATTTGCCCTTTGAATGAAAGGCATCATCAGAAAGTCACTTCTCAGTTTCCCAGAAATGTGCAGAAGGGTCCTCCAGGCCAACAGCATATTTTATCTTACCACAGCTGAAAACTGCACATTACTGAGATGCAGGAAGCATCACAGTCAGACAAAATTTGACAGAAGCTTTAAAAAATACTTTTCCTGTTCAGAAACTGTCAAAACTAAATGCTTTAAATTTTCTTCTTGATACTATTTGGGGAAAAATTATGCAGCAGATTCAGCAAAAGTTTCAGGAGTTCCACTGAGCAACCCGACACAACATGTTTGGTTGAAGACAAGTTTTAACAAGAGAATTTCACCCTGTTAGAGGCTCTTCTCTCTTCACGATACAGTTGACCTCCATCTAAGTGGAAAGTCCCTCAATATGTGTAAGAAACATAGGCAATGTCTACACTACTTGCTGCTCCTCAGGAATGACTGTCTTTGATCTAGGTAATGATACAGTTTGGGTTTATAACACCATTCAACAGCAGAAGGAACATGAAAAGGAGAACAGACTCAAAGATCTCTGCTGCTCTGACATTCTCCTTGTGCATTGGAAATAATTCACTAGAGCAGGAATAAGAGCTTACAACAAATGGCCAGATTTAGAAACAGCCACTGAGCAACAAATTTTCCACAAACTGAATCCTTCAGGAGCCCAAAGCTTCCTTTTAGCTTGAGATGTCTGTGGCTACCATCTCCAATAGCTGGGTGGGTTTCTGATTTGCCACAAAGAAAGGTAGAAAGCATAAAGACAGGAAGCTTAATAGAATCACACTAGTCTTCTCAATATAAACAAAACAAGGTTTACAATCACAGCGGGCATGAAAACACACTTTTACTGAACAAGAGGTGTTTCAGGCCATTTCTCTTCATGAAAAGGCATGGGCTAACTCTTGCCTGCTAATATCAGTACACACAGGGCTATCTGTGGCCAGATTGTGCTGGATGTATGCCCAGGTTACTTGTGGTGATGGTCAAGACCAGCTGTGTCTGTTTGCTATGATCACTGTCTTGTACATAGGAACAAACGAAATACAATCAATGTCAACTAAAATCAGAGCTAGATCAATGCTGAATTTGCACAACTGTCTGTTTAGGCATTAGGAAACACAGAATGTAATGCAGTGCTGACAAATGTGTCTCAAAAGTCTTTACATATGCTTTTGAGAAGGGCACTTTGGAAAAATGTTGGATATTACTTATCTCAAGTGTAAGCATATCTGTGGTTGGAAGTGAGAGTGAGTTTTCAGTGTTTTGGTTTTTTGGTTGGGTTTTTTGCTTGGTTGGTTGGTTGGTTTTGGTGTTGTTGTTTTGGTTTTTTTTTTTCAGCTTGTACTGATCCAATTTAAAGTCACAACTTAGAGTAATGTTGGGGAAAAAAAAGAAAACAAAACAGTCATGAATATCTCAAGCACCGGATAACATGGCAGGGGGGTATACAGATGGCAGGGCAAGCTGAACAGAAGTATAAGAAGTATTTTTCCTCAGGTCTAGCAAGACAACTAGCCAAAAGGACCCCCTTTAACCAGAGGGGGGTGAATTGCCCTCTCACAACAGGACCAGAGCAAATACAGGATAGGAATATCGTGTCAGTAGCAAATGCACTCTTCCTCTTGGCCTCTCTGACCTACAGCAATGAGAGATTTGGGTGTGCATGTAATTCTCTTTGGCTTTGTGAGATCCCTCACTGCCACCATCCCTCCTGCACAGTAGCTGAAGTGCAGATGATCATTACGCAGATACAGATCAGCCTGACAATGCACAACATGTAAGTCAAACAATAATAGTTTCTGAAAGCCTTTCTTCTCCCCACTGTCATCTCCACTGCCTTTGCAGTGTTAGTGTTGGGTAACAGATCTGCCACGCTGATCAGAACACCACAATATATTCTTTCTTTAATTATCCAGAGAGTTGAGAAAAAGGAGATAGGCACTAGATTGTGTCATCTCATTAAACTGCTACGTTATTCATACAATGTCCTCATAAAACTCTGGGAAATGGCATGTTCACTGAAAAGTGGCTACAGCTGTTACAGATGTGAAAGATGTTTATGAAGCAGATGCCTTCTCTTATGACCTACAGCACTTCACCACAATGGTAGAACAGTAACTGTAAAGACCAGAAAACACATGAGAAAATTATTTGTGAAGCCAAAGGTTTTGATCCCACAGACGAGGCAATAACTCTTGTCAACATCATTTTTCTCAACTGCAGAAAGCACAATGCAAGAATAGCAGGTGCAGTCCTGCCAGCTCTCACTCGGTGATGCCACCCAGTACTCCCTGGCTTGTGCCCAGCCACCCCTGGGGTCCCAAAGAAACTCTAGAGACACTGTGTGATATTGATGCCCAACGAAGAGCACATGCTGTAAGCAAGAGCTCCAGCTCAGAAAGACTTTGAAGGAAAGTAACTTCTGGTTGCTTGTGACCCTGTCTGACCCAGCACTTGGAGCCTCTTATGTAGAGCCAGAAGAATGATGGAAGCTCTCAAAATCAGGCAGTTCGATATGATATAAATTCCAGAGACATCATCCTGAGGCTTTCCAGAGAGAGGGACTATGCAGTTTTTAGCTGCAATACAGTGAATACTGATGAGCATTTATGAACTCAAGTGCAGTAGCTCTCTGAGAAGTATGGATTCACAGCAGGTTTCCAAGAAAACATTAAAAATTAGATATCTTGGCCAATATTGGTTTATTATTTGCAGAAACAATAAAGTAATATTTGAAAGATCTTAATTTGCAAATATACAAGTATAAATTCTTCTGGGCCTTCCTCTATGGTTACTTTCCTTAGGAAATGCCTGAGGGTTTTTCACCCCACCTGTTAAAGCACAAATGAAGAGAGGGGATGGAAAATAACTGTCCAGAAAAAATTCTGAGCCATGGGGAAAAGCAATTTCACAAGTGACCTTTCAGTTGCTCCTTCCTTCATGGTTATTTTAGATAGGGATAAAGCACCAAACTGTGAACCATAACATACTTTTCCCTTGCCTAGAGGATTAAGCAATAAAGAAAACAAACCCAGTCATAAATATGGTATGCATTCAGGGCAGGAATAACAGGCTCTGTGGACAACAGAGCCTTGGGGCAACAGCTGGCTCCTCTCTGGGTGAAGATGAATGAGTTGATTCCTTCCAGAAGCTCCTACCATGGCTGAGAAGGATAAAAAGCATCTTTCTTTTAAAAAACAAACAACACCCCACCCCCAAGATTCAGGAATTCTAGGCTGCTCATCCCAATTCCAGCTTCCTGGAGAAGAGTGGAAATATTAGTAAAGCATCTAGAAAATAATATGATAAATAGCAAGAAAAAAAAAAAACAAAACAAAGCAGGATGACAAAATGGAAATGGCTTTGTCAAAAACAAACCACATCAGACCATCCTACTCCCCTCCAGTGGCAGAAGGACAAGCCTTGTCATTAGGAAACAGTTGACCTAAAGTACATCTTAGCTAAGCAATAGCTAGGTTATATATGGGTTTAGCAGGGCATTATTGTTTTACATGGCATATTCTTACACAAGGTACAGAAAATACGGGCTGCAAGATTGGTGTGCGGTTGGAAACCATTTTGAACAGTTGTAGCGACCCATCATTAAGGAGAAGAGTTTCCTGGCAGCGTGTTCTGAAGCTAGGGTGGTTGAGCACGTTCGTTACCGTTGTTGTGAAGACACCGGGTACGAGCAGACACCAGGAGAGGGAGGCAGAGTGCAGCCGAGGGGCAGAGTGCAGCAGTCGGCTACAGGAACTCAGTTTTCCCTCTGAGGATATGTAACAGCAATTCGGTACCCCTGGAGCACGGCTTCGGCAGTTCCCTCGCTGGCCGAAAGAAACCCGTCCTGGTATTTCCTTGCTGCAGGAATTTGCAGTTAATGTGTTTTGTCAAGGCACCTGGCACATGGCAACCAACCCAAGAGCCCCAGATGTTCTTCCTGCGGTATCCCATGCTACCTGATTCTGAGGGGTCTGAGTATGTGATAGTTACTACACATGGTGGATGGGGCAATGAAGAGATTCTGGAGGAAGAAAGGACAACGCAAATGCTGGAGTAATCAGCCTAACACAGGGGTGATGGTAGACTTACGAGGTTTAAAATCGAGGCAAATAATAGAGTAATTTTCAGTCTGCTGGATATTTTTGTGAGTGGACAGCCTCTGATTTCCTAGCCATTTGAGAAAGGTATCAAGGCATCTTGGCAGAACTGATGTGCTTTTAAGGAGAGATCTGAAAGAAGAAAGTATTTCCACAGGAGATACACCGAAGCTGGTAACACTGAGGCGGTTTCCAGTCTCTTACAGATCCTCTGTCTCAGAACAGAGTAAGAGGTGTGCAGGCATTTTAAACCTGCAGAAACCTAGGGCTTTTCTTTGGTGAAATGACCAACTGTTATCAGAATAAAGATCTAACACTGATTATGTTCAGATCATACAATTTTAGAGCACAGAAGCAACGGGTCCACTGAATTGTCCTCTTCCTTCTCCAGAGGGAACAATTACAGAGAGACAGAAAGAGGAAATAAATCTGCTCAGATAAAAGGTAGAGAACTGTCAACATTTGTTCTCAGACCTAAGCATGTACTGCATATCCATGGCAATAAATCTACTCAGATTAAAAAAAAAAAAGTAAATGTACAAAACACATTATCATACATTTGACCATTTTATAATCTCGTTTGTTCCTCTTTGCTCTTAGATTTTGGCAATAGAGACAGCTCTGCCCACTGCAATTACACAAGTTCATGTTTGGAGATGTTTTATCTTGCCCTGAGGCTAGACAGCAAAGAATAAGATCTGTTGAGACAATTGCAGGCAGTTGCACCTTTTGCATCTCCATGGAGAAGTAAAGGGAGTTAAATCACAACTGCATGAATGCCCCACTAAGGGCACACCTGAAAAAAATATCATATTAATGGAAATATGTGAAGGAAAATGACAGTATCAAATGTTTCTTTGACAATGACTTCTAACTTTGAAATAGCCCGTTCAGGTCTGCCCATTCCAAGGTTCATCATTTTCCTTCACCCCTCCCACAGAGTCTTTTAAAAAGTCTGTTATTAGCAGGTCTTAATTAGAGGCAGATCTAAGGAAATCAAGGCAGCTACACGGATCTCTACTAAAACTTTCAGAGTCTCCGAGCAGAAAAGCACAGTCCCGCACAGCACTGCAAGCCTGAGCCCAGGCAGCATCATGGAGGAGGGTGTGCTGACTGCCATGGCTGTGTCATGCTGGGAGCATGGCAGATGGTCCCCCAGATTTGTTTGTTCCCAGTATGCATATTGTGTGCTGTGCTCTGGCAGAGCCTGTGTCTGGGCTGCCAGAAGGGAATCTGCTTGCCTTGTGCTGGCTCTGCTAGGAAATTTCAGAGGACAAGGGAGATGAGACCTTCCAAGCGGACGGGGTGTTTCAGGGAAATCTCAGAGTTATGCAGTGAGAAGTGGAGGGATGTTTCTTTTCATTGTGAGGTGCAAACTTGTAAGTGTAAATGAAGACAGAGACTCCTGAGAGCACAGTTTCACATTCGTTTTTATTAGGAAAGTTGAATAATTTAGGTTGGAAGGCATTTCTGTAAGTCATTCCATCCTACCACCTGCTCACAGCAGCACCGGCCTGAAACCTGGCTCAGGCTGCTCGGGGCCATGTCCAGTTAGGTTTTGGATAGCTCCAAGGACAGCAATTTCACGGCCTTACACAGTGGAATGCCCCTGTTTTTTACCCCCTTGTGAACACTACTTTCCTTATATCCAACTTGCATTTATCTTGCTGCAGCTTGCGTCCCCTGCCTTGCACACCATCACTGTGCACCTGTCTCCATCTTCTCTCTTTAACGCAGCCTATTGCACAGGGAAGGATAGCAGGTACAACCTCACATTTTGACTTCTCTTCTCCAGGTTAAACCAACCCTTTTCTCCCAGCCTCTTCCTGCCTGTCCTGGGCTCTGGCCCCTTGCCCATCCTGGAGACATGGCAAGGATGTAGGAAATTAAGACACTTCTGGCAACAGCATCCCACACTTTTGTCAGGTTACAGCAACCAATAAACCACAGCCACAGAAGAGGAGAAAGCAGACTCAAAGCCAAAGTTTTGGAAGCAATGGAAGGAAACTGATGATAGAGTAAAAGCAAGGGTAGACTCGTTGCAGTGTCTTGGGGGCAGTGCTATGTGTGTGTCCCCTCACTGAGGTAAGAATTAAGGTCCAAGTGAGACACTCTTCCTTGAAGTGAGCCCAGGCCTATTTTGTGAGGCTAACAGGGAATAAGACCTGAATAAAGCACAAAATTATGGAAGAAGCAACTTCAAGGTGAAAGTCTCCCATATTTTCACTTGGAATGACTGGAGGAGATACTTGACACAGTTAGACCTGATCTTTTATTGGTGCTATGGTTAACTCATTCCATCAAGTCATTGTTGAACTGTTCATGTAACCTTGAGTGCATTTCCCTTCAAAACACAGCAAAAGACAAAGCCAAACATAGCCTGGCAGTGGAATAAAAGATGTAGCCTTCCCCAGCTCCACACTGTTGTTCAATCTCAGCTCTATTGAAGGTGAGGTACAAAGACTCATATTCTTTGTATTGCAGAGAGGGCACCATCAGAACAACAGCCACTGCCCTTTTAAAATGGCTTTGGGGGTAATTAATTAAATATTTAAAGAAGTTGAAAGCATTTTTTTTCTAATGAAGCAAGCCTCCAGTTCTTCCAAATTACATAATGAATTAATTTTGAACTATAGCCAACCTGTTTCCAAAGGAATTTGTGCTGCATAACTCTTGTTAATGTTGCCAACTTAGTAAAAATGAAATAGTATTATTAGGATTGGATATAGAATCATAGAGTCAGTCAGGGTTGGAAGGGATCACAAGGATCATCTAGTTCCAACCCCCCTGCCATGGGCAGGGACACCCTACCCTAGATCAGGCTGGCCACAGCCTCATCCAGCCTGGCCTTAAACACCTCCAGGGATGAGGCCTCGACCACCTCCCTGGGCAACCCATTCCAGGCTCTCACCATTCTCATGCTGAACAACTTCCTCCTCACATCCAGCCTGAACCTACCCATCTCCAGCTTTGCTCCATTCCCCCTAG
>WAAF01020552.1:13517-40017 GCA_013400475.1 Tricholaema leucomelas
TGTCACCAACAAAGATGCTGAACAAGACTGGTCCCAGAGCTGATCCCTGAGGGACTCCACTTGTCACTGGCCTCCACTTGGTCATGGACCCATTGACAGCCACTCTTTGGGTGCGGCCATCAAGCCAATTCTTTATCCATTTAGTGGTCCACCCATCAAACCCATGTGTCACCAGCTTGGAGACCAGGATGTGGTGTGGGACAGTGTCAAAGGCCCTGCTCAGGTCCAGGTAAATGACATCAGTTGCTCACCCCTCATCATGTTACATGTTGTAACCTGTTCGTAGAAGGCCACCAGGTTTGTCAGGCAGGATTTGCCCTTGGTAGAGCCATGCTGATTGTACCGAATCACCTCTTTCCTGTTCTTCTGTCTCAGTAATGCCTCCAGGAGGATCTGCTCCATGATCTTACTGGGCACAGAGGTGAGGCTGGCTGGCCTGTAGTTCCCTAGCTCCTTCTTCCTACCCTTTTTGAAAATGTGGGTTATGTTTCCCTTTTTCCAGTCAGTGGGGACTTCACCAGACTGCCATGACTCTTGGAATATAATGGAGAGAGGTTTAGCAACCTCATCTGCCAGTTCCCTCAGCACCCGTGAGTGTATCCCATTAGGTCCCATGGACTTGAACATTTTCAGGTTCTTCAGGTGATCACGAACCTGATCTTCACTTATGATGGGCAGCTCTTCCTTCCAGCCCCTGCCATTATCTTCTGTGGCTCCAAGAGTGTGGCTGAAGGCCTTTGCAGTGAAGACTGAGGTAAAGAAGTCGTTGAGAACCTCAGCCTTTTCCATGTCACTTGTGACCATTTTGCCTGTTTCCTTTCTGAGGGGGCCCCCACCTTCCCTATTCTTCTTTTTACCATTAATACACCTGTAGAAATTATTGGATTTCCCTTTGACTTCCCTGGCTAGTTGCAATTCAAGCTCTGCCTTGGCTTTCCTAACCAGAACTCTAGCTGCTCTGGCAGTTTCCTTATATACCCCCCATTCCAGCTATCCTTTCTTCCACTCCTGTAGAGTTTCTTTTTGTGTGACAGCTTGTCCAGGAGCTCCTTGCTCAGCCAGGCAGGCCTCCTAACAATCTTTCCTGATTTCCTCTTTGTTGCTATGCATTGCTTCTGGACACAAAGGAGGCGATCCTTGAATACTAACCAGTTGTCCTGCGCCCCTCTTCCCTCTCAGGCTTCGTCCCATGATACTTTGGCCAGCAGATCTCCAAAGTGATCCTGCATGCCTAATGTCTAGGATTGTAAGCTTAGAATACCTCCTCCATATGAGAAAAAAACATTGTTACTGAAAGAGTGGCCAAGCATTGGAATGGGCTGCCCAGGAAGGTGGTGGAGTCACCATCCCTGAACATGTTAAAAAAAAAAATGTAGGCATGGGACATGGTTTAATGGTCCTGGTGGTACTAGGTTGATAGATGGACTTTTCCAACTGAAATGATTCTATGCTTCTATAAGATCTTGTGATAGTAATAGTAATTATCATAATAAAAACAACACCACCAAAGGCAAAATCACCACCAACGACAAAATCCCCAACACAACAAAGTAACATTTGGGTCAAAGTAATAAGACACCTAATCATAGAATCATCATAGAATCATAGAATCAACCAGGTTGGAAGAGACCTCCAAGATCATCCAGTCCAACTTATCATCCAGCCCTACCCAGTCATCTAGACCATGGCATTAATGTTCCAAATCAAGGAGAAAATGAAAGGATTCTTAAAAGCGTTCCCTGCAAAGGCCTGCTGCCTGCATGAAGAGTGCTGCAGGTTCATATATAATGTTTTCTGCTATCAAATATTGAAAGTCTTTGCAAATATCAAGGTAATTGACACAATTGGATGAAATCTGCATAAGCCAAGGAAAATATATTTGGTATGACATTGCATATGACATTGAAGATTGATAAAGATTAGATTTTATATTACCGATTTTCCTTCTTGCACACCCATAGAAATGTCAGCAAGTAAGGGGCACTTTTAAGACCAAATTGCTCTTAAAATGTAGTTGTTTTTCCTTTATTTTTCTCAGTAACATAGCTGCATCTTTTTTCTTTAATTGTGTTCTCATTCACCTCTTGGCATACATATCATTCATCTTCAGTCTGCACATGTTCTAGGTAAAGCTCTGTAACTTTAGTGGCTTTTTTTCATTTGTTACTTCAAAGAGAAACAGGCTGCGTGGGCCCAGATGTTACACCAGCTGGCAAACAATTCAAGTGCATGTCCTAGCAGCCTGGATAAAAACTGGCACTGGACTGCTGTGCTTACCTTTGCACAGGTGAAAGACATGCGCAGAGGAGAAAGACAGGAGAAGCCAGGAAAGAAAGGATCTTCAGTAACTCTGACAGCCCTGCATGCATAGAACCCTCCATGCTGTACCTACTGGTAGTCTCACATGTGCAAATGTACCTTCTGGAAAACAGAGGGAAATAATTTTTCCCATTTGCTCCCACCAAAATAGTTATCATACTATTGTAAAGAATCTTTCTGAAAGATTCTTCCCTTCAAATACACTACAAGAAAAGACATTTTCACTACAAGCAAGATATTGAAGTGCTGGAGCATGTCCAAAGGGCAAAAAAGCTGGTGGAGGAGTAAGAGCACAAGTCTTACAAGGAGCTGAGGGAACTGGGGTTGTTTAGTCTGGAGGAAAAGAGGCTCAGGAGATATCATCAACTACCTGAAAGGAGGTTGTAACAGAGTGGGTGTATTTCTTCTAATAAATAAGTGTTAAGACAAGAGAAAAGGCCTTGAGATGTGCCAGGGAAGGTTTAGATTGGATAGTGGGAAGATTTTCTTCACCAAAAGGGTTGTCAAGCACTGGAACACACTGCCCAGGGAAGTGGTTGAGTCATTATCCCTGGAGGTATTGAAAAGATATGTAGATGTGGTGCTTAGCTACATGTTTTAGTTGTGGGCTTGGAAGTGAGGTTTGCAGTTGGACTCAATGATCTTAAAGGTATTTTCTAAACTAAGTGATTCTGTTTCTATGAAACATAGCACTCTTCCTCCTGCAAATCCTGTGCCTCACAAGGGGTTGCTCCTCCTGATTGGAAGGTATTCATCCTGGCACTTATTCTCTGACTTTTTTCCAGTCCATACACAGCTTAAAACAGCTCCTGTAGTCGCTCCTTCATGGGTCTTGCTGGAGCACAGCCCCTGCATGGAGTTAGGCTTTAAGGAGGGATCACGTAAAACACAAGAGGCCTGACCTCATGGGTCCACCTTTTTGGAAAGCATGATCTGGTATGCCAGCCTGACACCTCTTACCTTTTTGGAAAGCATGATCTGGTATACCAGCCTGACACCTCTTACCTTTTTGGAAAGCATGATCTGGTATGCCAGCCTGACACCTCTTGCCTTTTTGGAAAGCATGATCTGGTATGCCAGCCTGACACCTCCTTGCCTGCATTTTGGCAGTACCTGTACCTTGTGCCAGCCTACACACAAGGAATATAGGGCAACATTTTCTCCTTCAGTGTAATGCTGCATGAGGTACCAGGTGACTCCAATTCAGCTGGGGGTGCTAGGCGCCATAGGCTCCTAAGTGCCCACCTCTACCGTCATGTTGCCATCCCTAGAGCAACCCCCTGCCACCACAAACAACAGTACTACTGCTTTAATTTTAAGTTTACCAGTGATGTTTCCAGAAATTGCCCTTATTAATGGCAGTGTAGTTCATTAAAATATAGTGAATCATTTAAAACAAATATGCTAAATAAAAGCCGTTAAAAGCTGATGTAGAGGAAGCAAAACACCTCAGACAAAATACTGAGATGAGATCTGTCTGCCGCATGCTTTCAGCTGTCTTTTCCTTAGGTTCTTGTCTAGTAGGTGTGTAATTTACTCATTTCAGTACTCATACTGAATCCATTCAGTTTACAAAAGTTAATGATGCATATGAAGTATTTGCTAGAGCGAGGAGCTGGATTGCAAGCAGGAAGATATGCAGAAACGCAAGAGCACTCACGACTGTGGTAATGAAAGTCAGGGTTTGGTCATGCATGTACAGCAAAAGTCAGGTGCCTCCCCCAAGAAATTGTCTTCACTGTTTACACTGCTCCACTCCCAAAGTAATAATGCTTGTCTGCCCTGGTTAATGTTTTCTAGAGGACACTTTGCTTTCATAGTGCTATTTAACTGTATAAATAAGAGAAGGAGCTGCAGGGTAGTCCTAGTGAAGACAACAGTATCCTGGGAAGCTGCTGTAAGTAGTGGGATTTTCATTTCCTATAGTGGCTTTAAGAGTGTATCTTCTTGCTGCATGCAATTGATTTCAGGTCCTTTCTAGGTAACTGAAATTGAATTCTGTCTTAGCTAATATTCCAGTGATAAAAAAGGCTTTCATTTTGTCAGCTGTATATAGATGATATAGGCATCAGAATTTAGGCATGGACTTCATGCATATTGTCAGGTGGCTAGAAGGAATCTGGTAAGAATCTAAAAGACAGCGCAGGGTGTCTCACTGAATTGCACAGAAACAAGGTTGTCTCTGGTGCCAGCAGCATCTAAGCACCTAAAATGGGGCCTTTTCCAGATGTACATCCTGCTGGAGGAAATTCTGCTCTAGTGAAAGCCCGAGGAAGGGTGCTTAGAACTCATTTTAAATATATTGGTGATTCTTCTTGACTAATTCTACTCATTTTTATATTCAAGGTCTACAAAAAATGTCTTTGTTTAGGGAATGAGATATCTAAGGCCTGGTTCTCTTTTTGATAAAACATCTTATTTCTCTAATCATCAGATTACAGAATCATTGAGAGAGAAGTAAAAATGGCATTCTACACATGCTCAGGGGAGCTAAAGTCAGAGTAAAGCAAATACATTCATGAAGCCAGAGGCTGGGCAGTGGTCATGTACGCACTTGAAAGTAGAAACTGGGAACCTGGTCTAGTCTGTTCTTGGGACTGCTACTACTCTGCAGAGAACAGAAAGCCTCTGTTCCACCTGATTGCCCTAACAATGTCACTGATTCTCTTTTATCTTATTTTATACTTTGGCCTCAGTGGCACTTTGTCCCTGAGTATATGCAGTAACTAACTCATATTCAACTGTGAATACTGGTGATGGCCTAGCAGAAGAGCAAGAGCTCATGTTTACCTGTTCTCCAGGTAAAAGGAGACCTAGAAGTGGGTCATGCCACTCTTTGAGGGTGCACCTCCTTGGCGAGGTCTCCAATTCTAAGCTGTCTTAAAACAGATGACACTTGGAAGAGCTCTGAGAAGAGTCACATGCATTTCTAAAGGGTACTTTAGACTGTCTTCCAAGTTTCTGCTACAAGAGAAATTACTTTTAATGAAATCATCACAGTGGTTGGATTCTCGACAGGATCCAATATCCTTGGCTTGTACTTGCAACCTTCTCAGGGGCCTCAGCCACAGAAGCATCAAAACTAAATTGTAAGAGAAGTACATGTCGGTCCAGAAAAAACCCTTGAGTTTGTCCCTTGAGCATGCTGAGCCATGCAAAGAGCTTCCTGGCCAGCCAGGAAAGCACACTTGAGTTTCTGATGCTCCTATGACAGTCCTGGACGATAGGTTTCTGAGGTAATTTTCTCACACACAGAGGTGACCAGAGAAGACTTTCTGTTGTGGCTTTGTGTGTGTGTGCGTGTGTGTGTGCTTGAGCAGTTGTTTTTGTTAATTGGCTATGACAGTGAGTAGTTGAGATTGGTTCACAAACACTGCTGGTGATGGTGTCAGTGCCTGGCACCCTCATCGTACAGCAGTCAGGAACCAGATTTCTCAGGTTTCTTCTTTTAGATGCAATCAAGAGGGAAGTAGCACCATCTGGTGAGCAAACAGCTTTTCTATTTTGTGCCTGGCTGTGTTTCTGGGCAGTGCAAATTTTCATGTTCTCCGAAATTAGGTTATTGAGCAGAACCCCTTATGGAAGTAGCACAAGATGAATATTCACCTCCCAGACTATTATATGGGACTCTAAAGGCAGGAAATTGGCTTCAGAATTGTCTCTCTGAATCGTGGAGGTTAAACTCACCCCTAAAGTGGACAAATTAGCTTTATCCAATAAGCAGTAAGTTCTGCCAGTCAGAAAACTTAATCCATTTAACTTCCAGGCTTTCTGGTGGAATTATTCTAGGGTAACTTCAGCTAATCCCAGGTTTTTCCACTTTCTCACTAGGATATACTGTCCAGAATAAGTTCTGCCTTTCTGGGTTACGTGGTAGGGAAGGTTGTATGATAAGGAAGAGGTAATATATTCAGCAAGTGTAATACTGAAGTCTATTACAGATAAAATGCCTAAAGGAGCACTGTTCCCCAATGTTGGCATGCTTTTGTGGCATTTGTGGTTTGATTGATGATTCTTCATGAAAGCAGCCTTTCCTTGAGTATTACAAATATGTTGTCATTGCTTGAGATAGACAAAGAGAAGAATACAGAGAATAAGATGAGTTTCCTTCCAGGCTGTTCCACAATTCAGTGTATATGTGAAAGCAGAACTGAAGAGAAATAGTCTGGCAGGATTCATGCCTTGCCAGGACACTTTCCCACTCCCATGTGTATAGACAAACTGTTTTTTCTAGATTTTATATAAGCAAAGATCTTAAAACAGGAAGCTTCCTGCAAAATTACTCCCTTCAGACTGAAATTCTCTAATGGCGTCTTAGCACATGTCCTCAGATCTTTATTTTTAATTGACAGAAAGCAAGTATACTTGGTAGAATTCCTCAGTCCACATGAAAATATGCACCTCTGCTTCATACTGGAAGAGTCTCATCAGCTTATCACTGTCTGATCACTGGCTGACCTAGGAGCTACAATAATATCAAATGGAACAGTAAATAGCAAGCATGAAGTAACAATCCCCAGTCGTATTCTAAGGGCTCACAGGATGCAAACTCTGTTATAAATGTGCCTTACATTTCAAAGAAGGGCCTAACAGAGTGGGTCACTTGTATCTCCTAGGCTTAAATAACAAAAAGACCTCTACAAACTGCAATTGCTGAGTCTTTCATAACCTTATCATTTTTAAACCAACCCTTACAAAGATTTGTGTGAGGGCTGATATGATTGGCCAGTCCAGAGTGACAGATGGATGATTCTGATTCAGGTTGTTAGTTAATTAGCTGTGAATTCAGAGCTGTAATAAAACAAACTTAATCTCGTGAAAGTACATAAATTAACCAGAAAATTCAAACCTGTCACAACCACACAGAGCAAAAAAAAATCAGGATAGGAAAAAAAACAGGGAGATGTAACCAGTATTTTAGAAAACACTAACAGCATAATCATGCTGTATCTACTAACCATAATTTTAAGGCCTACTTTGTATTCTGAATGAAGAGAACTTGGCAGTTCAATGTGTATATTTAAAAGTCCATCTCGTTCCTGTAAATGTTAAATGTGATGAGATAGGGGACAGGTGGCAACTTATATTTCAAATTACCTGTTTCATTCTTTGATACTCACCTTATTCCTAACAAATTATGACTGCAGCTGAGTAAACAGTTCACAGTGAGTAATTTATCCAGAGGCAGCTTCAAAATTGTCCTGCTGGATATTGTGGAAATAGGTTAGGCTTAGCTCTGATGCTTTGCTTTGGGAGTTGATTTCTTTTCAATGCCCAGGGAGGTTGTGGATGCTTCCTCCCTGGAGGCGTTTAAGGCCAGGCTGGATGAGGCCTTGAGCAGCCTGCTCTAGTGGGAGGTGTCCCTGCCTATGGCAGGGAGTTGGAGCTGGATGATCCTTGAGGTTCCTTCCAACCTAAACCATTCTATGATTCTATGATTAATATATTGGCTTGCAGATAGCAATTTAAAATACTTAGAATTGCAGGTCTTGTGTTGAATTAGCTAGATACATTAGGTGTTACTTCAGTGGTAAAATCACAGAAGCACAGAATGCCACGTTGAAAGGGAAACCAAGGCTCATGTGGTCCAACCTTTCTAGGTGATAGTATAGTTAAAATTAGGTGACCCAGCACCCTGGGAGAAGGACAAACTATAATTGAAAAATTACTGTGCACAGTAATGGCAAATATTCTGTGCTAGTTTGAAGCTAGCTAGAATGTGTTGGTGAGAAGAACTAGGTTACAGGCTGTGAAAGAGAAACAAGGGTGATGTCTACTTCAGTCATAGGCTTGCTGATTAATCCACTTTGCTTCCTAACCCCCTGGCTGAGCCTCCATTCTTCCTTGGGACTGGGGTAAGGTTGAGAGGGGTGAGAGAAGGTGGAAGGGCGGTTGGGAGCCCCTCCTGGGGACTCAGGTCTCTGGGAGTTGTGTTTCTGTATTACCTTTTACCTTGTATATTTCTGTATATAACTGTATGTACTGTAAATATCTGCTTGTATATTGTGCTATCTGCAAATATAAGCTTCATTCAAATTTCCAGAGCTGGCTGAGTCTAGTCTGGGTGATTCCCAAAGTGTGGGGGCACTACATATTCTCACCAAGAACCCTTATGGTCTTGCACACAGCAGGTATCGTTGCAAGTAGACCTGCTTTTTAGAAATACTTTTTATCAAACACAGAAATGTTTGAGTATTTTATTGTAGCTTGAAAATGGATTCTTGTTCTTATGCAGGTCTAATTTTATACTGGGTATTCAACTACTAATACAAATCACTCCCTCTGATGTTATGAGGAAAGTAGGACCATAAGCATAGCACTTTCTGATGACAGTCTATCAAGTTGAATCATGCCAGAACAGAAAGCTGCACTCAGTTCAGTATGTCTCTCCTTGCACAAGTTTTAACAAATCTGGCTCATTTTCTCCCCAGATCTTTTGCAAATCTCTCACCATTTCTTTGCTCTGGGTTCCTTCTCTGAAATGAGGCCTACTGGGTCATTCATATCTACATTTCCAAGGTCCCTTTGTAAGAGTTTGTATAGTGCAGAGCGCCAGCACTGCAAAGGAATGCAGCTACCACAGCCAAGTGTAACAGGTTGATAAATGTATTGCACTTTGAACAGCAGATCATCTGATAAAAACAAGGTCCTGCTTCTGTTAATGAAAGTGACACCTTATGCTGTGCTGAAAAGGAGCCCATTGCAATGGTTTGGTTTGTCTATGGAGAGAAAACTTTGTGTTCTTATTTAAAACTTTACATCATTTTTATTCAAGCTGAAGGAGAACCTATCCTTAGAAACACAGGGCTTTAAGAAACAGCCATGATTCATCCTCTCTTGTAGCAGGGTGCCTTATCAATCTGACCACAAGTTTATTGCTCAGATTATGTTTGTGTGTAGCTATTGATTCCTACCCACTTGCACCGATTTCCTCTTTCTCACTTTGTCTACAAAACATCCAAACTTCCTCTATGATGTGCTTCCCAGGAATTATCTTACACCAATAGTATCAAAAGCTGGCATCACAGCCCTCCAATAATTAGCCACGGTGTGCTTTCTGATGGATTATGTGCTGTTCTCTAACCTGCTGAGGGTGCTGTGTATTCAGTTAATCCACGACAAATTTTGCCTTTGCAGATATTTAGGGTGAGGGTGGCAGAAGGAGTTGGTGGAGACTTGCCAGGAGGCCTGGGAAAAGAAAACAATATTGGGAGAACATGGAGACTGCAGACAGAAGAGATAGGATTTCTCGTTCAGTGGGAATGACAGAATAACTGTTTCTACTTAAGTAAATTGAGTTGCCTTCATAATAACTTCCTCTTTCTTCCGTAGAATTTTAGTACATGAAGATGAAGACCACATTCTACGTAAGTTTGCTACTAGCTGGCCTTCAAGCTGTTACCCATGGTCAGCCCACACCCAGCTACCACAATGGACATGATTCGAAGGATCCTAACTACCACATGCATCATGAAAGTGAGGCAACTGCTTGCCTCAAACTAGTGCCAAACAACGCTGACTTTGCATTCCATTTTTTTAAAGAGGTTACACTGGAGGCACCCAATAAGAACATTTTCTTCTCTCCTGTAAGCATCTCCACTGCATTTGCCATGCTGGCCCTAGGAGCTCGATCGACCACTCAGACTCAAATCCTGGAAGGGCTCAACTTCAACCTTACAGAGATTCAGGAGAAAGAGATACACGAAGGCTTCCACAACCTCATCCACATGCTGAGTCATCCTGAGAACGGAGTCCAGCTCAACATGGGGAATGCCATTTTTCTAACAGAGAAACTGAAACCTCTGAAAAAGTTCTTAGATGATGCCGAAGCTCTGTACCAGCTGGAGGCTTTTACCACTGACTTCAGCAATCCCACAGAGGCTGAGAAGCAGATCAATGATTATATAGAGAGAAAAACACAGGGAAAAATTACTAATTTGGTCAAGGACATGGATCCACAGACTGTAATGCTTCTGGCTAGCTTTGTTTTCTTTAAAGGTAAGGTCTCTATGAGTCATATTCATGTTATTCGTTCTTATCATCAGAACTAATGTCAGCTACCTCATTTGGAAATTGCTCTCAGAAACATTCCAAAAGCTCTTTGCAGTGCCAGAAGAGCCCATAATGGCGTACTGGAGGAGGCAGAAAGGTGGCAAGATGCCACTCAGCATGGGGAAGCGTCTGAGAGCCATGAAGACTTGATTCTCTTGGTAGTAGCCATGGGAGCTGCAAGCTGCAGTCTCTCATGCAGCCTCAGCTCACTTTCTTAGGTTTAGCCTTAACTCTCCATGGCTCCATGTTCTTCCAATTTTCAGCAAAGGTGCTGAGACACATGCATGACCTAACCCTTTTAATGACTCTCTTTAAAGGTGTGCATGATTCAGTGACCTAATTTACTACACACTCTACTTTTCATTTGGGGTTTTTTGTTTGGTTGGTTGGTTTTTTGTTTTTCCTTCCGTAAGAGTTTTTTATGCACTAAAGTATTTACACATGGAAGAAACTCATGATCATAGAATCATAGAATGGTTTAGTTTGGAAGGGACCTCAAGGCTCATCCAGTTTCAACCCCCTGCCATAGGCAGGGACACCTCCCACTAGAACAGGTCACTCAAGGCCTCATCCAACCTGGCCTTTAACACCTCCAGGGAGGGAGGACCCACAACCTCCCTGGGCAATCCATTCCAGTGTTTCACCACCCTCATTGTAAAGAACTTCTTCCTAACATCTAGTTTAAATCTCTCTGCCAGTTTAAACCCATCACCCCTCATCCTTGTAAGTAGTCCCTCCTCAGCCCTCCTGTAGGCCCCCTTCAGATACTGGAAAGCTACTGTAAGGTCTCCTCGAAGCCGTCTCTTCTCTAGGCTGCAGAACCCTAACTCTTGTAGCCTGTACTCATAGCAGAGGTGCTCCAGCCCTCTGATGGCTCTCCTCTGGACTCCCTCCAACAGTTCCATGTCCTTCTTGTGTTGGGGCTCCAGAACTGCACACAGTACTCCAGGTGGGGTCTGACAAGATGAACAGGGGAGGACATTTAAAGGAACAAAGCAGAAACAGTGTATTTCTGATGTGGGTTAGATGATGTGCCCTCAGCACTCAGCCATGTAATATTACATTAATTTTATCTACAAATTGCAGCTTAAGATTAAAATCAATAGAAATGAAATGTGTGTGGTATGTGAGTACATACTTTATAGCAGGCAAGCCCTTAAATGCAACTCACAGAAAGGCCACTTAGATCACCTGAGCAGAACAGCAGTGATAGGTTCAAAGAGAATGCCTAATTACTTCACTACAGACATCTGGAGGCAAAAAAAAAGTGAAATTGGAGTCTAATGTACTATTTTAGCCAGGTAACAGATTCTTGTCCTAGCATGACACACATTTTAAAATATTCTGCTTGAAAATTCTGAATTTAAAAAAAGGAGAAACAGGTGAACGTTATTAGTAGTTATACAAAATTCAGTTTATGATGGTATGCAATATTCAGTTGCATTCTCCTTTGTATCAGGCAATTGGGAAAAACCTTTTAAACCAGAGCATACAGAAGAAAGGGAGTTCTTCGTGGATGATGAAACTACTGTGAAAGTCCCTATGATGTACCAGACAGGCAGATTCGACTTCTATTTTGATGAGGACCTGTCATGCACCGTGGTACGGCTTCATTACAATGGAAGTGCTACTGCGTTTCTTGTTCTGCCAGCAAAAGGGAGAATGAAGCACTTGGAGCAAACTCTGGTCAAGGAAATCATCCAGGAGTGGTCAGACCATCTCTTCCAGAGGTAATCTTCTGCCAGTCAGCTGCAGTAGCACCTAGATTTATAGTCTTTTGTCTTTCTTGGGAAAGCAATCACTATGAATTTCACGATTCTGGGAACTAAGTGGGTTATTTTTGAGTTGTGCACCCTAGCTGTAAAAATCTTGCAGCTGGTTTCTATTTAACTGTTCTCTTCTTGATGCCTGAGTGACTTACTGATGCCCCGGTGAGAACAGATGCCATCCTGATGGGCTCCCAGGAGTCCCAAATAGCAAGGCTTGACTGGCATTTCTAAAACAATCCATTAACTGGAGGGGGAGGTGACAATTCTAAGGTAAATCTCCTATACTGAGGTTTCAGCCAATGTGTTTTACCTGTCATATGTCACTGACACACCATGACTCAGACATATGTCTAGACCTTGACAGAATCATAACCTAAACAGTTTGTAGTAATGGAGGCACACGTAATATGTCCTACTCAAATATCTTCCTTACAAGAACCATTGCAGCACACAGTGGTTTTTAGAACAGGCTAGTGATTAATTGTGGGTGTCCTGATTTTCTGGCATTTTGGTTTTGAAACTATAAAAATCTAATGAGGTTCTCTTAGCTCCTACCATTATACTAATAGCTAACACATTTTACAGCCTTGTTTGTCTGGGAGGGAAGAAATCTTAGTACCAGTAGATGAGTAATATCAAAGATAGTATGTGCCTAACTTAACCAAGCTCTGCACTGATTCACATCTAATAAAGCTGTGCAGTTCACAACCACGATTCTTGGTGCATCATTATAGAAATGCCAGCAAGGTTAATAAACACATAATGGGTATCAAACTGGATATGAGCTAGCAACATGATACCTCAAATAAAACCATACAATTCTTAGCTGCAAAATCAGGAAAATCTTTATCTAAGTAAATTCTTGTCAATTCCTTCAAGATGAAATGAGGAATACATTCCTTATGAGAGAGGCTGTGAGAACCTAAGTACAATTTTGGTTCTATTATTATGTTGATGCCAGTGCAAATACACTTGGTGCCATCATCTTCTGGCAGCATCACATAGAGGATATAGACGTGGGGTTTGGATCCCGTCTGTTCTGCTATCCAACCCAAGCTGTTGCTGAGTGAGACAGCAAAAGACTAGAGCGACCTAAAATGTAATCACTGCAGTAGGTGATTTGAAGGCTCCCAGGACCCTTAGTGCATAAAGAGAAATCTAACAGAAAGCACACCAAGCAGGAGCTGACTACAGATAGCTCACAGTCAGAGGCAAACTCTATCATGGCCAGTCCATGCAAGGAAGAAAATTAGCAGATAGGGTGTCCAAAGATGCAGGCATCTCTGGGACATGAACCTTCTCTGGAGCCATGCTGGGTGCCACAGTTATGCCAAAACCACTGCTTTGCTTTGATGTGCTGGCATTGGCCACAGTTATCCCAAGCAGGCTTTATCTATGCCCCTCTTCAGGTCTACACCTGCTTGAATGACAGGGGCTGTCCCCTCCACACCTCATCTACTCTGACTGTAAATAGGCTTTCTCATTACTGTCCTCCTTGGCAGAATATTCTGAGAGTTGTCAGTCCAAAAAACTAGATAAACACTATGATGATGATGATGATGATGGGCAGTGACTGTATTACCATGAGAAGCATCAGTAATTGAATGAGTGCTTATTGTACGCTCGGGATCCAACCTCTGAGGATTTGACATTCTAGAATTACACAGCTTTCTCACCATCGTTTACCTCAGCGAAAAATCCTTCTCACCACATTGCACGTTTCATTTCTACCTAACAGGATGGTGAGGCTCTACTTCCCCAAATTTTCTATTTCTGGGAGCTATGAAATAACAAACACCCTTAGGAAGATGGGAATTGTGGATGTGTTCACCGACCAGGCAGATCTGTCTGGCATCACTGGCACTCCAGACCTGAAGGTTTCTAAAGTAAGTCCATGGTTGCTGACCCTTTATTTCATGAGCATGCAGAAAAATCCCTCTGTCATAGCATTCAGAAGCATCAGCTACATAGAGCTCCCAGCCTCCCATCTTGCCTGCAGCTGAGCTCACCTTGGCCTTGGTCTGCAAGCTTACACAAGGAGTTTGGTCCTTGGTGACAGTGGAGATCATATTAGTTTTTTGCATGACTGTTTTTTTCTAAGACTAGTATCAGAAGATTTCTTGGGTGGTATCTGGAACCATGAGAGGAACATCAACTCCCAGCTCAAGGGGAGCCACTAACACTCCATTCTCAGGCACACCACAGCCAGTTCCCCCAACCTGGAGTCTGTTTCAGAGTTGCACACAAAGTCATCCCAAGTGGAGCCTCCATCCTTTATCCAGTATTTGGGACAGAGAAAATAGTTTCCCCCGCCCTGCTCCCGGCCTATTTTTATAGGACATTCCTGTAGCTCTGTCCTGGCCCTCATTTAAAACAGCCATGACTACAATACAGTTGACAGCTCTCCTACCTCTACTCACTTCTCAGTACGGAATTAAAAGGGGTCTGATTCATCTTTCAGGAGGTTGTTGTCTGCCTAGAATGACACTCCTTTTTTTTTTCTTCTTCCTAGGTTGTCCATAAGGCTTCTCTAGATGTTGATGAGAGAGGTACTGAGGCAGCAGCAGCAACTGCTGTTGAAATAATGCCAATGTCTCTTCCTCCAACCATTGAATTCAACCGTCCCTTCCTCATGCTGATTTTTGATAGAGATACAAACAGCACACTCTTCATAGGAAAAATAGTTAACCCAACTGTCACTAGCTGAAGTGATTTCTGAGTTCTTCTTGCTATTACTGATTAAAGAAGATGTGAAACTGCATGATGTGATCTCTTTCCATTTGTACCAGCTTAGTATAAGGCTCCTTTCTAGCAAGAGTTTTAATTCTACACAATTATCAAAAAAATACTGGTATCAACTGTGACACTTGCTTAAGAGAAAGCCAAGAAAATGTTTTAAATTCAGCTAGTGAAAAATGTCCTTTTTACTTGTCTGAAAACCATAAAAATCCTAAGGTTTGCCAGCATTCAGAAAGAGAAAGATTTGTATTGCGATGGAAAACTGCTTAATATGCGGTTGTCTGTCAGGAAACTGAAGCTTCTAATGGAGACAGCACCGAGAATGTGAAAAGATGTCCTTAAGAGAGAAAGAAATCTGTTTTCTTCCCCAGGGACCTTTTATCATTTGTAGTATTAATCTAGCAGCAATTCTTCATGATTTTTTGCAAAACAGAGCTGAAGGGTCAAATCTGCTCATGAACCTGAAGATTTTCAACCATTCAGGCATTACAATGGGCTGCCCAGGGAGGCGGTTGAGTCACCAACCATGGATGTGTTTAAAAGTCATTTGAATGTGGTGCTTGGGGGTATGGTTTAGGGTGCACCTTGTAGAGTAGGGCTATCGGTTGGACTTGGTGAGCCTCAGGGTCTTTTCCAACCTGAATGTTTCTGTGATTCAGTGATTTGACATACAGCCTGAATGTAGCTGACTTTTCACTCATGTATCCATCAGGGGTCAGAAGGAGGATGCAGCTGGAAGGCAGGTGAGGTATTTGGATGGCAATTACACAAGAGTACTGTCAGCTGAGATCGCTGGAAAACATATAATGAGGGACTAGAAAACTGTGGATATTTCAAGTGCAGTTGTTTCATAGACAAAAAAGTAGAAAGGGAGCACCCAAGAAGCTAATAACCTGACATAAGGGGTGGGGACACCCAGGTAGGACATAGGGCATCTTGAAAGATGGCCGATAACTACTTTCAACAGGCCTGCCTTTGCAACAGGTATCAGAAAGAGCACAACTGCCCCTTTCTTACCTTCAGTTGTACTTTTTGTTAGGAGATGAAATGGTACCACAGCGTCAGAATCACATTTGGAGCAATCAAATGGCTTGGGAAGTTAGAGCAGTCTTACTGAGGTCTTGTGTGCCCTCTGTGGTTTCATTGGCCTGGTGCAAAACACTGCTTCACAGCTCACAGCCAAGAGGAAAATCGCCTTTCCACTTGATGTTCCTAGTAAAAACCTCCTGTTAACTCTTGTACATGATTCTTGACAGTGGTTTTTTTGACTAAACAGACACAGTGTCTGTATAGAGGAGTGTATGAACAGCTCACAAGCATCAATGACAGGACTCTCAGAGAAAAAGATGAATGTGCACTGTGCTTTCCTCCTGGCTTCTTCCCACGCTCACCTCCGTCTTTTTGGGTAGCTCTGTGGCCCAACGTTCACATAGCAATAATTCATAAGACATCCTATCTGAACCTGCAGGTTTCTTGTCTTCCTGAAATACAACTGCATAGTGTATCATCAATAGGGTCAGTTCTAGTCATTATCACTCCTATTCTTAGCTGCTATTAAAGAATGAGCATTTAGCAAAGAAGAGTAGAACCTTCAGGGATGAGAAACCTAAAAGAAGTGAAATCTTTAGCTATGTGTTGAATTCACTAGAGTCACATAAATTCATACCAACTGAAAACCTGACATCATTTTATTAGAGTGATCCTCAGTTTACATCAAGAAATGTGAAAGAAACAGAGGGCCCAGATGTACAGTTACTTGTGGCAGATGTAGGACTTAATATTGCTCACTCCTTTGTAAACCATTTTGTAGTGGATGGAGACATATACATAGTAATACAGCATGCTAGAAGGAAGGTTGTCTCCATGTGGTTTTAGGAGAGATTTTGAAGATCAAGAGAATAATTCACATCAGCTAAATTAGGTTTTTTTTCAGGGTGCTAATCCATATTTTGGGAAGGAGAGTCCTTTCTTTCCTATCCTCAGTTATTTTGGTGCACTCACAGACATGTGTCCCCTTCAACAGAACCACAGAATGTTAGGGGTTGGAAGAGACCTCTAGAGATCAAGTCTGACCACCTGCCAAAGCAGGAGCGCACAGGACAGGCTGCACAGGAACACATCCAGCCAGGTTTTCAAAGTCTCCAGAGAACTCCATGACCTCTCTGAGTAGCCAGTTCCAGTGCTCTGCACCCTCACTGTAAAGAACTGTTTCCTCATGCTGAGGTGGAACCTTCTGTGTTCTAGCTTGTACCTGTTGTTCCTTGTCCTATCACAGGGCACCACCAAAAAGAGGCTATCACTTTCATGTTGACACCTACCCCTCAGATATTTATAGACATCCACAAGATCCCCTCTCAGCCTTCTCTTCTGCAGGCTAAACAGACACAGTTTTCTCAGTCTTTCTTCATAGATGAGATATTCAAGTCCTTTAATCTCCTCAGAGCCATCTGTTGGTCTTCCTCCAGCAGGTCCCTGTCTCTCCTGAATTGGGGAGCCCAAAACTGGACACAGTATTCCAGGTGTTGTCTCACCAGGACAGAGTAGAGGGGGAAGAGAACCTCCTTGGTCCTGCTGGATACATTTTTCTTAATGCACCCCAGGATGCCATTGGCCCTCTTGGTCACAGGGGCACATTACTGTCTGCTAGGACTCCAGGGTCTTTCGCTATGGAGCCGCTTTCCAGCAGGACAAACCCTAGTATGTTCTGGTGCCTGTTGTTATTCCTCCCCAGGTACAAAACTCTGCACTCGTCCTTATTTAAATTCATGAGGTTCACCTTTGCCCAGCTCTCCAGCCTGTCCAGATCTCACTGGATGGCAGCACAGCCTTCCGGTGTGTCAGCCACCCACCCCCAGTTTTGTAGCATCAGCTGAGGGTACACACAATCCGCTCATCCAGGTCACCGATGAAGAAGGATGTGAGGATTCTATTTTCCTCCCACATTGCAGAAAAATGAGTCCACAGGGCCATTAGGAGGGATGTGCAGGGGAGGAGATGCTGCCACACAGGACTGACACTTTACAGGTTGTGCTTCCCCTCTCACTGTATCTTCTACATGATCACCCTGTGTTTGTAAAATTTGTTGGAGAGCTTGCAGGGACAATGACTGATGCAGCACTTGTGTACTGGAAAGACACAACAGTGGTGGTAAAGAGGCGTCTGCCATTCCCACAGGGTATTTCCTGCCAGTGTCAAGATTGGCGTCTTGGAGCCGTCTGCCAGACTTGCTTCATCAAGCAATAGCTCCTGAAGTACTGACATCATGCTGTGATTTTCCACTGCAGGATTTGCCAGAGACAGTGTTGAAGAAGAGGCAGGCACCACACTTAGCACAAAAGAGCAGCAGACAGCTTACTCCCTGCCTGTGTAAGTGCTGCTCTGAGCAATTTATGTGGCCCATTCTTAGTTCTCTCCCTCATCCAGCAAGTCCTACTCTCCTGATCCTACTCTTGTCACTTGCAAGCAACACCAAACAGATTTTCCCTATTACATTGGCTCTTCATGTTTCCTCTCCTCACCAGATCTTTTTCACAGCGTCCCACTCTCCCTCCTGCAGACTAACATTTCATCCCTCCCACCAATTGGTGCCATTTGTTCGTGTGGGAAGTGGATGCTGGCAGCTTGGCTGTAGCGCCTGCTCCACCAGTAGGTTCTGCTCTCCTCCTTCCTATGAAAAGGAGGGTGGGAGGAGATGAGGTTCTCTGCCTCCCACAAATCATCACAAGGACACTCGTGGCAGAGTGGAGAAGACTAGGCATAAGGACAGGGTTTCAGGCCACTGAATCATTCCCATTTGGTGTGGTGGGCAATGAATAGATATAAACCAGCCACAGTCACATCTCAGGAGCAATTAACACCAGGTTTGTTAGCCACCGACACAGCTGACACAGGTAATTAGTGTGGGAACAGGACTCACAGCTTCCAGCTTGTCAGGTTTGGGTGATCTGCTTGTCCCCTGGCCAGGCAGAAAGTCCTGTTTCATTGACTGCCTCAAGGCCATGCCATCAGCTGTGGCTTGATAGCCTCCAAGTGCTCCAAGTACCACATCTCAAGACCAATGTACCCTTCCTGGCTCACACACTATTTCTGGAAAGAGGTGTTCAGAGCACATTTTGCTCTTTCCTGACATCATCCAAGCTTGTCCCTGAGGGAAGGGAGGTCAAAACTCCCCTCACCTCCTACCCCACATCCTTCAGTCTCTACAAGGAGGAGTCAAGGGGTAAATTGCCCGTTTGCATTTCAGGTAGGTGTAATCTGAGAGCTCTTGTTCAGCATGAAGAAAGACACAGGTCAGCATAACCTCCAGCTTTGCAAATGCAGCAGTATTATTACTCATAAAACAGCTACCTGCGTTGTGTTCAACTAACAGCACAAGCCTTGGGTCTCAGCATTTTCGCACTCTCCTTGGGCTTGTCCTGGCCTGTCTGGGGTTTTGTTTTAGCTTCTTTGTCACATTAATTATCCAGCAATCATGTGCTATTACCCAATTTGTTTAAGTGTTTCCATGCCTTTATAAATTGTATGGTAAAACATTTGCATATTGTTACATATATAGGTATTTTTGTAACTAGGAGATGTGAAGAGCAAGTAGTTCTGCACAGGGTGAAGTGTCTATGGCCCTGGAATGAAAAAATTAAAGGAGTAGAGGCATGGCGAGATAATAGCAGGAGAGTTGAAAGTGTAGGCACAGGATGATAGTGGAGGCCTCAGGACTATAAACAGCTCATCAGTACTCTGTTACTGGTCTTCAAAGGACTGCAGCCTTGGGAGCTGGGTAAAACCAGTTTTGGGGGATAACAAGAGATTGAGCACCCAGTGTATGTAAAACACAGCACAGGTAGTAAACACATGTAATGTGGAGCTGTGAACCAATGAAAGAAGAGCAAGAGGTAGAGCGTGCAAGCAAATACATAAAATGACCCCAAGCAGGCTCCAGAGCATAGAGGTTGCATGCACCAACCTCGTACTCCTTGTGGCAAGGACATAGGATGCAGCTGTCCTGCTATCCCCTTTCCTTATGGCTGAAGTTATCGACCTGAGGAACTGGTGAGGCAGAGAAAGGGTGAGTACTACAACAGAGTATGAGGAGGATATGAAAAAGTTTGTGTGTATTAATTTTAACTACATATAAACTGAATTGTAAATATTAGCCTTGCAAGCAGACTAACAATCTTGGGTAGGACTGTTAAGATTTTAAATAGACTACTGATAAATTCTCATCTTTGCATACCAGGCCTGGAGTGTTTTCACTATAACAGGACTTTGAACAATTATTGGCAACACAAGATGCCTACTCTGTTACTTGGGTGCAAGTCAGCCAATGAGTTCCCTGCACACTGGGGGAGAGCCAGAGAGCAGAACAGCCCTATTGCTTTCTTGCTTCCCATATGCAATAGGAAAATATTCCATATAATGCAAGGTAATCTCTGCAATGAGTGGATCTGGAGGAGGAGCATGACCACAGCCCCAGTGTTTCAAGAAGAGAGAGCTGTCAGAAAACACAGTTCTCCTCTGATGGACTCAAGGTGGGGGCTGTTGCAAGCCACAGATGTGGCAAGCACAACTAATACCAGCTTTCGATGCCAAGGCACCAGTGCCTGCTACTTCATGACTGTCTATAGCTTCCCTTCCATCTGCCAAGCAACACCTGAAAGGCTGACATACCACATGCAACCTGTCTCTTTAGCAAAAGGCTAAGGCAGCAGCTGAGCAGCCCCAGGGCATATTGAGTATTCAGCACCAAAATTCCAGTTTCAGCAGCATATGAGGCACAGTGGAGGATGCCAACATACATGGGGAGGTGGAGAACACGGTGTGCACAGTGTCCCAGCCATGAGAGGATGATGCTGGAGGTTATTAAGAAGGGAAGGAGGGCAGGAGCTACGAAATATGCAAGGGACTTACATGCGGCCACATGCTGGATCCATAAAGGGAATGGTAAAGCTCACCTGGATGCCAGCTTTCTGGTATTTGGAGCAGGAACAAGAGCACATAATGAGTTTACCCAAAAGGCAGTGTTTTAACACAAGATCAGCTTCAAAGACTGATACCGGCATCACAGAGGTCTCCTCTCCTTGTGCCTGGGTCATGGCAGCACACAAAGAATTGACATTATGGGAAGAAAACACCCCTTAAAAACCCATCCCTTTGCAGCAAGCCTTGACAGCTGCTGAGCACTTGNAACAAGTGACATGACTAAGTGGACCAACAAGTGACATGACTAAAAAGTTGGTGCAAGAGAAGGAAGGGAGATTCAGAACAAGGACACAGCCCTGGGTGGCATCCAGGTCCTCATCCTCCAAGGAGCTTTGTCTGCCCTGCCACATGTGAGACTACAGAACTTCTGGCTCTTTTCCACAGCTGGGCTGCAAGACCATAGGGGGAATCCTGACACAGGGCAGTCCATATCAGAAAGGGGCAAGATTTGGGTGGCCACAGACAAGGAGGAGACCCTGACCACCCCCACTCACTCTGGGTGCAAGGGAACATCCCAAGGAGGAGGGGAGTGGGCTGTGACCTGCAGTCCAGAGACCACTCTGGGGCTAACAGGCTCTCCTTCACTCTGTTGAGACGATCAGAGACAGCTCCATGAACAGTATTTTATACCACTTCATTAGTCGTGAACCAAGGAAGGCAGTACAACACACACCAGGATGACTCCTTTGCCTCTTTATCTTATCTGATATACTGAGACCCTGTTATTCAGTCACTAGATATGTAGCAACCTGACCAAAAGCACATGGTTGTTTTAGGTTTATTTGGTGTGTTTGGGTTTTTTTTTGTGTGATTTCGTCATTATTTATTCTGTCTTATCTTCAGTAACTTGGCCAGTCAGCTACAGATTAGTGGAAGGTTTCAGCATGCCTGTAGCCAACAAGAAGGGACAGCAGCTCACCAAGAGGAAATTAAATCACAGGTAAAACTGTAGTAGATCATTTTTTTCATCGTTACATGGAAAAACTACTTAAAACCAAATCTTGCCAGCTGCAAATGACTGTGACTGTCCTTCTCTGTCAGCGACACAGATGTTCCTGTGGCAAAAGCCCTGCATGCTCATTATCATGTGTCAAAATCACTGGTCCCAGAGTGCCCAGGCTCTAATAAGAAATTGAAACACAGTTTTGTTGCTGCTGGTGCACTGACAACAGGTAGCATTTGTAAGGTCAGCTTGTTGCAGGTCAGGTGCAAAAGTGGTTGTGTGGGTTATTGGTGTCCAGCATGAGAATGTGTTTGTATTTGCTCTCCAGGCAACTGAGTATTTGAATTTGAGGCACTTACAGCTTGATCTATTTCTAGCCATTATTTTCTATCCTTGGGTTTGCTATGTGTTTTTACACAAAGAAGCTATTTGCCTGCTAAACCATGCAGCTGGGGGAATATCAGACTACCCAGTGTGTTGAAATAGCCGACTTCAAAACAAGAGAGATAACTGTTTAACTAATGCAACTGGTTTGGCCACAGGTAAAAGTCTAGCAAGACTTAATATTTGTAGAACATACAAAATTTTAACAAAAGCTTTAGCTATATATGCAAGAGGGATTTGTTTTTCGTATAGTCTCAAGAGATATCCTGAGTTCCCCACACAGTAGTGTTTAAAAGATACACTTCCAGACAAGCTTTGTAGTGGAAATGAGCTCAGCCTGCCACATTGGACAGCAAGGATGATGTGATCCTGCATAGCCCTCTGGCATTGGTCAGGGAGGCCTGGATGACTTTGGCAGCTCTCCCAAACAGGCCAATCTCATATTCATTTTTCTTCACTGAGTTGCCTTCCTCTGATCAAAATAAAAACCAAAACACTTTATAATGATTCCAGATTTTAATGAAATGCAAATGCAAAGTTATAGAAGCAAAGAGTGTTTTTAATCTGGCTGCCTTAGCCTTCCAGGGTAGCACAGGAGGTTAGCTTGGTCTGCTTCTTCCCACAGCCATCAAGACTGGTGGTGCAGGGGCTGAGCTTGGCCACTTCAGTCAAGAAACTGGGATCACCTTTACAGCAGGAACTGAGGATAAACAGGAGCTCAAGTGGAAGGAGCCATGGAGTTGTGGTCTGGTACACAATAGCAGGAGCCTGTGCATCTTAGGACATTGTCACATATGATCCACATTACTCACAGTCTAAGAAGGAGCTGAGACTCCATGTCTAGAGCATGTTAGAATTAAAGGCATTTGCCTTTGCAATCCTATCTGCGTGGAGTACAGACATGGTGGATTACTACTGAGTCTGACCTGCCACAAGTATCAAAGTTGGTCGAGTGACTATATTTTTACTATAGAAAGGAACTGCACAACATCTTTATGTCAAAGCATAGACCTTCTAATGTGTATTATAGATACAATGTGCCATTTGGGTGACCAGCATATGATCCATGATGCTAAAAAGAGTCTGTTCTCGAGTGCTCTCTCGTTACAGAGTCCCCAGTTTTATTCTATTACTGTACTGGTGTTTAGAAGAAGACTTGTTTTCCTGTCGGTCAGAAAGGGCAAACTTTTGTTAAATATAGCCACTTGCTCAATATAATGCAGTTGAAATATTCACCCTACATTTATCTTCTACTAAATAGAAATGTTGGCTGACAAGAAGTCTGACCACAGGACCAGCTGTCCTTTAGAAGGACAATGACTGGAACTTGAAGACACCACTGCTCACTGAAGAAGAATGAGTGGTGAGTTGTAATTTCAACCTCTTGTCAATGCAAATGCTTCCATGCTCATTACAATGCCAAAAGAGAAAAATGAATACCTCCATCAAAGGCAAATTACATGATGCAGAAATTTCATATTCATTCTATAATCAGCTACTGACCAAGGTTACTGTCATTCAGTATGGAGTCACTCCAGCAGGATTCAAAAACTGTTTCATTATACAGGGAGCAAAGTAGGTGCTTTCAATCAAAAGTGACTAAGGGAGAGCAACTGAAGATGGAAGATGATGCCTTCAGAGAGGCAAGAAGGATGCCATCAATGTGTTCAGTGACTTATTCTGATCTGGACACAGATCCAGGCAGTGTCACAAGTAAGACTGCTGCCACACTGGAGACACCACTGTCTTTAAAGGAATACTGTATTACAGGCTTTAAAATGCTTCAGCTTGGCACAAAATCCTGGCTGTAGGAGCCCAGGAATCTTTCCAAGAAAAGGCATATGCCATATAAAGCTTATGACTGTAGGGCAGAAAAGCAAGACCAACTAACAGCTGAATCTTCACAGATGGTCAAGGTGCCTTAAGATGGCCCATGGGCCACATCCCAGGGGAACACAACCTTCTACTCCCACGTGAGTTAGCATCCAAGCAAGACCATTACCAGCATCAACTAGCAAAGTACTGACACTACCCAGGTAACAGGCCTTGAACGGCCAGTTATGCTTCACAGACTGATGAGTGTCTCCAAGAACTGCCATTTCTGAGCACTATCCAATAGAGACACAGCTTTCTGCTGTAATTGTCTTCCTTTTCTTCTCCCTCCTCCTGGCTGTCCTATCACCCTCTAGGTGTGGATACTTATTAAAACACTGCTCAGTATGAACACATTTCTCAACTCTTTGGTACCCAGCAAGTCAGTATAAAGGTTTAGTTTACCTCCAACACACTGATAGGCCAAACTTACCAGAAGAAGAATATCCAAAAGAAAACCTATAAAAACTATGCACTTTTTTGGGTATATATCAATAGTTGTCTGGCCTACAGATTCATTGAGAACTGGTTTCCATAGCTGCTCTGGTGTGGATTCTCTGATATCCAGCAAAGACAAGCTCATCAATCCTCCCACAGTACAGGCTATAAGTGACTCTATCCTAGATCAGGCCAGGGAAATGGGTATGCTTCAGACCGTTCTGCCAGATTGGACACACAAAGGAAATATTTTCAGAATATATAAAATGCAATGGCCAGGCCACACCTTGAGTACTGTGTCCAGTTCTGGGCTCCTCAATTCAAGAGAGATGTTGAGATGTGGAATGTGTCCAGAGAAGGGCAACAAAGCTGGCGAGGGGCCTGGAACACAAACCCTATGAGGAGAGGCTGAGGGAGCTGGGGTTGTTTAGCCTGCAGAAGAGGAGGTTCAGGGCTGACCTCACTGCTGTCTACAACTACCTGAAGGGAGGCTGTAGCCAGGTGTGGGTTGGTCTCTTCTGCCAGGCAACCAGCAACAGGACAAGGGGACACAGTCTCAAGTTGTGCCAGGGGAAGTACAAGCTGGATGTTAGGAGGAAGTTCTTCCCAGAGAGAGTGATTTGCATTGGAATGGGCTGCCCAGGGAGGTGGTGGAGTTGCTGTCCCCGGAGGCGTTCAAGAAAAGCCTGGATGAGGCACTTAGTGCCCTGGTCTAGTTGACTGGCTGGGGCTGGGTGCTAGGTTGGACTGGCTGATCTTGGAGGTCTCTTCCAACCTGGTTGATTCTATGATTCTATGATTCTATGGCTGTGCAAGCTGTATTAGTAGCTGTGGATAAAGAGACCTGTAGTTTGTGCAGAGCTGAAATCCTTGGCTCAGCTCCAGCAACAGAATTTTACCCCTTTAAGCACTGCTGAAACAATTTATTTTTCTGAAAGAGCAAATCAGTTAGACAGATACAGCTGACTAAGACCTTCCAGAAAGCCCTTTTAAAGCATTGCTGTTTATTTACAATCTGGAGACAAAGGGATGATTATGCAGAAAATATTTTGCATTAAGCATTATCTGTAGGTCTGTGTAAATAGGTGACAAGAGGCTGTTTTCTTTCACCCATAGGTCTGGGAAACAGTCTGTACTTGCCCACATGAAAGGCCTCTGACTGCAAATATGCATACCATGGTTTTCTCTCATCCATATGGCTGAGCTTTGCATATGTCAGGGCTTTGCAAACCAAGCCACCATGGCAGAAGCATTTCATATTTCTGACATAGCCTAGCCAGAATCCAAAGCCATGGCAAGGACTCCCCCTGGCCCTCTCATGTACAGTTTTCATTCCAGCCCCTACGCAGGAGGACAGCAGAGTTGAGATTGGAAATGCTGGGAGAAGGCATTGTCGCTTAGCTCAGGATGCCTTTGTGAAGTGCATGGAGGCCCAGCAGTTCCTGATGCTGAGACGACACTGAAAGGATACTAATGGCAGCTCCTGAGATTTCATTAGAGCCATCAAAGTGTTGTACCTATCCATTAAACATTATTACCCTTAGTGAACTTCAACGTTACCACTGATTGCATTTCTGTGTGTTGAGTGTCTATGCAGAAGTGCTAGCAGCTAGGGGCTGTAGAGCTGGGCCTGCCCTTTGCCAGGCATGGCTGTTCTAGCTGGCTCAAACAGACCCACCGCATAACAAAGCTGAGCTCTCAGCCAAGATCATGACACCTTTGGGACAATACACTTAAGAAATGGTAAAAAACACTGTCTTAGAGCTGTGAGAGGGAGCAGTTAAAAGTACGAGAGAGCAGCCCTGCAGACACAAAGGTCAGTGAAGAAGGCAGGGAGAGGGTGCTCCTGGTGCTGGACAAAGGATTCCCTTCCAGCTTCTGGAGAAGACTAAGATAAGACAAGTTCTCCCCCCTGCATATATGCAGGACTGCAGTGGGGCAAATATCCACACTGCGCCCTTGGAGGACCCAACACCGGAGCAAGTGGATGGGACCTAAAGAAGGCTGC
>WAAF01020555.1:27836-45004 GCA_013400475.1 Tricholaema leucomelas
TCAAATCATGATGGTTAATGTGTAGAGCTGGAGTGTCTAGAAGGAGCAAGGACCACTCTGTGTGGAGCTGGAGTGTCTACAAGGAGCAAGGACCACTCTGTGTGGAGCTGGAGTGTCTAGAAGGAGCAAGGACCACTCTGTGTGGAGCTGGAGTGACTACAAGGAGCAAGGACCACTCTGTGTGGAGCTGGAGTGTCTAGAAGGAGCAAGGACCACTCTGTGTGGAGCTGGAGTGACTACAAGGAGCAAGGAGCATTATGGTGTGGAGCTGGAGTGTCCCCCAGCACTGCTAATGTGTTTCCTTGCAATGCTGCTACTCCTGGTTTCAGTCAGAGTGTAGCCACCAGGAGTTTGGTGCAGAGTGAGCTGTCTGGGCAGCTGTGTGGCGGTGCTGAGGCTGGCAAGAGCCAGGTGGTTTGAGAGCCCTGAGAAGCCCCCAGCCCCCAGCTAGCAGACCAGCATCACAGACCCATTCCAGATGGAAAAGCTCTCTAAGACCACTGAGACCAACCAGCAGCCCAACCCCACCATGCTCACTCAACCATGGCCCCAAGTGCCATGGCCACAGGTTTCCTGAGCACCGCCAAGGATGGGGACTCCACTACCTCCCTGGGAGCCTGTGCCAGTGCCTGACCACTCTTGCAGCACCAAAGTTTTCCTGCTATCCAACTTGAACTTCCCCTGGCACAACCTGAGGTCATGTCCCCTTGTCCTGTCTCTTGGAAAAGAGCCCAACCCCACCTCACTCCAACCTCCTTTTGGGGAGCTGTAGAGAGCAATGAGATCTTCCCTCAGCCTCCTTTTCTCACAGCTCCCTCAGCTGCGCCTCCCCAGCCCCTCAGCAGCTTCCTTGCCCTTCCCTGGACCTGGAAATCACAACCATAGAATCAATCAGGTTGGAGAAGACCTTCAAGATCATCAAATCCAACCTAACACCCAACATTAGTTAATCAACTGAGCCATGGCACCAAGGGCTACATCCAGTCTCTTTTTAGGCACTCCCAGGGACAGTGACTCCATCACCTCCCTGGGCAGCTCAGCCTAATGCCAATCACTCTGCCAAGAGCTTCTTCCTAACATGCAGCCTAGACCTGCCCTGCCACAGCTTCAGGCTGTGTCCCCTTCTTCTGTCCCTGGCTGCCTGGCAGCAGAGCCCAACCCCACCTGGCTACAGCCTCCCTGCAGGGAGCTGCAGACAGCAATGAGCTCTGCCCTGAGCCTCCTCTGCTGCAGGCTGCACACCCCCAGCTCCCTCAGCTGCACCTCCCCAGCCCTGTTCAGCAGCTTCCTTGCCCTTCCCCGGACCTGCTCCAGCCCTCCAATGTCTTTCTTGGAGTGAGGAGCCCAAAACCAAACTCATTGCTCAGGGTGTGGCCTCACCAGTACTGAGTACAGGAGGGCAATCCCTGCCCTGCTCCTGCTGGCCACACCATTCCTGTGCCAGGCCGGGCTGCTGGTGCCCTTCTTGGCCACCTGGGCACACCCTGGTTCACCTCCAGCTGCCAACCAACACCCTTAGGTTCTTTTCTGGGCACTTTCCAGCCACTCCACCTCAGCCCTGGCTCCTAGGGGTGTTGTGACCCAAGTGCAGGACCCAACACTTGGCCTTGCTGCCCCAAATCCTGTTGGCCAAGAGGAGAAGCAGGAAAGCAGCAGCGGGGATGATAAAGCAGCCACTTAATGACTGCTTCTGGTACCTGCCTGGTGAGGCAATGCTGGGAGCACTCATTAGGCAGCACCCACGACCATGGTGCTGAGGATGGATCCTCCACAGCCCCATCTGAAGGTCAATAAATCCATGAGTCTCTTCCCTAATGGCTTTGGCTCATCCCTGGGACGAACGCAGTCACCACCAGCATCCCTCTCCACCGCCAGGCTACAGCTTCCTCTTGGCCCCTTGCAAGTGAATCATCCTGAATTAATTGCAACAATTAATTAGGTTGGGAGAAATGGGAAAGCCTCTTTCCACCAGGGCTCCTGCAGCTCTGGAGCTGATCTGTTGCCACGCAGGACACTGTGCCAAGCAGCCACGGTTCGGCGTGTGGGATCCCCGGCGCTGGCTGGGGACATTCCTGCAGGGATTCCTCCAATTCCTGCCGTGGAAAGCTCTCTGCTGCCTGCCAATTGCAGATATAAATAATGAGGCACTGATCAGCCCTTTCCTATTTGGAGAGGCAGGAAAAGGGATGGGAAATGAGGCTATTTCTGACCTCAGAAGCCATCCGGCAGTGGAAGAAGAGTGCCCACCCCCAGCGATGGCTGCAATAAAGCAGCTGGATTTATTTTGGCTCTCAGTTGCTTCCCCCCCAAGTGCAGGCTGAGGAATCTGGACCCTCAGAGTTGATTTTTCAGAGACTGATCAAATGGGTTAGGTTGGAAGAGAACTTAAAGATCATCCAGTTCCAACCCTCCCATCACAGGCAGGGACACCTCCTGCCAGCCCAGGTTGCTCAGGGCCTCGCCCAGCCTGGCATGGAACACCTCCAGGGAGGGGGCAGCCACAACCTCCCTGGGCAACCTGTGCCAGTGTCTGACCACCCTCACTGGAAAGAATTTCTTCCTTGTCTCCAACCTCACTCTCCCCTCTTCCAGCTTCATAGAATCACAGAATCAAGCAGGTTGGAAGGGAGCTCCAAGCTCATCCAGCCCAACCTAGCACCCAGCCCTGCCCAACCAACCAGACCATGGCACTCAGTGCCCCAGCCAGGCTTGGCTTCAACACCTCCAGGCACAGAGACTCCACCACCTCCCTGGGCAGCCCATTCCAATGCCAATCACTCTCTCTGACAACAACTTCCTCCTAACATCCAGCCTCAACCTGCCCTGCCACAGCTTCAGGCTGTGTCCCCTTCTTCTGTCCCTGGCTGCCTGGCAGCAGAGCCCAACCCCAGCTGGCTACAGCCTCCCTGCAGGGAGCTGCAGACAGCAGTGAGTCAGAACAAGAGGGGATGGCCTCAAACTGCAACAGAGTAGGTTTAGAGTGGAGATAAGGACAGAGTTTTTTCACAGCAGGAGTGGTCAGGCATTGGAAGGAGCTGCCCAGGGAGGTGACTGAGTCACCAACCCTGGATGTATTTAGAGGTGATGTAGCTGTGGTGCTTGGCCATGTGGTTCAGGGGTGAACTTCACTGAGCAGGGTCAGTGGTTGGACTTGATGCTGCCAGGGGTCCTTTCCAAGCTGAGTGTATGATTGCATTGTACAAACCACCTGCTGCCCTGCAGTGGCATCTCAGAGTCATTTCAGTTGGAAAAGCCCTCCAAGCCCACCCAGTCCAACCATCAGCCTAACACCACTGTGCCCACTAAACCCTGGCCCCAAGTGCCATCTCCACAGGCTTCTTGAACACCTCCCCAAGGATGAGGACTCCACCACCTCCCTGGGCAGCCTGTGCCAAGCCCTGACCACTCCTGCAGGGAAGAAAATCCTTCTGCTATCCAACCCAAACCTCCCCTGTTGCGTCTTGAGGCTGTTTCCTCTCACTCTATCACTTGATCCTAGGCAGAAGACAGGCACCAAGGCAGGCAAGAAGCCTTCGGCTGCCCTGGTGACTCCCGGCGGTGACTCAGACCCCACCAAACTGCCCCCGGTGGGTGGCTGAGGACACACAAAGGCTGCACCTCCGCACATCACCCAGGTGTTGCCAGGTGGAGAAAGGCTTGGGTTAGTCAGCAGGGGGTTGTGTCCTTCCCAGCCCTCTAAGGGAAGCCTTTGGAGCCCGTGGGGGATTGCATCACTGCGAGCCCGGCGGTGGGGAGGCAGAAAAGCTTTGGCAGGTTGGGCTGCTGTTGATAATGGGAGAGGAATGAGTGACATCAGTGCTTACAGCAGCAGCAGCTCTCCCTCCCTGCAGGTTCCTCCTCGCCTTTAAAGGAAGTTTCTCCTCCTCAAACTGTGGAGTTTTCCCCACTTTGTGTTTGCTATGCTTTGGCCACAGCAACCCCAAGCAGCGCTACAGGCTGGGGACAGAGTGGCTGAGAGCAGCCAGGCAGAGAGGGCCCTGGGGGTGCTGGGAGAGAGGAGCTGAAGAGGAGGCAGCAGTGCCCAGGTGGGCAGCAGAGCCAATGGCATCCTGGGCTGGCTCAGGAGCAGTGTGGGCAGCAGGACAAGGGAGGTTCTTCTCCTCAGCACTGCTCAGGACACACCTGGAGTGCTGTGTCCAGTTCTGGGCTCCTGAGTTGCAGAGAGATGTTGAGGTGCTGGAAGGTGTCCAGAGAAGGGCAGCAAGGCTGGGGAGGGGCCTGGAGCACAGAGTTAGAGAGTGGTTGGACCCCATGATCTTAAAGGTCTTCCAGCCAAAGTGACTCTATGATTCATGCCAAAGAGCAACATTTGTCCCCATCCCACCAGCAGAGCACTGTGGATGCAGAGGATGGCCCCAGGCTGGCTGACTCCAAGACATCTCCACCCCCTCTCACCCAAGCTGGGGATGATTCTCCATGAGAGACCAACAATATTGTGGAAACAAAAGCTTCTGCAGCAGGTCCAGCCCAAAAAGGTGGGAGGTGAGAGGAGGGAGAGCTCAGGAGATGCAGCAGGAGATAAAGATGCTGTGCAGCAGCCATTCCCTAAGCTGGAGCAGTTGAGACCTGCCCCAGCATTTCCTTGGAGACTGTGGCAATGCTCTCTGCTTCCTTAGCGACCAAATATTTGCATCTGTATGGAGTGGTGCAGCAAATATGCATCGACAAACCCCTGCAGGCCACCGCAGCTGTGTTCCAGCACAGGGTGGCAGCTCCAGGAGGGTAATTTGCAGGCTGCTCCAGCGCTGCTGATGAACTGCTCCGGAGAGTTCATCCAGGACTACTGTGCCCAGTTCTGGTGCCTCCCCCCCAGCATAAGAAGGGCATCGAACTGCTGGAGTAGGTCCAGAGGAGGTCAGGAAGATGAGCAGAGGGCTGAAGCACCTCTGCTATGGGCATAGGCTGAGAGAGTTGGGGCTGGTCAGCCTGGAGAAGGCTCCAGGGAGACCTTGGAGCAGGCTTCCAATACCTGAAGGAGCTACAGGAGAGCTGGGGAGGGACTTCTGACAAGGGCTGGGAGGGACAGGATGAGGATTAATGGCTTTGAGCTGGGAGAGGGGAGATGGAGACTGGAGATGAGAAAGAAATTCTTCACAGTGAGGGTGAGGGGAACACTGGCACAGGCTGCCCATGAGAGCTTGTTGCTGTCCCCTCCCTGGTTCAAGGCCTTGAGCCACTTGGGCTCAAGAGAGGTGTCCCTGCCCATGGCAGGAGGTTGGAACTAGTCCATCTTTGAAGTCCCTTCCAGCCCAAACCATTCTGTGATTCTATGATCTCAAAGTTCTTCTCCAACCAAACCAATTCTGTGCTCTGTGCCCAGCTCCAGCCCCACCAGGGGTGAAGGTTTTTCACCCTGCAGATGCTTTGCTGCTGGCACTGCACTCAACAGCAGTCACAGCTGGGAGCACAGAGGAGGGGGAAGTGGAACTGGGAGATACTTTTAGCTCCCTACCTCAATCTCTCTTCCAGTAGCCACTCAGTTGAGTACTTCCATAGAATCATAGAAGTGTTTCAGTTGGAAAAGGCTTCTGAGCTCACCCAGTCCAACACCACCATGGCCACTAAACCATGTCCCCAGTGCCATCTCCTCCTGCTTCTTGAACACCTCCAGGGCTGGGGACTCCACCACCACCTGCTCCCTGGGCAGCCTGTTCCAGTGCCTGACCACTCTTGCAGGGAAGAAATTATTCCTATTTCCCAACCTAAACCTCCCCTGCTGCAGCTTGAGGTTGTTTTCTCTTGTCCTATCACTTGTTCCAGGGGAGAAGAGACCAACCCCTACCTCCCTCCAGCCTCCTTTCAAGGCAGTTGGAGAGAGGCAGAAGGTCTCCCCTCAGCCTCCTCTTCTCCAGAGTGAGTGACCCCAGGTCCCTCAGCTGCTCCTTTCATTTCCTCCACTGCAATATTTTCATTCCCTGAGATGTTTTGCACAGCACAGGATGAAGATAAGCTGGGGGGGAGCTGCTGGGGGGAGCTGCTGGTGAGAGCTGCTGTGGGGAGCTGCTGGTGAGAGCTGCTGGGGGGTGCTGCTGGTGAGAGCTGCTGTGGGGTGCAGCTGGTGAGAGCTGCTGTGGGGAGCGCTGGACCACTGCTGAACGCAGAGGGATGCTGATGGCCACACCAAGACGAGCTGGTGTCAGCAGAGTGAGTGGCTGAGCTGAAGCTGTCGGAACAGCTCCCTTTTTGGATTTCCCAACGTTTTGGGGTGTTTCTGAGGGAGAGGTGCTCGGGTGGAGCACCCTGACAGCCAGACGCCCAGTTTGCACTGGTTCCCAGCCCATACCACGAGCTGGTGGCCTCTGGCTGGTGAATGCCTTTGCTCTGTGCCAGCTGATGCAGTCACCCAGCTCCTTGCATCAAAAGTGCTTAGAGCAGGCAGAAAATGGGCTGGGAGGAGAGCGATGCCCTGAGCCAGCCGGCAGGAGATGTGCCTTTCACGGCTGATGTCACCAGCTGGGAATGAGTTTGGTGTCATCAAACATTAGGACTAATTAAAGGCTGGTTCCCGGGTTAAGAGCAGCAGCAAGCTCCCGTGTGCTCGTTAAAGGAGATTAGAACCCAACAGCCTGGCAGAAGCTGCGGGGATCAAACGCCCCACGAGGCGCTTGTGTGAGGTGTCCTGACACGCAGGGGCTCAGCCGCGGGGGTGCTGTGGCAAGAACCGAGGTCAGCACCACAGGGAACCAGAGGCACCAGGAGCAGAGGGAAGCAGATAGCAGCACCACAGGGGACAGAGAGAAGCAGATAGCAGCACCGCGGGGGACACAGACACCAGCACCAGAGGGAACCACGGACACCAGCACCACAGGGAACCACAGACACCAGCACCAGAGGGGACACAGACACCATCCCCACAGGGAACCACAGACACCAGCACCACAGGGAACCACAGACACCAGCACCACAGGGAACCACAGACACCAGCACCACAGAGAACCACAGGCACCAGCACCAGAGGGAACCACAGACACCAGCACCGCAGGGGACACAGACACCAGCACCAGAGGGAACCACAGACCCCAGCCCCGCAGGGGACACAGACACCAGCACCAGAGGGAACCACAGACCCCAGCCCCGCAGGGGACACAGACACCAGCACCAGAGGGAACCACAGACACCAGCACCAGAGAGAAGCAGATAGCAGCACAGAGACCAAAGTCACCACTTCTGCTAAGCTACTGCCACCAAGCCACAGCCCTCAGCACCACATCCAAGTGGCTTTCCAACACCTCACAGCTGGGGACTCCACCACCTCCCTGGGCAGTCTGTTCCAGTGCCTCAGAACCCTTTCTGGGAAGAACTTTTTTTCCCCAATATCCAGCCTGAACCTTCCTTGACACGGGTGGGATCAGCACCACAAGTAACCAGAGGCATCAGCACCACAGGGAAGCAGAGGCTCCCACCCCAGCCCCCACCACAGACACCCCTTAGGGGCTGCAAGGGGATTTCATGGGCACACATTGCTGCCCTGGGCACCAGGCTTTGGCTTCCACTGCTACCCAGGTCCCGACTTCCCTTCCAGCCCCAGAGCACTTCCACCTTTGCAGGAGCATCCTCAGCCCTTTCCCATCCCAGTTTCCCCATCCCGTGGTGAGGACAGCACTCGCTGGCCCCAGGGGCAGGAGGGTTACTGAGGTCTTGTTGCCACAACGCTTGGGAAAGCACCGAGTGGGATTATCCTTAATGAGAGTAATTAGTGGCGTTGTCACCATGGCGGGAAAGCTGCCGGCAGCTGAACACTTCGAGCCCAACAGCCCAGCAGTCAGTGGGTCTCCCTGGCTGCCCTGCCCTCTACCTCCTCTACTGTGTCCAGTTCTGGGCCCCTCCGTTCAAGAGAGATGTTGAGGTGCTGGAAGGTGTTGAGAGAAGGGCAGCAAGGCTGGGGAGGGGCNAGGTGGTGGAGTCTCTGTGGCTGGAGGTGTTGAAGCCAAGCCTGGCTGGGGCACTGAGTGCCATGGTCTGGTTGGTTGGGCAGGGCTGGGTGCTAGGTTCTTCTCCAGCCCCTGCTGCATCTCCACTGCAGGGAAAGATGCAGAAGATCCCAGAATCTGGTTGGGGTTGGAAGGGACCTCTGGGGATCATGCAGCTCAACCTCCCTGCTAAAGCAGGGCACCCACAGCAGCTTGCCCAGGAGCACAATGGCCAGAGAGGGTTGGAAGCTCTCCAGAGAAGGAGACTCCACAACCTCTCTGGGCAGCCTGCCCCAGGCCTCCAGCACCCTCACAGCAAATTGTTTCTCCTCCTGTTGAGATGGAACCTCCTGAGTTCCACTTTGTGCCCATTGTCCCTTGTCCTCTCCTTGGGCACCACGGACAAGAGTCTGGCCCCAGCCTCTTTCCCCTCACAGCTCCTTCAGCTCTTGCTGAGCATTGCTCAGCTCCCCTCTGGGGCTGCTCTCCTGCAGGCTCTCAGCCCCAGGGCTCTCAGCCTTTGCTCCTCACAGAGCTGCTCCAGGCCCATTGGCATCTTTGGAGCCTCCACTGGCTCTGTTTCAGGTGGCTGCAGCTGGCTTCTCCCAGCAGCTTCCTGTGTTGAAGGGACAGCACCAAATAGTTTTGAAGACACTTTTGAAGGTCAGCAAGCCCAACCATTAACCCAGCAGCTGCCAGGTCACCACTCATCCATGTCCCCAACCCTTTGAAGCTGTTTTGCACTGAATCCATCCCAGCAGCTTTTCCAGCAGTCCCTGGAAGCTGCACAGTTTGTTTTTCCCTGGTTCTGTACCTGTGAGCTGTGACTCATCCCAGCCTGGGCTGATAACGTGGCCAGGCTGTGCCCCAGCCACGTGCAGCAAACAAGTCAAGGCCAATCTTGAGTTTCTTCTCTGGAGTTGGGCAAGGAACTGACAGGATCCAAAGGATGACTTCTAAATAAGCTCTCACAGCCCACGGGAGGTCTCCTGGGACGTGCTGGCAGGGTGGTTGTGCTCCAGAGCAGCTGAAAAGTGTGCCAGGCTTCACTTGTGAGTTGAAAGACACTTGGAGAGCCTGAACTTGGTGCTGCTTTACATCCCTTACCTGCTGAGAGAAGGTCCAAGCCTGCTCCTCAAGCTTGGTGGGGCATCAGCTGGGGAGGATTGAGTCCTGAAGTGAACAAGAGGGCAAGGCTGGGGCAGGGAGGGCATCTCCCAGAAGATCTGCTTTACTGTGATCCTGCTCTAGATGATCTTCCCAGGTCCCTTCCAGCCCCTGACAGTCTGTGGTTGTGTGATAGTGTCAGGAGCAGATGGCAAGAGCAGCCTGGCAGTGCCTGCTGTCTGCAGAGCAAGGGCTGTGCTCATGGCCTGCTGAGGGTGCTTATTGCTCTGATGGGGAAGGGAAAGGCTGGGCTGGTGGAGGAAAAGCTGCTCAGCAGGCAAAAGAAGCCTGTGGGACTTGAGGGACAAGCACCTGGGCTCATCCCAGGCGAGGGATGGTGCTGGCAGCAGCCAAGAGCAAGGTGGGAGAAGATGACAGAATTGTTTGGATGGAGAAGTTCTTTAAGCTCATCCAGTCCAAGGGTACCAAGGCTGGGGCTGAATCATGGCCCCCAGCACCACATCTCTGCAGCTTTTGAACACCTGCAGGGACGGTGATGATGAGGTCTGCACAGCCACAACGTGAGGAGGGGCAGTGGTAGCTCAGGGATCAGCCAGCCCTGGGCAGTGGTAGCTCAGGGATCAGCCAGCCCTGTGCTGTGCCCTTTGAGATGGGCAAACTTGGGGGGAGTCTTTCCCTGGGAATTAGCCACCCAGCATGGAGAGAAGCCTCTGTGCTTCCCACAGCCAGCAATCTGGGCACCTCAGGAGACAGTTTGCTAACAGCAGATCCTGTTCCAGCAAACATTTCTGCCAGGGTAAGCTCCAGTCTGGCCCCAGGAGCCGTTTTGAGTGGCCAGTGGCACACATCTGCTGTCTCCTCTCGTTGCTGTAGGCTCCTTGGGCAACAGCTCAGTATTCTCTTGCCATAAACTGGAGGTGGGTTTTGTATCAAAGGGGTTCTTGCTGCTCAGCACCAAGGTTCCAGCTGTGCTCCCCCACAGCTAAAGCTCCCCCACAGCCTGGGAGCAAGGCAGAAGAGGCTCTTGCTGCAAAGGGAGCAAGGCAGAAGAGGCTCTTGCTGCAAAGGGAGCAAGGCAGAAGAGGCTCTTGCTGCAAATTTCTGCACTGGAGGCTGCAAGCCCAAGAAGATGAAGCCACATTGAAGCTCCACCATGGTCCCACTGGACATACATGGTCCATGTGGCCCTCCCCTGCCTGTAAAGCAGGCTGTGTGCTGTCCAGGGAGATAAATCACTTCTTCCTGCCTCAGAAAAAGTCCAGGGAGTCTTCTCCAGCAGCTCAGCCTATGCTTGTGCTCAGCAGCCCTAACCCACTGCTGGATTGGAAACACTCCAGCTGCTTGCAGTCAGACAAAAACACAGGAGAGAAACTCGGAAGGAGAGTGGGAAGTGCTGGTAGCAGGGAGGAGCAGGGGGAAGCCTTCTCATGGCAGCAGGACAGCTGCTGGGTAGAGCAAGCAGCATGCAGAGCTTCCAGAAGGGCTCGGAGAAGGATTGCAAAGGAAAAGGGATCAGGACAAAGGAAACCAAAGAATGGAAAGAGTTGGAAGGGATCATCGAGTCTCAACTTCCCCCTGCCAGAGCAGGGTCCCCCAGGGCAGGTCACACAGGAACACAACCAGGCAAGGTTTGGAATGCTCCCAAAGAGACTCCACAACCTCTCTGGGCAGCCTGCTCCAGGCCTGCAGCATCCTCACACCAAACAAGCTCCTCCTGACGTCGAGGTGAACCTCCCCGTCGGGAGCGAGGGTCCCACAGCGGCCTGCGGGACACATCCGTAGGGCTGCGTTGTCCTTGGCTACACCAGGAGGGGGCTGGGGTGCGGAGCTGCTGCAGCTGCCTGCCAGCCACACGGACGCGGGGCACAGACCTTGCCCTCAGAGCCCTCTGCAGTGCAACCAACAGACCTCTCTGCACAGCAGCGGCTCCCATTCCCCGTGGGTGCTGTGCAGCGGCTCTGACGTCCCCGTGGGTGCTGTGCAGTGGCTCCGTGGTCCCTTTGGGTGCTGTGCAGCAGCTCCAATGTCCCCGTGGGTGCTGTGCAGTGGCTCCGTGGTCCCTTTGGGTGCTGTGCAGCAGCTCCAATGTCCCCGTGGGTGCTGTGCAGTGGCTCCGTGGTCCCTTTGGGTGCTGTGCAGCAGCTCCAATGTCCCCGTGGGTGCTGTGCAGTGGCTCCGTGGTCCCTTTGGGTGCTGTGCAGCAGCTCCAATGTCCCCGTGGGTGCTGTGCAGTGGCTCCGTGGTCCCTTTGGGTGCTGTGCAGCAGCTCCAATGTCCCCGTGGGTGCTGTGCAGTGGCTCCGTGGTCCCTTTGGGTGCTGTGCAGCAGCTCCAATGTCCCCGTGGGTGCTGTGCAGTGGCTCCGTGGTCCCTTTGGGTGCTGTGCAGCAGCTCCAATGTCCCCGTGGGTGCTGTGCAGTGGCTCCGTGGTCCCTTTGGGTGCTGTGCAGCAGCTCCAATGTCCCCGTGGGTGCTGTGCAGTGGCTCCGTGGTCCCTTTGGGTGCTGTGCAGCAGCTCCAATGTCCCCGTGGGTGCTGTGCAGTGGCTCCGTGGTCCCTTTGGGTGCTGTGCAGCAGCTCCAATGTCCCCGTGGGTGCTGTGCAGTGGCTCCGTGGTCCCTTTGGGTGCTGTGCAGCAGCTCCAATGTCCCCGTGGGTGCTGTGCAGTGGCTCCGTGGTCCCTTTGGGTGCTGTGCAGCAGCTCCAATGTCCCCGTGGGTGCTGTGCAGTGGCTCCGTGGTCCCTTTGGGTGCTGTGCAGCAGCTCCAATGTCCCCGTGGGTGCTGTGCAGTGGCTCCGTGGTCCCTTTGGGTGCTGTGCAGCAGCTCCAATGTCCCCGTGGGTGCTGTGCAGCGGCTCTGACGTCCCCGTGGGTGCTGTGCAGCAGCTCTGACGTCCCCGTGGGTGCTGTGCAGTGGCTCCGTGGTACCTTTGGGTGCTGTGCAGCAGCTCCAATGTCCCCGTGGGTGCTGTGCAGCAGCCTGGGAGGGGGTTCATAGCTCCACAGATGCTCCCCCACCGTTCTGTGACTCTCAGGGGGGTTTTGTCGTCCATGCTGCTCCCTAGAGCCCAACCCTCACGCCCAGAGCGACACAAACCACTGTGCCTCCAGCCAGCTGCTAAGTGCCAACTCCTCAGCAGCAGAAAGCCACCAACTGGGTTGTCTGGTTACAGAATGACAGAACCTTAGAGGTTGGAAGGGACCTCCAGAGATCCCTGAGTCCAACCTCCCTGCCAAGGCAGCAGCACCCAGGGTAGCTCACCCAGGAATGCATCCAGGTGGGTTTGGAAAGCCTGCAAAGAAGGAGACTCCACAACCTCTCTGGGCAGCCTGCCCCAGGGCTCTGACAGCCTCACCTTAAAGAAGTTCCTCCTCATGTGGAGCTGAAACCTTCTCTGGCCCAGTTTGTAGCTGCTGCTCCTTGGCTTATTGCTGCTGACCACCAGAAAGAGCTTGGCCCCAGGCACTTGACCCCCACCCCTCATTGACAGACACTGATCAGATCCCTTCTCAGCCTTCTCTTCTCCAGACTAAACAGCCCCAGGGCTCTCAGTCTCTCTCCACAGGGGAGACACTCAAGTCCCCCAGGCACCCTCGTGGCTCTCTGCTGGACTCTCTCCAGCAGGTCCCTGTCTCTGCAAGATCTCAGCCTCTGAAAGAAAGATGCTTTGAGGGATAGGAACTGCGTCAGGGCTGTGGAAATTCAAGTCCAAACAGAGCCAAGGAAGACAGGGAGAGCTTTATTAGAGTCCAGCTTCAGGAGGTGTCAGCTGGCTTACAGGACAAGAGGAGTGGTGGGAAAGGGAAGCAACCAGCATGCACGACTGGGAGAGAAGAGGCAAGGCTGTATTCGAAGCAGGTCCTTGGCTTCAGCTTGGGGCATGCACACCGAAATGTAAGCTATGGAGAGGGCTCAGGATGTGTGCAGTGCCTGTTTCCCATGCAGTGTGCTGAAGCTGGAATTGTTCCCAGAGAGGAGAGAGAGAGAAGTGGGATGTGAGCAGCACCCCTCTGGGAGCTAAGGTGGCCAACATGCGCCCACGCTTCAGATACAGCCTCAGAGAGTCAGCTCAGGAGAGGCAGCGTGCCCGGGACAGGGCGAGCAGGAGAAGGGCAGAGCTGCCCACACCCAGCTGGAGAAGGGGTGAAGGAAAGGCTGTCCTGGCAGCCCCCTCTGCCTACAGCTCACGGCCCAGGAGTGGGGACCTGCTCTGTGTGTCCAGTCAGTGAGGACGGCACCGCTCCGCGTCCCGGCTGCCGCCAGCCTTTGGTTTCCTGCCTCCTCCTCCAGCCTGCGGGGCCAGGAGCAGCAGCAGCAGCAGCTCTGAGCCCTCAACAAGGAGCTCAGGGAGCACAGGAGAAGGAACTTGGGTGGTCAGGCTGCTGCAGGGGCAGAGGACTAGTCAAGCCCTGGGCAAAGGGCTAGTCAGGCCCATGAGTAAAGGACTAGTCAAACCCCTAAGTAAAGGCTAGTCAGACCCCGAGTAAATGGCTGTTCAGACCTGGGCAAAGGACTAGTCAAACCCCTGGGTAAAGGACTAGTCAACCCCCTGGGTAAAGGACTAGTTAAACCTATAGGCAAAGGACTAGTCAAACCCATGAGTAAAGGACTAGTCAAACCCATGGGCAAAGGACTAGTCAAACCCATGAGTAAAGGACTAGTCAAACCCCTGGGCAAAGGAGTGTTCAGACCTGGACAAAGGACTAGTCAAACCCCTGGGTAAAGGGCTACTCAAACCCATGAGCAAAGGACAAGTGAACCCCTGGGTAAAGGACTGTTCAGACCTGGGCAAAGGACTAGTCAAACCCATGGGCAAAGGAGTAGTCAAACCCACGAGTAAAGGACTAATCAACCCCCCAGGCAAAGAACCAGTCAACCCCCTGAGTAAAGGACTGGTCAGCCCCCTGGGCACAAGACTGGTCAGACCCTTGGGCACAGGACTGGCCAGCACCTTGGGGACAGGACTAGTCAAGCCCCCTGGGCACAGGACTGGTCAGCCCGCTGGGCACAAGACTGGTCAGATCCCCGGGCACAGGACTGGTCAGCCCGCTGGGCACAAGACTGGTCAGATCCCCGGGCACAGGACTGGTCAGCCCGCTGGGCACAAGACTGGTCAGATCCCCGGGCACAGGACTGGTCAGCCCGCTGGGCACAAGACTGGTCAGATCCCCGGGCACAGGACTGGTCAGCCCGCTGGGCACAAGACTGGTCAGATCCCCGGGCACAGGACTGGTCAGCCCGCTGGGCACAAGACTGGTCAGATCCCCGGGCACAGGACTGGTCAGCCCGCTGGGCACAAGACTGGTCAGATCCCCGGGCACAGGACTGGTCAGCCCGCTGGGCACAAGACTGGTCAGATCCCCGGGCACAGGACTGGTCAGCCCGCTGGGCACAAGACTGGTCAGATCCCCGGGCACAGGACTGGTCAGCCCGCTGGGCACAAGACTGGTCAGATCCCCGGGCACAGGACTGGTCAGCCCGCTGGGCACAAGACTGGTCAGACCCTTGGGCACAGGACTGGCCAAGCCCCCTGGGGACAGGACTGATCAGACCCCCGGGGACAGGACTGGTCAGACCCTTGGGCACAGCACTGGTCAGCCCCCTGGGTGCAGGACTGGCCAAGCCCCCCTTCCCCATCACTTGGGCTGCATTTCACTTCCAAGAGCTTCACACTTAAAGCATTTCAGATTTACTGGTTTGGACTCCTCTCTGTCCAAGCCCTTGCCCCCAGCTGGCATACACAGAAGGCTTTACAGACAGAAGCACTGAAATACAGGATAAAACAAACCTAAACTTCAAATCACTCCAAAGAAGGTAGTGGGGGTGGGGGGGAAATGGTAGAAAATAAAAACCCAAAACCCCCAAACAACAAAAAAAACTCTCCCCCTTCCCCCCCCCCCCAAAAAAAAAACCCCAGACCCCAACTGCAGCACTCCTCAGGGAAGAGACAGACTGCACGGGGAGGTACACAAAGGGGTGGAAGGCAAACTAAGTGGAGTCTCTGCCCGGTGCTCCTCTGTGCTGATGGCTCAGGGGATGGAGTTCAAAAGATCCTTGAGGAAGGTGTCAGGATCGTTGATTTCCGACAAGAGACCTTTAAAGAGGAGAAGAAAAGACAGAACAATCAGCCCCAGGGGATCACAGAGTGGCAGGGGCTGGAAGGGACCTCCAAAGCTCAGCCAGTCCAATCTCCCTGCCAGAGCAGCATCACCCAGAGCAGATCACACAGAGCACATCCAGGCAGCTCTTGAGTATCTCCAGAGAGGGAGACTCCACAACCTCCCTGGGCAGCCTGTGCCAGGGCTCTGGCACCCTCACAGGGAAAAAATTCCTCCTCATGTTTACATGAAGCTTCCTCTGCCTCAGCTTCCACCCAGTGCCCCTTGTGCTGTCCCTGGGCATCACCCAGCAGAGCCTGGCTGCAGCCTGGGTGTGGAGGCAAATGTCCATTCCCAGCTAGCTGGGGGCAAAAATCCAGCAACGATTTTGGTCAGGGCTGGCTCCTGAGCGAGCACATCAAGCTCACTGTCCTGAGAACCACCAAGCAAAGCTGAAACTAAGCCACTTTTGTTTTGGAGGAGCTGTGTCCTTGTCACCAGCCTGGAGTCCTCTTTCCCTCCACAGTTCAACTCTCGACTGCATGCACGGAGACCTCTCCTCTGCCTCAGCTTCCACCCAGTGCCCCTTGTGCTGTCTCTGGGCATCACCCAGCAGAGCCTGGCTGCAGCCTCCTGGCACTCACCTTTACATCTTTATTAACACTGATGAGGTCACCTCTCAGTCTCCTCTTCTCCAAGCTAAAGAGCCCAGCTCCCTCAGGTGTGGACAAGAGCAGGATAAGCCCCCACTGGGTGCAGGTCCCTGCTCTGGACTAGATGACCTTCGGAGGTCCCTTCCAACCCAACCCACTCTGTGATTCTAAGCACGCAGGGAGCAAAGCATCTGCATGAGATCCAGAGGGCTCCTGTGCAACGGAGCTAGCAGAGAGCCTGCTTGGCAGCTCTGTGCCCTGGACAGGGAGCTGTGCCCCAAGGCCAGGCTCTGACTCGTGCCAGGAGTCAGAGTGGCTTCTCTGCACGGTAACTGTCAGCATCTCCTGGGGAGAGCAAAATGCCTACAGCGGCAGCTCTCTGCCTGCGCTGCTGCCACATCTGCTTAGTGCATCACAGAATGGGTTGGGGTAGAAGGGACCTTCAAGATCATCCAGTTCCAATCCTCTGCCACGGGCAGGGACACCTCCCACAAGAACAGGTGAACCTGGCCTTGAACACCTCCAGGGAGGAGGCATCCACAACCTCCCTGGGCAACCTCTGCCAGTCTCTCCCCACCCTCACTGGAAAGAATTTCTTCCTCATTTCCAGTCCCAATCTCCCCTCTCGCAGCTCAAAGCAATTCCTCCTCATTCTGCCACTTCTCCAAAGTCCCTCCCCAGCTCTCCTCTAGACTTCAGGTACTGGAAGGCAGCTCTTCAAACCACACATAGTCCAAACCATCCCTCAGCTGTGATGTTTAAGAGAGCTGGAGGAGGCTGCCCGAGATGTGGTTGGGTTCCCATCCCTGGGGACAATCAAGGTCAAACTCGAAGGGGCCCTGAGCAACCTGATCTAGCAGGAGACATCTCTGCTCACTGCAGATGGGTTGGACAAGATGACCTCTGAGGGTCCCTCCTTCTGTGAGGATCTACAGGAGCAGGTGAGAGAAGTTTTGCTGCCTGGGGGAGGCTCAGTGTTTCGGAGCCAGCTCGGGGCAGTGTCAGGAAGGCTGCTGTCTGCCACCAGGCAGCCTATAAAAGGGAAAGCAAAGCACTTACCAGCCACATCCAGAAACTCAGCAAAGGTTTCCACTGGCATGAACTCCTCCTGGAAGGTCTTCAGGGCCTTGTCGGCCGCCTCGTGTATGGGCATGTCGTTGTGGCGGATGAACTCGGCCAGAGAGTAGGACCAGCCCCCCTCAGTGTTACTGGTAGGCACCTTCTGGGAGAGGGGAAAACAGCAGCACATCAGCCCCCAGACCCGACTGGTTTGCTTGGAAAACAGGATCACAGCATGTAAGGGGTTGGGAGGGACCTACACAGACCATAGGATGTAAGGGGTTGGGAGGGACCTCCA
>WAAF01020555.1:45669-57184 GCA_013400475.1 Tricholaema leucomelas
CTCTCAGTCTTCTCTTCTCCAGACTAAGCAGCCCCAGGTCCCTCAGCCTCTCCTCACCAGGCAGTGCTTCAGTCCCCTCATCATCCTCGTAGCCCTCCACTGGACCCTCTCCAGCAGATCCCTGTCCCTCTGAAACTGGGGAGCCCCAGATTGAAGGCAGTACTCAAGATGAGGTCTCAGCAGGACAGAGTAGAGGGGCAGGAGAACCTCCCTTGATCTGCTGCACACACTCTGCTTAGTGCACCCCAGGACCCCATTGTCCCTCTTGGCCCCCAGGGCACATTGGTGCCCCATGGATGTTCTCCCCCAGCACTCCCAGGTCCTTCTCCACAGGGCTGCTCTCCAGCAGTCACCTCCCAGCCTGTACTGCTGCAGTTTATTATCCCTCCCCAGGTGCAGGACTCTGCACTGTCCTTGCTGGACCTCATTTGGTCCCTCTGTGCCCAGCTCTGCCTGTCCAGGTCTCTCTGGATGGCAGCACAGCCTGCAGCTGTCTCAGCCAAGCCTCCCAGTTTGGTGTCAGCAGCAAACCTGCTGAGCAGACTCTGTCTGTGCCCTCATCAGTGTCACTGCTGAAGATGTTGAACAGCACCAGACCCAGCACTGGTCCCTAGGGGACTCCACTGGTCACAGCTCTCCAGCTGGCCCACCCTGGCCATTAACCATGCCCCTCAGTGCCATGCCCACACATTTCATGAACGCCTCCAGGGATGCTGCTCAGCAAGGGAGGCTCCATCACCACTTTGGGCAGCCTGTTCCAATCCCTGACCACCTTTGCAGCAAATAAATTGTTTCTAATCTCCAACCTAAATCTTCCCTGCACAATTTGAGGCTATTTCCTCTCTGGTATTAGGGAGAAGAGACCAATTCCCACCTCACTCAGGCCTCCTTTCAGGGAGCTGTAGACAGCAGCGACGCATTTTGATCCCCACCTCGCTCCAACCTGAATTACAGCCCCAAGAAGGCAAAGGCTTGCTACAGAGGGGATCTCAAAGCACATCAGGTTCCTCACTGGATGGTTGCTCAGTTAGAAAGCTGCTGGCAATGAACTTCATGTTTGATTTTCTTACCTTGAACATGTTGTAAATGAGATCTACCAGGGCCCAGAAGAGAAGGCCGGAGCGGTACGTGGCGTAATCCTTCACCGCCTTATCTGCCAGTCTGGGAAGATAATGAAATCAATCTTGGAGTTAAATCACTTCACTCTGTGTGTGTGACCAGCCTGATGAATAGCCTGAGAGCTGGAAGAGCCAGAAAGCCCATCAAGAATACACATGGGGAAAGGCTCTGTGTAAGCTTTGGGCACAACACAAACAGTCCTGAGCTCTCCGCTGGGATTCCTGCAGCTGGGAAGTTGCTTTAGCAGCTCTGCTCAAAGGGTAACCAAAGCAGTTAAGGCAATAAAGTCATAGAATCAGTCAGGGTTGGAAGGGACCACAAGGATCATCTAGTTCCAACCCCCCTGCCATGGGCAGAGACACCTCACACTAGATCAGGCTGGCCAGAGCCTGATCCAGCCTGGCCTTAAACAATTGCAGCAATGAAATTGTTCCTCTTGTCCAAGCTAAGCCTCCCCTGGCACAATTCCAGGCCATTTCCTCTCCTCCTGTCATACACTCATAGAATCAGTCAGGGTTGGAAGGGACCTCAAGGATCAGCCAGTTCTAACCCCCCTGCCATGCCCAGGGACACCTCCCGCCTCACACTAGGTCAGGTTGCTCAGAGCCTCATCCAGCCTGGCCTTAAAACACCTACAGGGAAGAGGCTTCCACCACCTCCCTGGGCAACCCATTCCAGGCTCTCACCACCCTCATGCTGAACAACTTCTTCCTAATATCCAATCTGAATCTCCCCATTTCCAGCTTTGTTCCATCCCCCTCAGTCCTATCCCTACCTGACAGCCTAAAAAGTCCCTCCCCAACTTTCTTGTAGCCCCCTTCAGATACTGAATCTTCTTTCTCAGGAGGAAAAACATGCTGAGAGCTAAGTGGGCTGCTAAGGTGAGGCAGAGAGTCAACAGCAAAGGGGGGACAAAGAAGGGATAGCTCCTGTTGGAACACTGAGTGCTGGGAGAGCAGCAGGTTCCAGGAGCAACACCTGAAGGCTCACAGGACACAGTTTTGTTCCTGACTCCCAAAAGCATCACTGGAAGATCCTTAGGGACATTGCTCAGAGCCTGTCAGAGGATTCTCCCTCCTTTCAGAAGCTCCAAGAAGGTCTTGTCCTTGAAGGACTTTCACAGAATCACAGGCAATGAGAAGTACCCAAAAAAGGCAGCTAAAAATAAAGCCAACTCCACAGCTCCTTTCAATCCCAGAATGGGAAGGGTTGGAAGAGACCTCTGAAGATCATTGAGATCAAACCCCCCCAACCTCTGCCAAGGCAGGGTCACCTAGAGAAGGTCACACAGGTGGGTTCTCAATGTCTCCAGAGATGGAGACTCCTCCAACCTCTCTGGGCAGTCTGCTCCAGTGCTCCACTACTCTTACATTAAAGTTCCTCCTCATGTTTAGATGGAACTTCTTATGCTCCAGTTTGTGCCCATTACCCCTTGTCCTGTCACTGGGCACCACTGAAAAAAAGCCTGATCCCAGCCTGCTGACACCCACCCTTGAAGTACTGATCAGCACTGATGAGCTCCCTCCTCAGTCTGCTCTCTTCCAGACTAAGAAGCCCAAACTCTCTCAGCCTCTCTTCACAGGAGATGTTCCAAGGCCCTCAGCACCTTTCGCAGCTTCGCAGATTGTACTGAGTTGGAAGGGACCCTCAGAGGTCTTCCTGTCCAATCCCCCTGCACTCAGCAAGGACACCTCCAATGAGATCAGGCTGCACAGGGCCACATCAAAACTGATCTTGAATCTCTCCAGGGATGAGGCCTCAACCACAGCCCTGAGCAGCCTGTTCCAGTGTCTCACTGTGCAGAACTTCCTCCTGATGTCCAGCCCAAACTTCCCCTGCTCCTGTTTCAAACCACTGCCCCTTGTCCTATCCCCACAGGCCCTTCTGAACAGTCTCTCCCCAGCCTGCCTGGAGGTGCCCTTTGCACATTGAAATGCTGCTCTAAAGTCTTCTTGAAGCCTTCTCCTCTCCAGGCTGACTCATAGAATCCCACAATGTCAGGGGCTGGAAGAGACCTCCAAAGCTCATCCAGTCCAATGCCCCTGCCAGAGCAGGACCAGCTACACCAGAGCACACAGGAACCTCACTCTGTCAGCCTGTCCCCATAGCAGAGCTTCTCCAGCCTTCTGTTCAGCTTTGTGGCCTCCTCTGGACCCTCTCCAGCAGGAGATTCTGTCTTGAGTTGGACACAGCAGTGCAGGTGAGGTCTCAGCAGAGCAGAGCAGAGGAGAGGGGTAGAATCCCCTCTCTCCATCTGCTGACCTTTTCCTTTCCATATCATCTTGCTCATTCTAGCACCATCCAAGGACTTCCTTGGGAAACTCAGCACCTGGCTGAAGATCTGCTCTAACTCCCAAAGCTCTCAGCTGTGCTGGGATAACAGCTCCCAAAGTTTACAGGATTAATCACCAACAGGTTCTGGCAAGGCACAACCTCCTGCCAGCAACTCTAATGGCATTGGAATTTTCTTGCCTGTGTTTCTCAGGTACATCTGCTTCCATCACATGCTGCTTCCTGCTCACCACTTAAAAGCTTTGGGAAGAAAGAAAGGGAAAACAACAATCCCAAACAAAGCCCTTTTGTGGAACAAGCTCAGCTGCCACTGCTGCAAGTCAGGGGAGGCTCAGGCTGGATGTTAGGTGGCTTTGACTCCTTTGAGCATGGGGATTCAAGCACTTCTCCCTGGGCAGCCTGTTCTAGTCTTTGAGGACCCTTGTAGCTACTCCTGAGTAATGATTGGAGTTTCAGGAGTCCCACTCATCCTGCTAACTGTTAAATACAAAGGTGCAGAGCATCCCTCACTCTGCTCCTGCAAACCAACTGCAGCTCCTGGCAGGGAGAAGACAGCTGGGGCCAGGTTCTCCTCACATCTGGCTTGCATTCACCACTCCAGCTGAGCAGATGGATAAAACACCTAACCACAGGCCCTGGCTGCATTTGGTGCCTCTCCTTAAGCAGGAGGCAATTGCTACATCCTCACTAGTAAGATTTTCAGGCCCTTTTTAGGCTGAGAGGTTGATCCTCGGCTGCTTTTAGCTGCTTCCTATAGCGATTTGTCTCCATCTCCTCCAGCAAAGGCAGGAGTGAGTCACAGAATCATAGAATCAAGCAGGTTGGAAGAGACCTCCAAGCTCAGCCAGTCCAACCTAGCACCCAGCCCTGCCCAACCAACCAGACCATGGCACTCAGTGTCCCAGCCAGGCTTGGCTTCAACACCTCCAGCCACAGAGACTCCACCACCTCCCTGGGCAGCCCATTCCAATGCCAATCACTCTCTCTGACAACAACTTCCTCCTAACATCCAGCCTAGACCTCCCCTGGCACAGCTTCAGGCTCTGTCCCCTTCTTCTGTCCCTGGCTGCCTGGCAGCAGAGCCCAACCCCAGCTGGCTACAGCCTCCCTGCAGGGAGCTGCAGACAGCAATGAGCTCTGCCCTGAGCCTCCTCTTCTGCAGGCTGCACACCCCCAGCTCCCTCAGCCTCTCCTCACAGGGCTGTGCTCCAGGCCCCTCCCCAGCCTTGCTGCCCTTCTCTCAACACCTTCCAGCACCTCAACATCTCTCTGCAATTCAGCAGCCCACAACTGGACACAGCACTCAAGGGGTGTCCTGAGCAGTGCTGAGCACAGGGGCAGAAGAACCTCCCTTGTCCTGCTGCCCACACTGCTCCTGAGCCAGCCCAGGATGCCATTGGCTCTGCTGCCCACCTGGGCACACTGCTGCCTCATCTTCAGCCCACTACCCACCAGGACCCCCAGGTCCCTCTCCTCCTGGCTGCTCTCAGCCACTCTGGCCCCAGCCTGTAGTGCTGCTTGGGGTTGCTGTGGCTGAAGTGCAGAACCCTGCCCTTGGCCTTGTTCAATCTCATCCCCTTGGCCTCTGCCCACCCATCCAGCCTGGCCAGGTCCCTCTGCAGAGCTCTCCTACCCTCCAACACCTCCACACCTGCTCCTAGCTTGGTGTCAACATGAGCTGATCACCAGGGTGTGGAGCCAGGCAGAATCACCTCCTGTAACTCCTTTTCCCAGAGCTCAGGCAGGGCAGTGGAAACAGGAGACAGGAACCCAAGAGCAGGCTGAGCTCGAACAGCAAAAGCAAGCAAAGAAATCAATCCAGGAGCCCCTTTCAGGCCTCTCTCCCTTTTGATGCCTCTAATAGCATTTGGTGCATGCTGTGTTGTGTGTTACCACAACGTGATGACTTTATCAAACACATAATTAATGTCATCAGAGCCAGAATGCCCTTGAAGGCGACTTAAGGCTCATAATGAATCTATTCCTAATTATGACAGCTATTTAAAACCATCTTTTCAGGAGCTGGAATTCCCCTTTCCCTCTCTGGCAATTTGTGCCTTTGTCAGGCAGGCAGAGCCATTTATTCTGGTACCTCAAGTGCCTGACAGCTGCTATTGATTTCCCTCTTTTAAAAGCAGTGGCATTTGATTTCTATTTCTATTTCTCTATTTCAGGAAGCTGCTGCACTGATCAGAAGAGCACAGAAACAGAAAGGCAGGCAGGGAGCACAGCAGCAGCTCTCAAACTGCATACTAAGAAGTTACTACAGCTTTTCACTGGAGAAGCTGAGAGGGGAATAAAGGAGATGCTTTCATTTCATGGCATATCAGAATCAGCTTGATTGGAAAAGACCTTTAAGATCATCGAGTCCAACCATGAAGTTGGAGTCCAACCTTCTCCATCTGAGGAAGGAATCATAGAATCAACCAGGATTCCTCCAGCCCAACCTAGCACCCAGCCCTGGCCAATCAACCAGACCATGGCACTAAGTGCCCCATCCAGGCTTGGCTTCATAGGATCAAGCAGGTTGGAAGAGAGCTCCAAGCTCAGCCAGCCCAACCTAGCACCCAGCCCTGCCCAACCAACCAGACCATGGCACTCAGTGCCCCAGCCAGGCTTGGCTTCAACACCTCCAGGCACAGAGACTCCACCACCTCCCTGGGCAGCCCATTCCAGTGCCAATCACTCTCTCTGCCAACAACTTCCTCCTAAGGAAGCATCTTCCCCCTTGCTGCTTGAGCTGTGCTACCAGGAAAAGCTTTGTTTCCAAGGAGCAGCTCATGGATCTGCTCAAAAAATACATTCAGGATGGAATCAGAGAATGGCTCAGGTCGGAAAGGACCTCAGAGAGTATTTGCTCCGACCTCCCTGCTATAGGCAGGGACAGCTCTCAACTAGAATTGCTTGCTTCAAAGCCTCATCCAGTCTGGCCCTGAACAGCCCCAGGGAGGAGGCATCCTGCTCATCACAGAGCCACAGACTGGTAGGGGTTGGAAGGAACCTCTGGAATCATCCAGTCCAACCCCCTCCTGCTAGAGCAGGATCACCTGGAGTACATCACCTGGGATCACAGCATCCAGCTGGATTTGGGATGCCTCCAGAGATGGAGACTCCACAACCTCCCTGGGCAGCCTGATCACCTCACAAAGCCCTCAGCTGAGCACAGAGCTGCTCAGGAGGGTTCATATCTGCTGCTCCAACAGGGACACTTCTCTGCTCCCCAAAAGCTCTGTGTTGCCCTGACTGCTGTGGCACTGCCCTGACTGCCATGGCACTGCCCTGACTGCTGTGGCAGGGTCCTGACTGCTGTGGCACTGCCCTGACTGCCGTGGCACTGCCCTGACTGCTCTGGCAGGGTCCTGACTGCTGTGGCAGGGTCCTGACTGCTGTGGCAGGGTCCTGACTGCTCTGGCACTGCCCTGACTGACATGGCACTGCCCTGACTGCTGTGGCAGGGTCCTGACTGCTGTGGCAGTGCCCTGACTGCCGTGGCATGGCTCTGACTGCTGTGGCATGGCCATGACTGCTTTGGCACGGCTCTGATTGCTGTGGCAGGGTCCTGACTGCCGCTGTGGCAGGGCCATGACTGCCTTGGCATGGCTATGACTGCCTTGGCAGGGCCATCACTGCCGTGGCAGGGCCATCACTGCCGTGGCATGGCCGTGACTGCTGTGGCAGGGCTCTGACTGCCGTGGCAGGGCTCTGACTGCTGTGGCACAGCCATGACTGCCGTGGCAGGGCTCTGACTGCTGTGGCATGGCCATGACTGCTTTGGCACGGCTCTGACTGCCGTGGCACGGCTCTGACTGCTGTGGTAGGGCTCTGACTGCTGTGGCACTGCTCTGACTCCCGCAGTGCCAACAGCAAGCTGGCAGCAGCAGCGGCGAGGAGGTGACCAACCTGCTGGCTCCCCCTGGTGCCACCACTCGTGCGTGGGAGGTGACAAGGAGCCTCTTGAGGATCTCCACTCGCATGGTTTTCCACTTCTCGGGGGGAGAGATGTGCAGTGCCAGCACGGTGTAGTAGTGGGGCCCATCCACCTCGTAGGCACTCTCCACCCACTTCTCTTTGGGGTGCTCCATGAAGCTCTGGAGGTTCTTCTCCTCTCTCGACGTCGCTCGAGTTCTGAAACACAAGAGAGGCTTCAGTGGCTCTCCTGGCTCTTGCACGTTGGTGTGCTGGAGCTCAGCAGCTCTGAGGTGCTGCACCACACAGTTCTACCTGGGAAAAGGCAGTCCTTAGCTTGGCCCTTCCCAAAGTCACCCCCTGGGGTTTGTGTGTTTGCTGGCAGTGAAGCACACAGGCCTGGCAAACTCACTGTTCCTCGGAGCTGGGTGGGGTGCTCAGGGGTCTGCAGATCCCAGCAGAGGACAAGAGGTGCAGAGCTATTTTCCTTACAGACAGAACAGAGCTGTGCTGGTTTGAAGCTAGCTAGAACGTTTGGGTGAGAAGAGCCAGATTACAGGCTGGGAGAAGGGACCACTGGTGATGGCTGCTTCGCTCATAGGCTTGCTGAGAGGTATAAGAGCACCAACACAGATAACAGAGTCTCTCTCTGGGCTTTGGGCTGCACTTCTCTGTCTAACCTAACCTGCTGTCTGTGTGACTAATCCCTCTGCTTCCTAACCCACCCTGGCTGACCCTCTAAGCTACCTTGAGCACAAGACAAAGTCTTGGGTAAGGTAGAGGGGTGGGAGGAAGGTGGAAGGGTGGTTGGGAGCCCCTCCTGGAGAGTCTGTTTTCTGGGAGGGCTGTTGTGCTTGTGGATTACTTTGAACTGGTATAAGTCTGTCTACAGCTGTATAGATTGTAAATATCTGCACTCAAGAGGTGGCCAAGAGAGCCAATGGCATCCTGGCCTGCATCAGGAATGGTGTGGCCAGCAGGGAGGTCATTCTGCCCCTGTACTCTGCACTGGTTACACCACACCTTGAGTACTGTGTCCAGTTCTGGGCCCCCCAGTTTAAGAGGGACATTGAGATGCTTGAGCGTGTCCAGAGAAGGGCAACGAGGCTGGGGAGAGGCCTCGAGCACAGCCCTACGAGGAGAGGCTGAGGGAGCTGGGATTGGTTAGCCTGGAGAAGAGGAGGCTCAGGGCAGACCTCATTGCTGTCTACAGCTACCTGAGGGGTGGTTGTGGCCAGGAGGAGGTTGCTCTCTTCTCTCAGGCAGCCAGCACCAGAACAAGAGGACACAGCCTCAAGCTGTGCCAGGGGAAATTTAGGCTTGAGGTGAGGAGAAAGTTCTTCCCTGAGAGAGTCATTGGCTACTGGAATGGGCTGCCCAGGGAGGTGGTGGAGTCGCCGTCCCTGGAGCTGTTCAAGGCAGGACTGGACGTGGCACTTGGTGCCATGGTCTGGCCTTGAGCTCTGTGGTAAGGGCTTGGACTTGATGATCTGTGAGGTCTCTTCCAACCTTGGTGATACTGTGAGACTGTGAGACTGGGATACTGTGGTACTGGGATGCTGGGATACTGGGATAAGCTGCAAGTATAAAGCTTCATTCAACTTCCCGATGGACTGAATCTATTCTGTGTGATTTTCTTAAGTGGGAAGGGGGAGCAGGGAAGACCCAAACCATCAGACCCTTCCCAAAGTCATCCCCTGGGGTTTGTGTGTTTGCTGGCAGTGAAGCACACAGGCCTGGCAAACTCACTGTTCCTCGGAGCTGGGTGGGGTGCTCGGGGGTCTGCAAGGCAGCTGGCACTGCCCCGGCAGAGGACAAGAGGTGCAGATCTATTTCCCTTTTCTTTCAGACAAAACAGAGCCAGCCCAGCCCATGTGTCCAGGTTGTATCCTCTCCCCACCTGACACTAAACACATGACTGCAGCTCCTACAGCCAGACCTCAGAATCAATTCCTGTTATCCATCTACTACAAAAGCAATCAAGGAGAAGCTGCAAGCCAATTTCAACCCCCCCAGAGCTAAGTGTCTTTACTGTAAGCTGACACAAGAGATAATCTTCTTTTTTCCCTTTCCCTCAGCTCCAGTCCCTTCAGCAGTTCTGACAGACCAGAGCTGACCATGCAGACTGTGTCACAGCAGACCTGGTGAATCATAGAATCAAGCAGGTTGGAAGAGAGCTCCAAGCTCAGCCAGTCCAACCTAGCACCCAGCCCTGCCCAACCAACCAGACCATGGCACTCAGTGCCCCAGCCAGGCTTGGCTTCAACACCTCCAGCCACAGAGACTCCACCACCTCCCTGGGCAGCCCATTCCAATGCCAATCACTCTCTCTGACAACAACTTCCTCCTAACATCCAGCCTCAACCTGCCCTGGCACAACTTGAGGCTCTGTCCCCTTCTTCTGTCCCTGGCTGCCTGGCAGCAGAGCCCAACCCCACCTGGCTACAGCCTCCCTTCAGGTAGCTGTAGACAGCAATGAGCTCTGCCCTGAGTCTCCCCTTCTGCAGGCTACACAACCTGGGAAGCAGCTGAAGCAGCTTGAGCAGGAGAAACAAAGGCTGACAGACAAAATAGACAGCAGGGAAATAAAAGAACCAGAACTTGTCCTAGAAATAGAAAGAATGTGAAGCTGTATCACACCTGACCACATCCAACTGCTCTGCTTCATCAGGCAGGTCCCTCAATTTCTCAGTGAGATCTACACTCCCTGTCCTGAAGGTGTAAAGCAGCACCCAGGCAGATGAAGCTGTGTCTGGGGTCAGTGTTGTGTGACCTTCTCATCTGCTGCATGATGCAGCAGGTAGCCAACTGGGAACTCTTTACTCTATTCAACACTGACAGTTTGGGAACTAATGATGTCTGGAAAGGAAATGGTCATGGAATTAGAGAGTCATTTGGGGTGGAAAAGACCTCTAACATCATCAAGTCCAATCTTCAACCTAACACCACCATGGCCACTAAACCCTGTCCCCAAGTGCCATGGCCACAGGTCTCTTGAACACCTCCAGGGATAGACTCCACTACCTCCAGTGCCTGACCACTCTTGCAGCAAAGAAATTACTCCTCACGGCCAACCTAAACTCCCCTTGGCACAATCACAGGCTCAGGATATTAGGGGTCAGAATGGACCCAAGGAGATCATCCAGTCCAAGCCCCCTGCCAGAGCAGGACCACACAATCTAGCTCAGGTCACACAGGAGCACATCCAGACAGGCCTGGAAAGGCTCCAGAGAAGGAGACTCCACAACCTCTCTGGGCAGCCTGTGCCAGGGCTCTGGGACCCTTCCAGTCAAGAAGTTCCCCCTTGTGTTGAGCTGGAACCTCCTGTGTTGCAACTTACAACCACAGCCATAACATGCATGAGATCTTACACACAATCTGTGGCCATTTCCTCTCCTATCATCTGATACCAGGCAGAAGAGACCAATCCCCACCTCACTCAGGTCTCCTTTTGAGGAGATCTAAACAGCAGTGATGCATTTTGATCCAGCAGCTGCCTAGCAGGTTCTGGGCTCTCTGCTAGCAATGAGCAGAATAAGGAGATGAAAAGAAACAGTTCATTTATTTGTCTCCAAGGGAAACTGGGGAAAAAAAACAAACCCAGCTCAGGGATCTGGAGACAGGCACCAAAAACAAGAGGGTCAGAATGTGGATTTGCTGCAGGTGGGAAAGGGAGAGAGATTTCACTGCACTCCACTTGCAGTGTCATGCCCATAACCTTATCTACACAAAGAAAAGGGGTGTGGGGGACATTCCGTCTGTGCAGGAGGAACTGTATTATCAGAACCAGATCCTCCATCCAAACCACTCAGGTGCACTCAGACACCTGATCGAGCCAAAACACCTCCTCAGCTGATTGCCCTTTGCATAAATCAAGATCTTGCTGAAAGATTTCAGCAGAAGTGTTGCTGTGCTGCTGTTCATTGAGAGAAAAACCAAACCAACCATGGAATGTCAGGAAAATCTGATGGATGTAGAGTCATAGAATCAGTCAGGGTTGGAAGGGACCACAAGGAGCAGCCAGTCCCAACCCCCCTGCCATGCCCAGGGACACCCTACCCTAGAGCAGGCTGCACACAGCCTCAGCCAGCCTGGCCTGAAACACCTCCAGCCATGGGGCCTCAACCACCTCCCTGGGCAACCCATTCCAGCCTCTCACCACTCTCCTGCTCAACAACTTCCTCCTCACCTCCAGCCT
>WAAF01020555.1:85377-100111 GCA_013400475.1 Tricholaema leucomelas
GGAGGAGGAGGAAGGGAGGAGGAGGAGGAGGAGGAAGGGAGGAGGAGGAGGAAGGGAGGAAGGGAGGAGGAGGGAGAGACTTTTCTCTAAGGACTCTGCAGCTGGCTGTGAAGATCACAGAACCATCCAGGTTGGAGAAGATATCCCAGGCCAGAAGCCAACACAACTCTAGAGAGTACATTCCTTAGTCAACCTCGGAGGGAAGCAAGCACAGGACTACCTCTGGCAGGGAGGCACTTTTTCCAAGCTTCGTATGATGCTTTGGGGTCCCTCTTGAGCCACAGCTGAGCTTGTGCATGGATTTCGTTGCTGTAAGGCTTCACAGTGGTGAGAGCATCCAGAGGCACATCCTAAGACACAAAAAGAAGCTCTGTGACTCTTCAGACAGCAGCAGCCTGCTCCCTTGGAGTAACTCCTGTAGGCCAAACACTGGTTACAGCTGCTCCATCAGCTGCTACCTGCAGCTCTAAAACAGCATAGAATCAGTCAGGGCTGGAAGGGACCACAAGGAGCAGCCAGTCCCAACCCCCCTGCCATGCCCAGGGACACCCTACCCTAGAGCAGGCTGCACACAGCCTCAGCCAGCCTGGCCTTAAACACCTCCAGCCATGGGGCCTCAACCACCTCCCTGGGCAACCCAGTCCAGCCTCTCACCACTCTCATGCTCAACAACTTCCTCCTCACCTCCAGCCTCACTCTCCCCACCTCCAGCTTTGCTCCATCCCCCCCACTCCTGGCACTCCCTCACAGCCTCAAAAGTCCCTCCCCAGTTTTTTTGTAGGCCCCCTTCAGATCCTGGAAGGCCACAAGAAGGTCACCTGGGAGCCTCCTCTGCTCCAGCCTGCACAGCCCCAACTCTTTCAGTCTGTGCTCACAGCAGAGCTGCTGCAGCCCTCTCAGCATCCTCCTGGCCCTGCTCTGGACACTCTCCAGCATCTCCACAGCCCTCTTGTCCCAGGGGCTCCACAACTGGATGCAGTACTCCAGGTGGGGTCACAGCAGAGCACAGCAGAGGGGGAGAATCACCTCCCTGGCCCTGCTGGCCACACTTCTGCTGCTGCAGCCCAGGCTCTGCTTGGCTTTCTGGGCTGCAAGTGCACACTGCTGGCTCCTGTTGAGCTTCTCCTCTAGCAGCATCCCCAAGTCCCTCTCCTCAGGGCTGCTCTCCAGCCTGGCACTGCCCAGCCTGCATTGGTGCTTGGCATTGCCTCGACCCAGCTGCAGGTTAAACAGTTTGTGTTCATGAGGAGCTGAGAGAGCTGCCTGGTTCCAGGTGCTACTGAAGTATCAGTAAAACCATCTTTGACATCTACCTATGATTAGATCAAAGCAGAAGCTGTCTTCCCTCTTGCAAACGTTATCCTTAATTACCATAAAGGAGCAGCTAATGAATACCATTCTCATCACAGCTGGAGCTCTGCATTTAAAAGCAGGAGCCAGAAGTACTCGATTCTACGAAGCTGATGAAAGCAGCAAAAGCCTACCCAAATTAACCAATCTATAGCTCTGCTGCACCTCTTTCCCCAAGCCTCAAATCTGAGAGGACCAAAACCAAAACCCAGAAGCAAAGCCCTGCTCTGAACAGCAGTGGTCAAAGGCACCAAAGAGCAGCAGAAATTAGGAAGTGGTTTGCAGCCTGCAGAGACAAAAGCGACAGGACTTGCACTTCCCCAGCTGCTGTGAGCAGGAAAAGCAAGCCCTGGCTGCCACACAAAGTTATTTGTGACTGAGATCAGCTTGCCAGGCTTTGAACCAGCAGGTTTGGAGATGCTTTGCTCAGCATCCAAGGCACTACCTTGTTTTTCTTGCTGGTTGGAGCAGGAGGCTTGATGAGCTTCTGAAGTATGCGCAGGCACATGAGGGTGATGTTTTCAACGACCACCGGAGTCTTAATGTTCACTGCCATCAGGAAGAGGCTGAGAGCTGAAAGAGAGCAGACAGAAATCTTCATGCCACTGTAAGATCTGCAGGCAGGACACCTCCACAGCTCCATACAGCACATGACAAGTGTTTAGGGTCAGGCAAGACCTCATGCTCTCAAGGCAAACCATCAAGTTCTACTGCAGCCATGGATGGTGAAGAATTCTTTCACCTGCTGGAGAACTACTGTTCAGTCTGGAGAGGAGAAGGCTTCCAGGTGACCTTATTGTGGCCTTTCAGTATCTTAAGGGGCTTACAAGAAAGCTGGGGAGGGACCTTTTAGGCTGTCAGGTAAGGAGAGGACTGGAGGAATGGAGCAAAGCTGGAAATGGGGAGATTCAGCCTGGATGTCAGGAAGAAGGTAGTCAGTGTGAGGGTGGTGAGAGCCTGGAATGGGCTGCCCAGGGAGGTGGTTGAGGCCCCATGGCTGGAGGTGTTTCAGGCCAGGCTGGCTGAGGCTGTGTGCAGCCTGCTCTAGGGTAGGGTGTCCCTGGGCATGGCAGGGGGGTTGGAACTGGCTGCTCCTTGTGGTCCCTTCCAACCCTGACTGATTCTATGAATTACCTTCCACAGGACAAGGGGCAATGGGTGCAAGCTGCAGCAGAGGAGGTTCTATATGAAGGTAAGGATAAACTTCTTCACTGTGAGGGTGACAGAACCCTGCAGCAGGCTGCCCAGAGAGGTTGTGAAGTCTCCTTCTCTGGAGACATTCAAAATCCACCTGGATGTGTTCCTGTGTGACCTGCCCTGGGTGATCCTGCTCTGGTAGAGCAGTTGGACTCAATGACCTCCAGAAGTTCTTTCCAACTCCTAACATTCTGTGATTCCAGCAGGAGAGTGCTGCCAAACTTCTCTTTACATCCCCATGTTCCTATTTCTCAGCATGGATTCTTGATCTAATACTCCAAACACAAAAGGGTAGGCCACAAACATGAGCAGAGTGCTGGAGCATCTCTGCTATGGGGACAGGCAGGGAGAGTTTGGGCTGCTCAGCCTGGAGAAGAGAAGACTCCAAGGAGACCTTAGAGCAGCACTTCAGTGTCTGAAAGAGGCTACAGGAGAGCTGGGGATGGACTGTTCAGAAGGCCCTTTGGGATTAGGATTAGGAGGAATGGTTTGAGACTGGAGCAGGGGAGGTTTAGGTTGGACATCAGGAGGAAGTTCTGCACAGTGAGGGTGGGGAGACACTAAAACAGGCTGCCCAGGGCTGTGCTTGAGGCCTCATCCCTGGAGATATTCAAGGTCAGGATTGCTGTGTCCCTGTGTAGCCTGCTCTAATTAGAGGTGTCCCTGCTGAGTGCAGGGGGGGGTTGGCCAAGATGACCTTTGAGAGTCCTTTCAGACTGGATATTAGGAGGAAGTTCTTTACAGTGAGGGTGGTGAGACACTGGAACAGGTTGACCAGGGAGGTTGTGGAGCACAGAAGCACCCAATGTGATCATATTGGGTGCTTCTGTACTCCACAACCTCCCTGGAGGTGTTTAAGGCCAGGCTGGATGAGGCCTTGAGCAACCTGCTCTAGTGGGAGGTGTCCCTGCCTATGGCAGGGGGTTGGAGCTGGATGATCCTTGAGGTCCCTTCCAACCTAAACCATTCTATGCTTCTATGATTCCAACCCCAATGCAGTCTGTGAAATGCACCTCTCCAAGACAAAGCCACCTGGTGCTAACTCCACTTTGAGCTCTCATCAGAAGCTGAATCAAGACCAGCTCCTCTCCATAGAACCCGAGTGAAGTGCATGGAGCTGGGCAAAGCACTCTGAACTCACCGCAGCGCAGCCTCAGCTCCCAGCAGCTGTCTTCTTTGGAGATGGAATCTGTGAGCAGCAGCATTTCATACTGGAGGCTGCTAGCCTGTAACACAGAGACAGGTTCAAAGGCTTCAGAAGTTTGGGTGATGGCAGTAGTGGGCTTATTTATTTTTGCCTTCTGACATTACAAAAAGACAGGTTGAAAACATCAATCTAAGTAAATAAGTCCCACATCCATTTGGGATGATTGGTAACACACTGGAGAGAGCTGCAACCAACAGCCAGCAGAGGCAGAAGGAAACTTAGGCAGTGACCTCACCACATCACTCTTTGCTTTACTCTTGATGTTTATCTGCTGAATGACACCTTCCAGATTACAACCAGACCATGAAGACAGAGAAGATGCCATGATTGGAATACAGCAAGAGTTGCAAAGGAGCAACAGAAACAAAGAAAGAGGAGAACACTGAAGCCTCTCACCAGGTCTGGATTTGCCCAGTGCCCCTTCAGAGCTGCAGACACCTTCCCAATGATTAAGTCATTCATTTGCTGTGTGGCCTCTGGATTGTCCCTGGTTGCAGAGAAGAAAAGGAGACCTCTGTTACTCACAGAATTGCTTAGATTGGAAAAGAGCTTCAAGCTCATCGAGTCCAATCCTTAGTTTCACACTGACAAGTCCTTGACTAACCCAAACCCCTCAGCACATCTCAGCACTGTGAATCGCTGTGGTTGCAAAGCACCACCAGGATCAGCCAGTCCAACCTTCATCCCAGCAGCCTTCATCACCAGACCATAGCCTCAAGCACCACAGCCACTCTCCTCTTCAACACCTCCAGGGATGGTGACTCCACCACCTCCCTGGGCAGCCTGTGCCAGTGCCTGACCACCTGCTCAGGAAAGAACTTCCTCCCAACAGCCAACCTAAACCTCCCCTGATGCAACTTGAGGCCATTTCCTCTTGTCCCATCATTAGTAACTGGGGAGAAGAGACCAGCTCCAGCCTCATTACAACCTCCTTTTAGGTAGTTTCTTCCTCCCTTTCTACTCTTTCTTCATAGGCTCACAGGATGTTAGTGGTTGGAAGGGACCCAAAGAGATCACTGAGTCCAACCCCCCTGCCAGAGCAGGACAATACAATCTAACACAGATCACACAGGAACACATCTATCTTGAAAGGCTTCAGAGAAGGAGACTCCACAACCTCTCTGGGCAGCCTGTGCCAGTGCTCTGGGACCCTTACAGGAAAGAAGTTCCTCCTTGTGTTGAGGTGGAACCTTTTCTTCCTCCCTTTCTCCTCTTCCTTCCTCCCTTTCTCCTCTTCCTGCCTCCCTTTCTCCTCTTCCTGCCTCCCTTTCTCCTCTTCCTGCCTCCCTTTCTCCTCTTCCTTCCTCCCTTTCTCCTCTTCCTTCCTCCCTTTCTCCTCTTCCTTCCTCCCTTTCTCCTCTTCCTTCCTCCCTGTCCATCCTTGCCTCCTCTCCAAAGTGGGTAGAGGGGAAGGCATCCTCTCCTTGTACTGGTTCTGCTAGCTGTGTTTGGAGCCTCTGGGAAGCCTCACCCAGCAGCAGCAGCAGCAGAGCAGGGCTGCAGAGCTCACCTGGTCAGGAGGCACATGAGCTGCCGCACCTCCTCCCGCATGCTGGCTGCGCCCCGCCGCAGGTTGTAGTCGAAGAGCTCTCGGATGAGACCCTGGGAGACCAGGATGTGCCTGATGGCAGAGTTGGTGGCCAAAGCTCGCAGCAAGGTGATGCAGTGCTCGGTGACAGCCGAGGCGCAGCCGTAGCACTTGGTGGAGGATGTGTGGCCGCAGCCCAGCACAGACAGGGCGCGGTACTGGCTGGCGGTGAAGGTAGGTTGAGCAGTGCTGCGGGAGGACTTGGTCGCTGCCTCTCTCTGTTGCAGATCATATTCCAGGAGCTCCTTTCGAGAGGCAAACACTTTCTGGAAAGATAGGACAGGAGAAATCAAAGTTTAGAGTCATAGAAGGAGTTAGGTTGGATTTTAAAGAGCATCCAGTTCCAAGCTCCCTGCTATAAGCAAGGACACTTCACACCAGCCCAGGTTGCTCAAGGCTTCATCCAACCTGGTACTGAACAACTCCATGGTGAGTAGAGCAAAGAGGAAGAATCACCTCTCTCACAGCTTCCCCCTGCTCTTCATGTTGGTTCTCACTGAATGGGTTAGGTTGGAAGGGACCACAAAGCTCAGCCAGTTCCAACCCCCCTGCCATAGGCAGGGACACCTCTCACTAGAACAGGTCTAACAAGGTCTCATCCAACCTGGCCTTGAACATCTCCAGGGAGGTTGTGGGGCACAGAAGCACAGAATGTGATCTTNTCCCTGCAAACAAACATCAACTGATCACTTGTTCATGGTCTCATGGAAGGCAGAGTGGCTACACCTCACTTGTTGTTTCTGATGTGCACTGCTATCAACCACATCACCCAAATCCAAAGCAAAGCACAATCCTAACATACCTGGATGATTTTAGAAAGCTCATCAAAAGAGTTCTTGCAGTCCCCACAGTACTCTTGGGCCAACTGGAGGATGTATCTATTCACACTGGCTGAGGCAGAACTGATCCCTCCACTGCTACCAGATTCATCCTGGAACAGAGGGGAAAACAAAAAGGAATCCTGTGTGGAGGGTACAGACAAGTTAAAGAGTGCAAAACAGAATCTGAAGCAAGGATCAGAGAATCACAGAATCATTTTGGTTGGAAAAGACTTCCAATCTCATCCAGTCCAACCATTCTCTAACTCTACCAAGGCTGGGGCTAAACCATGGCCCTCAGCACCACACCTGAAGCTTTCACACCTCCAGGGATGGGGATTCAACCACCTCCATGAGCAGCCTGTTCCAGTGTTTCAGACCCAAACAGCCCTTTGAGCACAGACTCAACAAACTTCCCAAGGCCTCAGAAGCAAGAGGCCTTCCCTTCCCACACCTTAGGTTAGCAGATTTAGGCAGAACTCTGAGCAAAATCCACCTGGAAGTGTGAAGCCCCAAAGGAAAATCCCTCAGCTGTCTTCTCATGGCCACACTCTGCCTCTATCTACTTGCTTCTACTGTGAGATCATCTCAGAGCATGAAGATCCAAGCCTCAGGATGGTCCCCACTCTGTGCCCATCTCCTTGATGTCCATGCCCACAGTTCTCCAGGGAACCATCTGGATCTTTATTTGGTTTGGGTGGTATAAAAGCTCAGTGTCTCCCCAGCCTGGGGTTCTGTGCAAGACCATAGGATCACAGACTGGGTTGGGTTGGAAGAGATGTTAAGAGATCATCTAGTTCCAACCCCCTTGCTATGGGCAGCAACACCTCCCACTAGCCCAAGCTGCCCAAGGCCCCATCCAATCCAGCCTTGAACACTTCCAGGGAGTGGAATCCATCCTTGTTACCTGTGGTTTTTCAGGAGCTGCCTCATTCACTTTACAGAGGAGGTTTTCCAGCTGGGGTCGGTGTCCCATGAGCTGGTGATAGACTCTGTCAGCCTTGTCCAGCAGGGTGTTGATATTTGTTACTGCCTAAGAAGAACAAAGGAAAGGAAAATGTCTTCTGTCCAGCCAAGATGTTTAATTCTACAACTAGCACCCTCCAAGCCTTCAGCCTCTTTTGTAAAGCACTGAGGGATGTGTTTTGAAGAGTTACTCATGTGGTGGAGCAAGAAAGGAAGTGAAAGTCACTGAGAAACCCTGACTGAGCCCTGCTTGTCATGTTACTGCCAAGGAGGGAGTTCTGATGTCTCTACACTCTTGACCTGGCCAAGAGATTCATTGATTGCATTGGGCTGGAAGGTTTCAACTCTCAAAGTTCATCCTGTCCAACCCCCCCTGCACTCAGCAAGGACATCTCCAACGAGATCAGGCTGCACAGGGACACATCAAAGCTGATCTTGAATGTCTCCAGGCATGGGGCCTCAACCACATCCCTGAGCAATCTGTTCCAGTATTTCACCACTCTCATGGTGCAGAACTTCCTCCTGATGCCCAATCTAAATCTGCCCTGCTCCAGTTCCACACCTGCCTCTCATCCTACCAGTACAAGCCCTTGTAAAATTACCTCCCCAGCTCTCCTATAACCCCTTTAGGTACTGCAATACTGCGCTAGGGTCTCCCTGGAGCTTTCTCTTCTCCAGGCTGAAGAGCCTCAACTCTCTCAGCCACATCCCTGGGCAACCTCTTCCAGCATTTCACCACTCTCATGGTGCAGAACTTCCTCCTGGTGCCCAACCTATATCTGCCCTGCTCCAGTTTCACACCTTCCTCTCATCCTACCACTACAAGGCCTTGTAAACTACCTCCCCAGCTCTTCTGTAGCCCCCTTTAGGTACTGAAATGCTGCTCTAGGAGCAGCTGGCTCCTGGCATGCTGCCCTGGAGCTTTCTCTTCTCCAAGCTGAGCAGCCCTAACTCTCTCAGCCTGTCCTTCCTCAGAGAGGTTCTCCACCTCCCTGACCATCTTTGTGACCTCCTCTGCACCCGCTCCAGCAGGTCCACGTCCCTCTGGTGCTGGGAGTGCCATAGCTGGACGCAGCAGTGCAGGTGAGGCCTCTCTAGAGCAGCATCTGATGAGTGCAGCTGCTGTTGGCCTCACCTTCTTGCGGTCCTCCTCGTTCTCGATGGGGTCGACGGCGCAGCAGGGCTTGGCGTAGAGCATGAAGTCGAAGCGAGCGTACTTGCAGAAGCCACAGGCATTGCAGAGGAAAGGATCCTTCTCGTCGTAGTTGATGGACCTAGAGGCAAGCCAGAAAGGTCAAAGAATGCAGCTGAGCTTCAGCAGGGAGGCTGAGGCTGTGTGCAGACCAGAAGGAGAAGAAGGAAGGCCTCTTCAGGAACCTAATCGACCACTGCCGCCTTCTACGCCACACTGTGACCTTTAGCCCAGGAGCAGATGCAATTAGAGCAGTGCTCTGGAGTCCCTGGGACAAGAGGGATGTGGAGATGCTGGAGTGTGTCCAGAGAAGGGCCAGGAGGATGCTGAGAGGGCTGCAGCAGCTCTGCTGTGAGCACAGACTGAAAGAGTTGGGGCTGTGCAGGCTGGAGCAGAGGAGGCTCCCAGGTGACCTTCTTGTGGCCTTCCAGGATCTGAAGGGGGCTACAAAAAAACTGGGGAGGGACTTTTGAAGCTGTCAGGGGATGACAGGAGTGGGGGGAATGGAGCAAAGCTGGAGGTGGGGAGAGTCAGGCTGGAGGTGAGGAGGAAGTTGTTGAGCAGGAGAGTGGTGAGAGGCTGGACTGGGTTGCCCAGGGAGGTGGTTGAGGCCCCATGGCTGGAGGTGTTTCAGGCCAGGCTGGCTGAGGCTGTGTGCAGCCTGCTCTAGGGTAGGGTGTCCCTGGGCATGGCAGGGGGGTTGGAACTGGCTGCTCCTTGTGGTCCCTTCCAATCCTGACTGATTCTATGATTCTAGAATTAGCCCTGGAAGCAGTTCAGTCCTACTCAAAACTTTCAGCTGTGTCCCCTTTTTCTCTGGTGTGATTCCCCATCTGAGAACTGCTGATTCAAACCATGACACAGACACACAGAATGCTTTGGGTTGAAAGAGACCTTAAAAACCATCCAGCTCCAACCCCCCTGCCATGGGCAGGGACACCTCCCACTAGCCCAAACTGACCAAGGCCTCATCCAACCTGGCACTGAACACCAACCACATCCCCGGGCAACTTATTCCAGTGTCTCTCCACCCTCACTCTATAGAATGTCTTCCTTGTATCCAGTCTCAATCTCCCCTCTTCCAGCACAAAACCATTGTCCCTCATCCTGTCACTCCAAATCCTTCTTGAAATTCCCACTCCAGCTCTCCTGTGACCCCTTTGGGTACTGTAAGGCTGCTCTAAGCTCTGACTGGAGCCTTCTCTTCTCCAGGCTGAACAGCCCCAACTCTCCCAGCCTGTCCCCATAGGTGAGGTGCTGCAGCCTCTCATATTCTTGACCCACTCCAGCAGTGCCATGTCTGTCTTGTGCTGGGGGCATGAATGACATGAGAATCAAACCTGAATCTGCAACCACAATAAAATGATGCCACAGTCTGGCTTGGGAAAAGCAGAAAGAGATGGGAATTTGTCCCTAACAAGTCCATTTTAACTCCAGAAGAACCTCAGAGCAGGACTCTGTGCCCTTTACAAGCAGACCTGCTAAGGTCCAGGCTTTTAATAGCTCTCATTCCTTCCCCAGTTGCAGTGGCACTCCCCTACAGCATACTTATTAACCACCTGCAGAGTGAAGCAGCAGAACACAAATGTTTCCAGCTCCCCTAATTCAAAAGGGGCTGTGGAAGCCTTTCCATGTATCAGTTCCCACCTGATCTGTGGAAAGAATCTGCTAAACATCTGGAATCCCAAAAGGAGTAGAGAGGAATATGGGAGGAAAAGAGAAGAGAATCACAGAATCAAGCAGGTTGGAAGAGAGCTCCAAGCTCAGCCAGCCCAACCTAGCACCCAGCCCTGCCCAACCAACCAGACCATGGCACTCAGTGCCCCAGCCAGGCTTGGCTTCAACACCTCCAGCCACAGAGACTCCACCACCTCCCTGGGTAGCCCATTCCAGTGCCAATCACTCTCTCTGACAACAACTTCCTCCTCACATCCAGCCTAGATCTCTCCTGGCACAGCTTGAGACTGTGTCCCCTTGTTCTGTTGCTGCTTACCTGACAGAACAGACCAACCCCAGCTGGCTACAGCCTCCCTGCAGGGAGCTGCAGACAGCAATGAGCTCTGCCCTGAGCCTCCTCTGCTGCAGGCTGCACACCCCCAGATCCCTCAGCCTCCCTCAGCCCCTCCCAAGCCTTGCTGCCCTTCTCTCAACACCTTTCAGCACCTCAACATCTCTCTGCAATTCAGCAGCCCAGAACTGGACACAGCACTCAAGGTGAGGCCTGAGCAGTGCTGAGCACAGGGGCAGATGAACCTCCCTTGTCCTGCTGCCCACACTGCTCCTGAGCCAGCCCAGGATGCCATTGGCTCTGCTGCCCACCTGGGCACTGCTGCCTCCTCTTCACCTCCTCTCTCCCAGCACCCCCAGGTTCCCTCTTTTGTGTGGCTGCTCTCAGCCACTCTGTCCCCAGCCTGTAGTGCTGCTTGGGGTTGCTGTGGCCGAAGTGTAGAACCCTGCCCTTGGCCTTGTTCAGTCTCATCCCATTGGCCTCTGCAGACACAAAGCTCACAAAGGAGCAGGATTTATAACAGTGTAGAGCAAGCCTGAATAGCACACAGTAAATTGCACCCTGAGCCCTGCTCTGAATGAGAAGAGCACAACAAAAGCTCTCTACAGACAAGCAGGCAGTGTGAGGCCAGGGGGCTGAGGGCTGTGGGGAAACTCCTTCCCACTTTGCCATCCCCAAACCAAACTCCAGCCTCATGCCCTTCAGCAGGCAGCCCAAAAACAACAATCCCCCCTGGGAATTGGCTCTTGTTGAAACTTCAGAGGGCTTGATCTGAGAGTTGAGTGTTGTGTTATCAGGTTTCCTTTGTGAGGCTGCATTAACTGCAAATCCCTGTAAGCCTGTTTTATACTTCCTGACTAATTTGATTGTGTGCTTGTATTAACCACAATCAGGGATTTTCAAGAGCAGGCTGTTTTGGTGAACATCCAACATGGGCAACAGCACAAGGGCTCTGTAAACCCCCACTGCTGGCTCTGTGGGGAGGAAGCAGAGGATTGTTTGGGTTGCAAAACAGCTCAAGGCATCGACCTAACACCACCACGGCCATTAAACCATGTCCCAAAGTGTCACAGCCATATCCTTCCTGAACACAGCCAGGGATGGGGACTCCACCACCTCCCTGGGCAGCCTGATCAAATGCCTGATCACTCTTGCAGCAATGAAACTGTTCCTCATGTCCAACCTAAGCCCACCCTGGCACAATTTCAGGCCATTTCATCTCCTCTGTCACAGACTCATTGAATTGTCAGGACTGGAAGGGACCTCAAGGATCATCCACTTCCAACCTCCCTAACACGGGCAGGGACACCTCACAGTAGATCAGGCTGGCCAGAGCCTGATCCAGCCTGGCCTTAAACTCTTGCAGCAATGAAATTGTTCCTCATGTCCAACCTAAGCCTCTCCCAGCACAATTCCAGGCCATTTCCTCTCCTCCTCTCATACACTCATAGAACTGTCAGGGCTGGAAGGGACCTTGAAAATCATCCAGCACCAACATCCTGCCATGGGCAGCGACACCTCACACTAAATCAGGCTGCTCAGAGCCACATCCAGCCTGGCCTTAAAGGCTTCCAGGGATGAGGCTTCCAGATATGCACTTGTGGCACTGACAGACGTTTTCCACACAGTTACTGCAGACCCTCAGGTTGGCTCATCCAGCCCAACCTAGCACCCAGCCCTGCCCAATCAGCCACACCATGGCACTCAGTGCCCCAGCCAGGCTTGGCTTCAACACCTCCAGCCACAGAGACTCCACCACCTCCCTGGGCAGCCCATTCCAATGCCAATCACTCTCTCTGACAACAACTTCCTCCTCACATCCAGCCTAGACCTGCCCTGCCACAGCTTCAGGCTGTGTCCCCTTCTTCTGTCCCTGGCTGCCTGGCAGAAGAGCCCAACCCCACCTGGCTACAGCCTCCCTTCAGGGAGCTGCAGACAGCAATGAGCTCTGCCCTGAGCCTCCTCTTCTGCAGGCTGCACACCCCCAGCTCCCTCAGCCTCTCCTCCCAGGGCTGTGCTCCAGGCCCCTCCCCAGGCCCCCTGCAGCCCTGGGGCTGCCATACCTGCACTTGTGGCACTGGTAGACGTTCTCCCCGCAGTTGCCGCAGACCCCGGGGTTGGCAGGGACGGAGGCGCTGCAGCGAGGGCACTGCAGGGTCTCGGTGGAGGCTTGGTAGTTCTCATAGAAGTCTGCAAACTCAATCATCAGGTTGGAGGCCACGATGGGCAGTGGCAGATCAATCTTCACCTCCGTCTGGCCTGGGGTCAGTTGGACTTTCTTAGCTTTGTGCCAACGAGCTGGTCTGGAGTGGGGAAAAGAATCATAGAATCAGTCAGGGTCGGAAGGGACCACAAGGAGCAGCCAGTCCCAACCCCCTGCCATGCCCAGGGACACCCTACCCTAGAGCAGGCTGCCCACAGCCTCAGCCAGCCTGGCCTCAAACACCTCCAGCCATGGGGCCTCAACCACCTCCCTGGGCAACCCAGTCCAGCCTCTCACCACTCTCCTGCTCAACAACTTCCTCCTCACCTCCAGCCTCACTCTCCCCACCTCCAGCTTTGCTCCATTCCCCTCCACTCCTGGCACTCCCTCATAGCCTCTAAAGTCCCTCCACAGCTTTTTTGGAGCCCCCTTCAGATCCTGGAAGGCCACAAGAAGGTCCCCTGGGAGCCTCCTCTGCTGCAGCCTGCACAGCCCCAACTCTTTCAGTCTGTGCTCACAGCAGAGCTGCTGCAGCCCTCTCAGCATCCTCCTGGCCCTGCTCTGGACACACTCCCTGGGCAACCCATTCCAGCCTCTCAGCACTCCTCTCTCCACTCTCACAACTTCCCCCTCACCTCCAGGCTGACTCTCCCCACCTCCACCTTTGCTCCATTCTCCCCAGTCCTGTCACTCCCTGAGAGCCTCAAAAGTCCCTCCCCAGCTTTTTTGTAGACCCCCTTCAGACACTGAAAGGCCACAGAAGGGAAAGGAAGCAGGGGGTGGTTATCTTCAGCAGGGGTGCACCCTCCCTGCCCACGCAGCTCCCAGCTCCAAATCCACTTGAAACAGGATGACTGGAAAGCAGTTGCAGGCTTGGTTCCCTTAGCTTCTGTATTGACATGATATGCAGCCAGAAATACATTTTAAGCCTTTATCCTCTTCATAAGAGGGAGACTGTTTGGGATTAAAGAGCTGTTGATGCCTCATGGAGGAAAAAAAAGAACCCAACTTGAATTCTACAGGCATTTTCCAGGGATTTTTTTTCCCCTCCATTTTGGAGGTTCTTTGTCAGTAAGGAGAGCTGCATGAAAAGAGGATATTTACTGTTAAAGATCTCATCTGCTCCCACTGCTTCTTCTCAACCTGAAGTCAGAATCCTCTCTTTGTGACATCATAATCCTCTCCCCAGCAGCCACTTGTGATGTCACAGAGTTGATTAAGACTTCAAATAAGCAATAAGCAGGCAGAGATTAATCCCTAAGGGGAAGAGATCTGATTCTGGTGAGAACATCTCAAGGAGTAAGAGAGGGGAAAACAAGAACCATAGAATCAGTCAGGGTTGGAAGGGACCACAAGGAGCAGCCAGTTCCAACCCCCCTGCCATGCCCAGGGACACCCTACCCTAGAGCAGGCTGCACACAGGCAAGAGGTAAGAGAACTGGCTCCAGACTGAGCTATTTTTCCTAGCCAGGAGCTGGGTCATCCAACTTCTAATGTTGCTGTGGACTTCAAACAAGCAGTGTTAACAACTGCTGCATTTCTGGATGTGCTGTGAGCTCCAAATCCCTTCCAAGGTCCAAATCTCCAGGAGGTGTTTTGGTGTTAATGTTGGTTACCACACAATTAAAGTTAGGTGCTTAAAAACTGAGCCTGCACAAAGTTGGCACACAAGGATTTTACAGGAGTCTTTTAAGATCCAGGTGGAATTTGGATCTTCATTCAGCTATTTCTTGGAGGAGATCCAGAACAATCTCTCCTCTCAGTGTGGGATGGCAGCCACGAGGAACAGTCCAAGAAGGAATGTTGGCTAAAAGAAGCAGCCAAACACCTCAGTGGAAATCCACACTGTGAAATTCATAGAACCACAGAATTGGTTTGGTTGGAAAAGAGCTTTCATGGGCAGGAGTAAGCTTGCCCACAACTGGTGGTGTCCTCATGAAAGCTAAACTCCCTGTTCATGTCCCTCCATGTCACAGAACTGTTTGGGCTGGCAAAGCTCTTTGAGCTCATCCAGACCATTCTCTAACTCCACCGAGCCTGGGGCTATACCACGGCCCTCAGCACCACATCTCTGTGGCTCTGAAACACTGCAAGGGATGAGGATACAACCATCTCCCTGGGCAGCCTGCTCCAGTCTTTGGGAACCCTTCCAAGTGAAGAATTTTCTTCTATTCATAGTCACAGAATCAAGCAGGTTGGAAGAGA
>WAAF01020557.1:0-10486 GCA_013400475.1 Tricholaema leucomelas
GGAGGGACAAGGAAGGGAGAGCAGGGAAGAAGGTCAAGAGATAACAGCCATGTCCTGAAGGGTCACATCCACAGGTTTCTTAGGGATGGGTGCTCCAGCACCTCCCTGGGCAACCTGTGTCAACCCCTGACAGAGAACTTGGTCCTCATCTGCAACCCAACCCTCCCCTGGCACAACCTGAGGCCATTTCCCTCCCTCCTCTCCCCTGCTAGCAGGCAGAAGGACCCAACCCCCACCCGGCTCCACTAACAGCTCCCCTGAGCCCACTCCAATATCTTCCCTTCCTGGGCACACAGGGGGTGTGTGTCCCAGGTGAGCTGCTCTCTGTCTGTCCCCATGGGTGAAGGAAGGTGGCTGTGGGGTGGGGACACTGATGTGGCTCTGGAGATCACCAACACCTGAGGTTGTTCTTCCTCTGCTCCCCAGTGCGGCGCCGACTCGCTGGGCTGCGACCGCTTGGGCTGCTTTAACCTCAGCATCAGAGGCCATGGGTGAGTGCAGCAGGGCAGGGCAGAGCTCACAGCACTTGGCTTGACTCAGCAGCATTTAAGCTTGGGAAAGGCCTCTGAGATCATCCAGTCCAAGCCTTAGCCCAGCACTGCCAGGGGCACCACCAAACCTTGGCCCTCAGCACCGCAGCTCCAATGGCTTTGAAACCCCTCTGGGTGTGGGGACTGCAGCACTGCCCTGGGCAGCTTGGGCCAGGGCTTGGCAGCCCTCAAGGGGAAGAAATTGTTCCTCCTGGCCAACCTAAAGCTCCCCTGGAGCAACCTGAGGACATTTCCTCTCATCCTGTTGCTTCTTGGCAGAAGAGACCAAGCCCTACCTGGCTTCAGCCTCCTCTCGGGGAGCTGTAGAGAGCAATGAGGTCTCCCCTCAGACTCCTCCAGACTAAACCCCACCCCAGCTCCCTCAGCTGCCCCTCCCCAGCCCTGTACTCCAGACCCTTACCCAGCTCTGTTGCCCTTCTCTGGACCAAACTCCAGCCCTCCAAGGTCCTTCTTGGACTGAGGAGTCCCAGAACTGAACCCAGGACTTGGGATGTGACCTCAGCAGCGCCGACTACAGAGGCACAATCCCTGCCCTGCTCCTGCTGACTGCAACATCAAACCCTTGGCTGGTGCTGAAGGATCATCCTTTAGTCTGAGGGGGCTCTGAGTCCTCTGCTGTGAGCTTTGAGTTTTGCCTTCACCCTTCCAGCAGCCACCAGCAGGTTGGGGGTTGATTTTTCACCTCTTGCATGCCAGGGGTGGGGGTCTCAGAGCAACGCCTTTGGGCGCTGGCAGAGCAGCGATCGATGCTGTAGCTCCCGGCTGGATGCTGTCACCTCCAGGTGACAGTGGCATCCTGGGCTGTTTGGGATGGCATTGGTGACATTTGGGTTATCTACCACAGCTCTGGCACCTGATGCTTTGTTTTGGGGGGGGCCTTTCTAGGGAGTGTGTGGAGTATGTGAAGAGCTTCAACATCCCCTTGCTGGTGCTGGGAGGAGGTGGCTACACGGTGCGCAACGTAGCGCGGTGCTGGTGAGTCCCTGCCCTGCTGGCTTGAAGGTTAAGCAGTTGTGGCCCTTTGTCCCACTGTCACCTCCTAGCTTCCTCTGCACTGAATTCCTTTTCCTCTACCTTTGGCAGGACCTATGAGACCTCATTGCTGGTGGATGAAGCCATAAGTGAAGAGCTGCCCTACAGCGGTGAGTTGCAGTTGGGGCTTAGCTTGAACTCAGCTGTTCAATGTCAGCTGAAGAGTCAGGGAATTGATTTGGGGGGGGGGGGGAAATGACCTCAAAGATCATTGAGTCCAGCCCCACTGTGGCCATCAAACCATGACCCCAAGTGCCATGGCCACACCTTCCTGGAATACCTCTGGGGATGAAGACTCTACCACCTCCCTGGTGCCAATCTCTGACCGTGCTGACAAGAAGAAATCTTCCTCATCTCCAGCCTTAACCCTCCCCTGCTGCAGTTCAAGTCACACTTCTGCTCCTCACTGCCCAGAGATAAGAGCAGGGCTGAGGTGCAGCAGCAGAGATGCCCTCAGTCATCTGCCAGCTGCTTGGAGCTGTGGCTGGGCAGACACACCCTGCCTGGGTCAGGTAGCACTGATGTGGGATGGCTCAGGTTGGAAGGCACTTCAGAGATCATCCACTCCAACGTCCCTGCTGTGGGCAGGGACACCTCTCAGCTAGACTTAGCTTCCCATCCAGCCTGGCCTTGAACTCCCTTCCAGGGAGGAAGGCTGCCCAGGGAGCCTGTGGCTGCCATTCCAGAGTCTCACCACCCTCACACTCCTCAGCTCCAGTCTAACTCTGCTCTCTCTCAGCTTCAAACCATTCCCCCTTGTCCTCTCTCTAAACACCCTCATTAAATGTCCCTCTGCAGCCTTCCTCTAGCACCCCTTCAGGTACTGGAAATGAGCTGTAAGGTCCTTCTGGAGTCTTCTCCAGGCTGCACACCCCCAGCTCCCTCAACCTGTCCTCATAGCAGAGCTGCTCCAGCTCTTGGATCATCCTCATGGCCTCCTCTGGATTGTTTCCTGCTCAGTGACCTCAGGGTGGCTCTGCTGTTTCACTGATCATAGTATCCCAGCTTGGGAATGACCTCTTGGATCCTCTGGTCCAACCTTCCTTGGCACAAGCACTGTGAAGATAAGCTGGCCAGGGAGGTGCTGGAGTCCCCATGCCTGGAGGGGTTTCAGAGCCCTGGAGATGTGGTGCTGAGGGACCTGGTTTGATGCTGAGCTGGCAGTGCTGAGTTCATGCTTGAACCTGATGATCTTAAAGGTCTCTTCCAACCAAAGCAGTTGTGTGATTCCATGAGCCTGTGTCACCTGTCCCACTTGGTCTGCTGGCATCGACGACACTGGTGGGATGCTCTGTGTCAGGGGAGGTTCTTCTGCCCTCTGCTGTGCTCTGCTGAGGCCACAGCTGGAGCACTGAGTCCAGCTCTGGGCTCCCCAGTTCAGGAGAGACAGGGAAGTGCTGGGGAGAGTCCAGAGGAGGCTGCAGAGCTTCTGAGGGGCCTGGAGCAGCTCTGAGAGGAGCAGAGGCTGAGAGCCTGCAGAAGAGCAGCCCCAGAGGGCAGCTGAGCAATGCTCAGCAAGAGCTAAAGGAGCTGTGGGGGGCAAGAGGCTGGGGGCAGACTCTTGTCAGTGGTGCCCAGGGACAGCACAAGGGGCAGAGGGCACAAAGTGGCAGCCAGGAGGGTGAAGAGGAGGAGGAACTCATTTGGTGTGAGGGTGCTGGAGGCCTGGAGCAGGCTGCCCAGAGAGGCTGTGGAGTCTCCTTGTGTGCAGAGCTTCCAACCCTCCCTGGGCACTGTGCTGCTGGGCAAGCTGCTGTGGGTGCCCTGCTTTGGCAGGAGGCTTGGGCTGGCTGAGCTCCAGAGCTGCCTTCCCACCCCTACCATGCAGGGATTCTGTGCTGTAGCTCCTGATGTTGTCAGGGCTGTGCTTTTTGGGGGGGTCTGGGCCTTCCTGGTGTGCTGCTGTCCAGCTCTGCTGCCCACAGAGCAGTGCAGGCTCCTCAGGCTCTGACTCTGCTCCTTCCTCCTCAGAGTACTTCGAGTACTTCGCTCCGGACTTCACTCTGCACCCTGATGTCAGCACCAGGATTGAAAACCAGAACTCCAGGCAGGTGAGGCCCTGGAGCCTTTGTCTGTCATCCCAACCACATCCTTTCATGGTCCCAACCACATCCTTCCATGGTCCCAACCACATCCTTCCATGGTCCCAACCACATCCTTCCATGGTCCCAACCACATCCTTCCGTGGTCCAACCATATCTGTAACGTGATGCTGTGCCCCTCTGAAACCAGGCAGACCCCAGGCAAGGGATTCCTGGGGAGGCAGAAAAGGGTCAAAGCTCAGCTAGGATCTGAGATAAAGACTGGAAGAGACCTCCAATGATAGAAGCATAAAAGGGTTTAGGTTGGAAGGGACCTCAAAGCTCAGACAATTCCAACCCCTCTGTGCCATAGGCAGGGACACCTCTCACTAGAACAGGTCACTCAAGGTCTCATTCAGCCTGGTCCTGAGCACCTCCAGGGAGGTTGTGGAGCACAGAATCACCCAATGTGATCTTTGATCACATTGGGTGATTCTGTGCTCCACAACCTCCCTGGCCAACCTGTGCCAGTGTCTCACCACCCTCAACCTGTGCCAGTCTCTCACCACCCTCACTGTCAAGAACTTCCTCACATCCAGTTCCTATCTCCCCTCTGCCACTCCAAACCCATTCCTCTTCCTCCTCTCATTCCAAGACCTTGTCAATAGTCCCTCCCCAACCCTCCTGGAACCCCCTTCAGATCCTGGAATGCCACTCTAAGCTCTCCTAGAAGCCTTAGGGGGGGATGTCCTCAGCTTGATCAGGTTGCCCTGTGAAGCTTCACCTTGAACATCTCCAACCTTGAGGTCTCAGCTACCTCTCCGGGCTGCTTGCTGCAGCTTTCCCAACACCTTCCTGGTGCAGATCACGTTCAGAAGGTCTGGTAGCATTTGAGGACCTTGCTGGTTGTCTTCTCTGCTGTCTGTGCAGTACTTGGATCAGATCAGGCAAACCATCTTTGAGAACCTGAAGATGCTGAACCACGCTCCCAGCGTGCAGATCCACGACGTCCCCTCCGACCTGCTCAGCTACGACCGCACCGATGAGCCTGATCCAGAGGAGAGAGGGTCTGAGGAGAACTACAGCAGGTACCAGAGCTGCTCCTGAAGGAAAGGAGACTTCCTTTTGGGTCCCTGCTGGGATGGCAGGTCGCTGGAGACGATCTGCCACTGCGGTGGTGGTCATGGAGACCATCTGTGTCCTACCACAGATGCTGAGCCACTTGTGACTGAGTTGGGTGGAGCTGAGTGAGGTGGGAGTGAGTTGGGTGGAGCTGAGTGAGGTGGGAGTGAGGTGGGTGGAGCTGAGTGAGGTGGGAGTGAGTTGGGTGGAGCTGAGTGAGGTGGGAGTGGGTTGGGTGGAGCTGAGTGAGGTGGGAGTGAGTTGGGTGGAGCTGAGTGAGGTGGGAGTGAGTTAGACTCACAGACTCCAGCAGGTTGGCAGAGAGCTTCAAGCTCAGCGTGCCCAACCTAGCACCCAGCCCTGCCCAACCACCCAGACCATGGCACTAAGTGCCCCAGCCAGGCTTGGCTCCAACCCCTCCAGCCACGGCCACTCCACCACCTCCCTGGGCAGCCCATTCCAATGCCAATCACTCTCTCTGCCAACAACTTCCTCCTCACATCCAGCCTCAACCTGCCCTGGCACAGCTTCAGCCTCTGGCCCCTTCTGCTGCTGCTGCCTGCCTGGCAGCAGAGCCCAACCCCAGCTGGCTACAGCCTCCCTGCAGGCAGCTGCAGGCAGCAATCAGCTCTGCCCTGAGCCTCCTCTGCTGCAGGCTGCACACCCCCAGCTCCCTCAGCCTCTCCTCACAGGGCTGTGCTCCAGGCCCCTCCCCAGCCTTGCTGCCCTTCTCTCAACACCTTCCAGCACCTCAACATCTCTCTGCAATGGAGGAGCCCAGAGCTGGACACAGCACTCCAGGGCTGGCCTGAGCAGTGCTGAGCACAGGGGCACAAGAACCTCCCTTGTCCTGCTGCCCACACTGCTCCTCAGCCAGCCCAGGATGCCATTGGCTCTGCTGCCCACCTGGGCACTGCTGCCTCCTCTTCAGCTCCTCTCTGCCAGCACCCCCAGGGCCCTCCCTGCCTGCCTGCTCTCAGCCACTCTGTCCACAGGTTGGGTGGGGCTGAGGTGCCCAGAGAAGGAGCTGGCAGTGCTGGTGGGCAGCAGGTTCCCCAGGAGCCAGAAATGTGTCCTCATGGCCAAGGTGGGCAATGCTCTCCTGGGGTGCATTTAGAACTGGGTGGTCAGCAGGGTGAGGGAGGTTCTCCTTCTCTGCTCTGCCCTGATGAAGCCACAGCTGGAGCACAGGGTCCAGTTGTCAGCTCCCCAGTGCCAGAGACACAGGGAACTGCTGGAGAGAATCCAGAGGAGGCTGCAGAGCTGCTGAGAGCAGCTCTGTGAGGAGCAGAGGCTGAGAGCCCTGGGGCTGAGAGCCTGCAGAAGAGCAGCCCCAGAGGGCAGCTGAGCAATGCTCAGCAAGAGCTAAAGGAGCTGTGGGGGGCAAGAGGCTGGGGGCAGACTCTTGTCAGTGGTGCCCAGGGACAGCACAAGGGGCAGAGGGCACAAAGTGGCAGCCAGGAGGGTGAAGAGGAGGAGGAACTCATTTGGTGTGAGGGTGCTGGAGGCCTGGAGCAGGCTGCCCAGAGAGGCTGTGGAGTCTCCTTGTGTGCAGAGCTTCCAACCTCTCCCTGGGCATTGTGCTGCTGGGCAAGCTGCTGTGGGTGCCCTGCTGGAGCAGGAGGCTTGGGCTGGCTGAGCTGCAGATCTGCCTTCCCACCCCTACCATGCAGGGATTCTGTGCTGTAGCTCCTGATGTTGTCAGGGCTGTGCTTTTTGGGGGGGTCTGGGCCTTCCTGGTGTGCTGCTGTCCAGCTCTGCTGCCCACAGAGCAGTGCAGGCTCCTCAGGCTCTGACTCTGACTCTGCCTTCCCACCACCATGTGAGGCTCTGGTGTTATCCAGGGAGCTCTCCCGAGAGGTGTTTGCTCTCCTGACCTGGGCTGCTGCTCTGCAGGCCATCTCCTGACCTTCAGCAGCATGACCCAGGCCTTCCTCTCTTGGCCCAGAGCTTCCCAGGGCCCTCCTCACTCCTGCTGGTTGCCTTCCCCTCCAGGCCTGAAGCTGCCAACGAGTTCTACGACGGTGACCACGACAACGACAAAGAGAGCGACGTTGAGATCTGAGGAGGTCCCAGGCTGGACGTGGGTGCTTGGAGCAGAGAACTGGGCCAGAGACAGGAGCCAGGCAGCCCTCCCTTTTGTATTTGACTGCAGGTGGTGGCAGCAGCAGAAAGGCCACCACCAGAGCTGGCTTCTGCTAGCTGGAGAGGCAGAGAGCAGTGAAAGGTTTGTCCTCGTCGTCCCCAGCAGGTGTGGCGCTGCCAGCAGGCACCGCTCTGGGCCCTGGCAGTTCAGGCAGCACTGGAATCCTTGCTGCATCCTGGCTGGCAGCTGTGTCACTGCCTTCAGAGCCTTCAGTCACCTCCTGCAGCTCCCATCCAGGCTTCTGCCAGCGAGGTGGCACCTGGCCAGGTTGGCCTTACCATCTCCGCCCCCCTCCAACGGCAACATCCAACCCAGCCCTCTCCACCCCTACCTTCTGCTCAGCTTCCCTCTGAAGCCTGTGCTTGAGAGTTGCTTCCTGATGTCCTTTCTGACCATCTGATGCTCCACTGCTGGAGGAAAAGCACCTGAGAAGACCAGGCCCAGTGTGGGAGAGGGCCTGGGGACATCCCTGGAGCTGGGAGCAGCTTGATGGAGCAGGGTGGCAGCAGCTCTGCAGGGCCCTGTGGTGGTCGTTCCCCTCTGTGCTCAGTTTCATGTTCACAGACAAGTTCCACAACACCTTGATGAGTTGGGAGCCAACTGCCCTGCTCCCTGGGAGGCCAAAAGCCCTGTGGAGCAGAGGTCTGGCTGCCATGGGGCCTCTGGGCACCTCCAGGGTGGCTTCCAGCTGCCTCTGGGCACCTCCAGGGTGGCTTCCAGCTGCCTCTGGCCCCTCCAGGGTGGCTTTCCAAGGTCCCACCTGGCCCTTGTGTGCATTAGCAAGAGGCCTGGGCTGCTGCTGGGAGCAGGAACCATTCCCTCCTGCTGGTAGCTTCTGTTCCTGGCTGAGAGAAGCTCTTCCTCCAGCTCCTCTCACCTTGCCCTCACCCAGCAGGGGAACTTCTGCGCCTCCCAGGCTTTTTGCTGCTCCATCCCCTGGTCCTTGTCACGGTTCTGAGGGTGCTGAGGGGAGGTGGGAGGGTTTCAGCCTCTGGCTGGCTGCTGCTGGGGTTGTTTCCTGGTGGCTGTGACCATTAAAGGCAGAGGCAGGAGTTTTCTTACCTGCCCTGGTGTTTGGCTGTTCCATCCTCACACTTCCCTGGCTCCTGTCCTCCCAGGGCTGGAGAACACAACAAGCAGGGCAGTGTCCTTCAGCACCTCAATGTGTGGAGGGGCATCAGCTCCTCAGAGAGTGCCCTGATGAGTCTTCAGCCTCTGCACCACCAGAGAGAGCTCTGAATTCCCTGCCCAGGCTGCTGGTGATGCTTTGAGTCGAGTGAAAGCTCTGCAGGAAGCTTGAGGGCTGCTTCCAGAGGCCTCTCCTGCAGTGGTTTTTCATCTCAGGGTCCCTTTGAGTTGGAGTTTCTGTAAGGATCTGCTCCTTGCAGCTTCACTTTCATTGACTGACAGAAGGGGTTGGGATTTGGACAGAGGAATCAGTGCACCCTCAGCAAGGCTGCAGCTGGCACCAAGCTGTGTGGCACAGTGGAATCACTTTTTGCTGTGCTCCCAGCTCCAGGAGAGGAAGGTCCAGAGGAATGGAGCTCAGAAAGGGAGCCAGAAGCCTTGCAGCAGGGTCATAGCCCCAGAGACTTCCCAGATGCTATTTAACATCTTTGTCAGTGACATGGACACAGGAATCAGTGCACCCTCAGCAAGCCTGCAGCTGGCACCAAGCTGTGTGGCACAGTCAACTTGCAAGAGGGCAGAGATCCGTGCAGAAGGACCTGGACAGGCTGCAGAGGTGTGCCCAGGCCAACCTCAGGACATTCAACAAGGCCAAGTGTAAGGTCCTGCACCTGGGTCAGTGCAATCCCAAGCACAGCTCCAGTCTGGGTGGGGAATGGCTGAGAGCAGCCCTGAGGAACAGGACCTGGGGGTCTGGGGTGATGAAAAGCTCCACAGGAGCCTGCAGGGTGAGTGCAGCCCAGACAGCAACCCTGTGCTGGGCTGCAGCAAGAGCAGTGTGGGCACAGGGCAAGGGAGGGGATTCTGCCCCTTGGCTCTGCTCTCCTCAGACCCCACCTGCAGTCCTGGGTGCAGTTCTGCAGCTCCCAGCACAAGCAGGACATGGAAGTGTTGGAGCCAGTCCAGAGGAGGCCACCAAGATGCTGAGAGGGCTGCAGCAGCTCTGCTCTGAGGACAGGCTGAGAGAGTTGGGGCTCTGCAGGCTGGAGAGGAGAAGGCTTCGAGGAGACCTTGGAGTGGCCTTGCAGGATCTGAAGGGAGCTACAGGAGGGCTGGGGAGGGACTATTGACAAGGGCTTGGAATGAGAGGAGGAGGAGGAGGAATGGGTTTGGAGTGGCAAAGGGGAGATTGGAACTGGATGTGAGGAAGAAGTTGTTTGCAGTGAGGGTGGTGAGAGACTGGCACAGGTTGAGGGTGGTGAGAGACTGGCACAGGTTGCCCAGGGAGGTTGTGGAGCACAGAATGTGATCAAAGATCCCTTCCACCACCTCCTTGGGCAACCTGTGCCAGGCTCTCACCACCCTCATGCTGAAGAGCTTCTTCCTAGCATCCAGCCTGACTCTTCCCCTTTCCAGCTTGGTTCCATCCCCCCCCAGTCCTATCACTATGACAACCTAAAAAGTCCCTTCCCAGCTTTCTTGTAGCCCCTTAGGCTGGGGCCAGACTCTTGTCAGCGGTGCCCAGGGACAGCACAAGGGGCAGAGGGCACAAAGTGGCACCCAGGAGGCTCCATCTGAAGAGGAGGAGGAACCCAAAGCAGCTGGGCAGGAGGCAGGGGCAGAGCTTTTGGGCTCTGAGCGGCTTTGGGGTTATCTTTTCCCTCTTTCCCTGTTTTTATTCTTCCTTTCGTCTCTTTCCCCCCACCCCACTCAGGCCGACCCCTTCTAGGACCCACTGGTGGCGTTCCCCGCCCCATGGGCGTGTCTTGGAGCGGTGTGGGGTGTGGCTACTCATTAATATTCATGAGGCGGCCCCGCTGCTTTGCGCGGGCTGCCGGCGGCGCTGGGCTTGGGGATTCCCGAGGTGTTCCCGGCGGGATCGGGGTCTGCGGCTTCTCCCCTGCCTCCAGCTCTCGGAAGAGCCTCCAAAGCCCCCCGTAAGTGATAGCTGAAGGATGTCAAAGCAGGGCATGGGCTCATTTTGGGGGGCTCCTTGGGGGTTTTCCCTCTTTGGAGGCTGTTTGGGTGTTCGGTGTGGAGCTGTGGGACCTGCTTCTTGCCAGCTCTGCCTTCCGTCCTGTGACACCTTCCCGCTTCTCCCCTTGGGGTTTGCCTTTTGCCCTCAATGCCCATTTGCAGGAGACCCCAGGGGCGCCCAGCCCAACCCAGGGTGATGCTGGGTTGGGACCGAGCCTCAGCCCAGCTCTGGGTGATGCTGCGCTGGGATCCAGCCTCAGCCCAGCTCTGGGTGATGCTGTGCTGGGATCAGCCTCAGCCCAGCTCTGGGTGATGCTGGGTTGGGATCAGCCTCAGCCCAGCTCTGGGTGATGCTGCTTTGGGATCAGCCTCAGCCCAGCTCTGGGTGATGCTGGGTTGGGATCCAGCCTCAGCCCAGCTCTGGGTGATGCTGGGTTGGGATCAGCCTCAGCCCAGCTCTGGGTGATGCTGCTTTGGGATCAGCCTCAGCCCAGCTCTGGGTGATGCTG
>WAAF01020559.1:0-11357 GCA_013400475.1 Tricholaema leucomelas
AACATGCTAGCTAGGCTCAAATTAGCACAAAGAGGCTGCCCAGGGAATTGAAGTCACCATCCCTGGAGTTGTTCAGGAAGTGAGTAAATGTGGTACCCTGGGACACGGTCTAGTGGTCATAGAGGTGTTGGGTTGGACTGGATGGTCTTAGAGGTCTTTTCTAACCTTAATGATGGTATGATGGGATGGAGTGGGATGATTCTTCTGTCCAGTTCCTTTCTTGGAAAGGAAATGGTTTCCGAAGTTACTATGGAGATGAGTGCAGTGCAGGCAGCTGAGTCTTGGTACACAAGCATCAGGGAGGGAAAAGGATTAGGAGCAGATGGATGCACACCAAGCAAGCTCCTGTTGTCTCCCTCTGGCTGAGAGAACAAAGAAAGAGTAAAGACACTGGAGCAGAACAGTAGAGATGGTTTGTCTGAGCACTCCTGTCATAGGCATGGGAGCCAGGGTGGCAGAGAGGCTCAGGTGCCAGAAGAAGTGATGGTTTCCATCAGACAGATGGCCCAGATGGGGGGAAAACTACTCTTTGAGATCCATGATGGACAAAGGAATTTCTTCTTGAAAACATTTTGAAAGATTGTTTTCAGCTAGGTTGGCTGCTCTAATTAGAGTGATTGATTCACTCCAGAAAGATGCCAGGAGTGGTCTGCCTCTGCTCAAGCTCTTCCTAATGCAAGAACAAATATCACTGACATCCTTGTGGAGGCTAATTAATGTCAGGAGCAAAGGATCTGTGTGCCTGATGGTGTCCTCCAGCACTGAGAAGCTTTGTGCTGTTTTCCTGTGATTTCTGATCTCCTCCAATAGAATTGCTTTGGGATTTATGACCCGTCTTTGTCTAGAGGAAGGGGGTTGAGGTGAGAGTATGTGGCCAGTATGCAGCAGGATGGATCCTTACTTGTCACAGAATAACCTCCAGTCCTCCTACCTGCTTATTTCACCCTCCTTGGTATGTTCATAACTGCTTGTGCAGGAGCGAGGCAGTGGTGCTCTTGTTCCCACTCCTCAGAAGGGCCAGGGTCTAGCTCCTGCTGGTTGTGGATCAAGCGGGGCCCATGACCAACAGTGAAGTGTCCCAGTGCTCCTGCGGCTTAAAAGTTGCATAACAGGATCTGAAACACCTCAGACACCTGTCAGATAGTTTCAGATGAGCCATGAGAACCACAGAGCACATGAAGGTATCACAGTTCAGCATCTCAGGGTTATCATTTGGGAATTGTCCATCAGGCTCCCCTCCTCTCCTGCAGAAAAGTGGTGACTTTTCCTTCCGGGGTCATTTGACTCCCCTGCATGAGGCTAGCATGTGTGTGAGAAGGAAAATGCAACTGTGTGCCACAAGCTGAGGTACCATGGTATCAGAAGAAGAGACAGGGAGACAGCTTAACGTAAGCAAATTCCAAATCCAAATCCAAATCCAATCCAATCCAAATCCCTTTATTGCACCCCAAGCATGGGTTTATGTACTTTCTGTCAGAAGGCTACATAACAGGATTACAAATTGTGTTAGACTCTAACTGGCTACATACACTTACGTTAGGACTACACACTAATTAGCATAGACATTCTTCACGTTCTCTCAACAACACAGATACTGTGTCCAGGCATTTGAAGTCAGCAGAGATAGGTGAAAACCACAGACTCCAGCCTTACATACTTTTACATTTGTTCCACCATTCTCTAAGGTCATTCCAACCCTCTATCAGCACTTATGAACTGGTGCACTCTCGCCTGCCCATGACATAGATTTCACTGTCTAATATTCCAATAGCTGTACCACAGTCAGACAATGCTAGAAAATCACCACATTCAATATTACTGTATCCAACAACTGTGTTGTTAAGAACAAGAGTGCAAAGCTGCCCTTTGGGAGGTCACAGTCTGGGGTAACTCTGCTGGGCATCACCCACAGGCCTGGGGTAAAGTGTGGTAGGTGACAGTCATTAATACATGGCCCAGGCATTGGGTAGAATAGCTGACCTCCAGCCTTTTGTAAGGAGCAGCTGAGAGAACTGGGGGTGTTCACCCTGGAAAGAAGGAGGCTGAGGGGAAACGTTTCACTCTCTACAGCTCCCTGAAAGGAGGCTGGAGCCAGGTGGAGGTTGATCTGTTCTCCCAAAGAACAAGTATTATTATGAGAGGAAATGGCCTCAATCTGCACCAGGGGAGGTTTAGGTTGGACATGAGGAACAATTTCTTTCCCAGAAGGGTTGTCAGGCTGCCCAGGGCAGGGGTGGAATCCCTACCCCTTGAGGGATTGAAAAACTGTGTAGATGTGGTGGTGAGGGACAGGGGTTGGTGGTGATATGGCAGTGCTGGCATCAGGCTTGGACTCGATGATCTTAACTTTCTTTTCAACCTAAATGTTTCTATAATTCACCACCTCCCTCCTCATCTCAAAGATGCACAATGAGGAACTGTGGAGTGGGGGCTCTAGATGATAAGGATTTATACAGTGAACAGTGCAGTGAGACCATGACCCTGCCCGAAGCTGGCAAAGAGAGAGCAATTAATGATTCAGCCAGGTCTGGATTTCTGGGGTTAGGTGTCCGTTGTGCAGATGTTCTGGTCCGCCGAAGCAATGTGCTCTGGTTTGCTGTGGAATCACCTTTGTGCCCATCTGCGGGAGGAACATTTTCAGCCCTAATGATGCACAGTGCTGTTTATTGGCATCATCTACTGGTCCTAGCAGTGAGACCATCACTGTAGCTGGTAGAAGGCAGGGAAGTGGAAATTCCTTGCTCTCTTCAAGGAGCAGTGTGTGAAGCAGTGATGCTGCCTCCACATTTGTGTTCATCACAGCTCATATTGACCGCTGAGACAGCCCCAGCACAACAGAGCCAAACCCCAGAGGTCCGTGGAACAAAGTCAGGACTCAAAGAATCATTAATGATCATTTTGTGTTAATAGTATTTAACAGACTGGAAGCTGCTGGTTGCAGCCAGAGTGTCAATCCCCTTTGGGAGGGAGCTGCTGTCTTTGGGTAGCTCCAGGATAGGTATAGGGAGGTGTGTGTTGGAAAGGTGTGAGTCAGGCTGAGTAAATCATCTCAGCCAACAGCAGTGATCTGTTAATGGAGTCACTGTCTGTCTGGAGCCAGACACTCCAGAAAGCTGCTTATTCATGTGCCTTATCTTGGTGTGTCCCAGGTTGAGGCTATAGGGTTAAATTTTTTTCCTGGGGACTAGAAGATTGTTATTCAATCCCATAATTCTGCTATCTCCTTATAGACTCACAACAAGGTCAGTTCGTTCTCCTTTCCTCCTCCTTCTGCCCTGGGTGTGTGGCAGGAGCCAATCTATTGGGAACATGTAAGCAGTAGGCCTCTTGGCTGGTAGGAGGTGTTGGCAGGGGGAGGATTGGAGCACTGAGGAAGGTAGATTTAGTTTTTTGGAGGATGGGGAAAACTTCAAGGGGGTTTGTCATGGATGGGGAAATTGCTTTGTAAGATCTATGGCTGTATCTCTCTCTCTAAATACAGTTCTGTATTTTCTCTCCAATTTGATCTGAGAGTTTAATTTCTATTGCCTATCTTTAGCAAACCCACAACATGGTGCACTTTTCAATGATGAATTCCTCCACAGCCCCTTAATTCTGGCTCCTGATGGAGTTTTGCTGCACCATGGAGGTTAGGGGATGGGTAGCCCAAGAGATGCCAGCCCTGCATTATGTTTCACACAGCCTGTGCTTCACCTCTCCATCTCCTGAGGTCCTTCTCCCTGCCAGAACATGTCCCCAAGACAGTGTCTGTACACTGGGAGGTATCACAGGCACTATGTGGGAAACAGCTACAGGACCTCATTTAGTGAGATTCAGTCCTTCTGCACTTAAAATTCGTGCCTTGCCACCTCGTGGCTCCAGCGTTGTGATGGAGCTGTCACTTGCAGCCTTCAGAGAACATGATGAGCAGAGAATAAATCCTTGCAGAAAGCTCTGCCATGTCTGATGGGAGGACTCCATCTAGTCTCAGTGTGAGGATGCCAAAATGCTGGAGCAGGATGCTCAGAAGGGTTGTGGAGTCTCCTGCTCTGGAGCCTTTTCAACCCCACCTGGATGTGTTCCTGTGTGTCCTGCCCTGGGTGCCCCTGCTGTGGCAGGGGTGTTGGGCTGGATGCTCTCTCTTGAGGTCCCTTCCAGCCCCCGACATTCTGGGATTTTGGGCACGCTGTGATATCTCTTGATTGGAGTCATGCTGCAGGTGAAGTGGTGTAAATCCTAAAGGGGAGGGCTCTGCCCATGCCAGCTGACCTGAAAATGTTCTGTTGAATGCTTTGGCACAGGTTCCTAAATGAAGGGCAGAGAGGTGTTGCTGCTGTTATTGACATTGAATGATGCTGTGTTCCTGAGACATCAATCAGAACTCAGTCCTTGTCAAGGGGCTTTGGCCCAGAGTCTCATGAACTTGATGATGTCCAGGGGTTTACTCTCCCAATATGAAGAAAGATCTCATTAAAATGAGGAATGGGATAGCCCAAAGCAGCAAAGTTAATGAGAGGAATGAAAGAGCTTGTAGGGAAGGATAAAAGAGATGTTACTGCCTGCTGGAGGGAGAAGAGCTGAGCCTGAATGATGACACCAAAAACCACTTCACAGTTATTCAGACTGACTCATCCCAATGGCCAGGAGACAACTTCCTCTCGGGAAAGAAGCAGCAGAAGGTGTTTCAATTATCTGTGGGTGGGTTTGAAAATGAGGCAAAATCAGATAAAATTTAGCAGGATCTGAAGGACTTTGTTCAGCAGCTCTGGAGGACACCTGCAGGCATGGGCATGATGCTGCTGCCTCCCTGAACCCACGGGCATAGGCGTGATGCTGCTGCCTCCCTGCCCTGCCAAGGAACTGTAGAGACTAATGGGATTAAAATGAAGACTCCATAAAGTGAGATGTGGGGTATGGAACTCCAAGAGGATTTTAGACCTCTGAAAATCAAATGTGCTCCAAAAAAATACTGTCTCTGTGGAAAGATGAGGTAGAGAAGTGAAGTGAAAATTGTGGCTTCACTGCCACCCACAGAAAGCTGGTTTCGAGACAAGAGCATTCACAAACTGCTGGTGGAGGCTCCACAAAGTGGAAGGAAACTCGAACAAGTTCCTCTGCTTTGGTTTTACTTCTGCTGTCCCTGGTGTGCACGTGGGCTCTTCACACACCTCGAATAGGCTTAGCCAGAGGAAATATGCATTCCAAAAAGCACCAGGAAAGCTGAGACACCAGACTCCCTCTATCTGAGGATTTTTCATCTTCAGAAGCAAGAACAAGCTGGTTAATGAGTGCCCGCGAGGTGTGATACAGGAGGCACAAGAGGTGCTGCTGCTCTCCGCAGGCAGGGCTGGATCACTGGGGCTAGACCTGAAGAGCAAGACACGATGGTGCTGCTGGAGCAGGTTCATATCAGGAGGAGTTCCAATCTCTAACATACTCTAGTCCTATAGACTATTGCATACAGTTCTGGGCTCCTGTAGAATATTGCTTCAGTTCAAGAGGGACAGGGATCTACTAGAGGGAGTCCAAGGGAAGGCTGAAAGGATGCTGCAGGGCCTGGAGCACTGCCTGAGGAGCAGAGACTGAGAGCCCTGGGGCTGCTTAGTTTGCAGAAGAGAAGGCTGAGAGGGTACCCGAGCAATGTCTGTCACTAGCTGAGGGCTGGGGGCAGGAAGGCAGGCACAGGGACAGCCTCTGCTCACTTGTGCCCTGGCACAGGACAAGGGCACTGGATGCAAACTGCAGTATGGGAAGTTGCAGCTCAAGGTGAGGAAGAGCTTCTTGCCTGGAAGGGTCCCAGAGGCCTGGCACAGGCTGCCCAGAGAGGTTGTGGAGTCTTCTTCTTTGGAGCCTTCCCGGCCCTGTCTGGATGTGTTCCTGTGCCACCTGCACTGCATTCGTTGGTCCTGCTCTGGCAGCGAGGGACTTGAAGCTCTCCAGATGTCTTCTCCAACCCCTAACTTCCTCTGATCTTGATGCCTTGTCCAGCTCTGAGTGGCTGCTTTGGATGAGCAGCAGCTCTGCCCATGGCTCTCTTCCCTTGCTCAGCAGAGCTGGCATTGATGCCCAGGGCTGCTCTGCAGTGAGCTCCATCAGCACATGGGAGCCGTTCCAGTGCTCTGCAATCAGAGGATGTAATTGCAGGCAGGGTGCAGGGGAGCCTGTGCCAAGAGCTGTCCTTTCACATTGCCACGATCTTGTACCTCCAAACACCACGGACTTGTTTTCCAGCATTTCCTTTCCCAGGGCTATGTGGGCTCTGTGTGGTCCCTGGAGTACCACAGTCTGCTTTCCCTAGCTGGAGATGGGAGAGCTCCTCTGGAAGCATTTTTCACTTGTTTCATTTACATCTCATCCCTGTGAGGCTCACTTTCCTTTACAGTTCTGTATTCAATTAGGGGATGTTTCTGTGTATTTATTTGTTTGTTTGATGGGTGCACAAATTCTCCAGTCAAGGATCCTCTTCAGTTGGCCTCTGGGGTCTTTGAATGCTTCTGGGTCAGACCAGATGTGAGCCAGTTTACATTTCATCTAGGAAGAGATGGTCCTTTTCACCTGGTTTCTAAATTCTTTCAGCCTCCTCATCTCACCTCATTTGAACATTCCTCCCAGTTTGAAGCATTTCATATTAGCATAAAGAGCAAAAGAGAAAAAGTAAGATCAAGAGGAAGACATCTAAAGAGCTGCCCAAAGCCACTGAGCTGTGACCAGGTCACAGCATCACAGAACCACGGAATGTTAGAGGTTGGAAGGGACCTCCAGAGATCACTGAAGGTTCTCCGAGCTGCCAGTATCTTGGTTTGACATGGTCACTGCCAGAGCATTGGACCTTGCTCACCCCACACTGGTTGATCTGCAGCTGAGGCACTGGTGCCAGGCTCTATACCCAGACATGTGCTGGGGATGAAGGCAGGGACACTTCTCTGTTGAATTGGGATGCTTTGCCCTTTGAGTGAGCTCTGAACTCACCATAGGCATCTCTGTCAGTGCTGACAGTGCTCAGAAATACTTCTGCATCTGCTGGAGAGCTTCTGTCAGCCTTGGTAATCCATGTGAGCACTGGCCCAGGAATGTCTCTTCAAGCAACACTTTCCCAGTGACTTTCCTGGGCTGTAAATCGAGTGAGGAACAGAAAACGCTGAGAACTGGTCTTGATGCATTTCAGTAAGAGGATGCCCTGGCTGCTTTTGAGTGATGCAGATGTGCTGGGTGGTGGCATGGAGGGGCTGAAGCCTGCAGAGCCAGAGTGAACAGACTGATGTGGAGAGAATCCTTCAGTGCTGCTGACTGTGCAGCACTGAGCCACACTTTGGTTGCTTCCATTTGGCTGAAAAATTAAAATGGGCATTTTGGGGACTGGAACTCAGTAATGACAAAACTGATTTGCACTTTCTACGGCAAGAATGCCTGCCCATTTCCACTGCACCCAGTTCAGCCTCAGCTGGGAGGTGCTGGCCTGCTTCAGCCATTCCCACTGAAGCTTTTCATAGCCTTCTCCTTCTGCCTCTCTTTCTCACAAAGTTCAGCACTGTGGACCAGGAAGGGAATTTCTTCCCAGCAAGTGAAACAAAGAGCAGAGCCTGGTGATAGCTTTTTTGGCATGGGTCCGAGGGGTGTAACTGGTGAGACAGAGAGAAGCCCAAATGCAGGAGTACCAAGGCCGTAGCTGTCCTCAGGGCTCGCTGAGGCTGCTGCAGTGTTCTCAGGCAGTGTTTGCAAACCCCTCTGGCTCAGCCCGTGCTGTGCTATTTGCAAACACTTCTGTCAGCAGCTTTCTCTTTGTTTAGCTATTTTGGGAGTGGCTCTTTGCTTTCATTCCTTCATGAGTTGGGCTGCTCCTGCCTGACCAAATATTTGCATTTCATTATTCGTTATTTGCAGTTCCTGTGTGGCTGTTTGCAATCTGAGGTCCTCTTTTCTTTTTCAAGTTCCACTCTGCATCCTCAGGAACTGGAGGCAATCCTGGGTGGCAGGTGTTCCACTCTATGTCAGACAGCTGCACACAGAGGGCCCCAGCTCAGAAATGGCTATGGAATGACAAACACTCTGGGATGAGATGGAGGAAAGTCCAAAGAAGTCATGGAGTCTCCTTCTCTGGAGACTTTCAAAGCCACCTGGACACGTTCCTGTGTGCCCTGCCCTGGATGACCCTGCTGCAGCAGAGGGGTTTGACTGGATGATCTCTACAGTTCCCTTCCAACCCCTAAAGTTCTGTGACTTTGTGATTACAGAACAGGGCAGTGGTCCTAAGGATAAATCTTTGTGGAAAAAAATCTCCTGAGGAGAAAAGCTCCCCTGAGTGCTTGGTAGTAGCAGTGGGAGCAGCACAAGTGGATTGCTTCAATCCCATCCCAATGCAGAGAAGTTGCTCAGTGAGAAGCAGAGAGAATGGAAACTGGGTCAGCTGGGGAAGGAAAAACGTGAGGCCATACCAGGAACTTTTACAGATGTAAAAAGGGAGGGCAGGGCAAGGCAGGGCAGAAAAACAGAAACAATCAGCAGGGGAGGTGAGGAGAGCTGGGAAGCTCTTCTGTAGGCATGCAAATGAGAAAAATCATCTGCTGCTCAGGGGGCAGGGAAAGCTCCCAAGGAGGACACAGAGCAAAACGTTTAATGTCTTTCCTCTGTCTTCACAAGGCACTGGGCTGCTCAGGCAGATGACAGGAGAGGTAAAGCCATGGGAATCTGTCTGAGACAGGGAAAAGTAATGAATTTGTGGATGTTTGCGATTTCCACATTATCTCACCCTGACACAATTCAGCCTAGAGTGTTTCAGGCATGTCTGAGCTGTCTGAGCTGTCAATTCCTGTCTCCAGGAGCACCTGGATAAGCAGTTGGTTTCTGGAGGCCTGGAAAAGACCAAGTCATTGCCTAGAAGGAAAGATAACCATGGGGTCATGCGAAAATTTAGGGTGAGAGGGACCTCAGGTGGCTCCTTGTCCTATACCTTGCTCAAAGCAGGGTGAGCTGCAAGACCAGAACAGTTTGGTCAGGGATTTCTTCGGACTGGTCTTGAAAACTTGCAAGGATGGAGCCTGGACAACCTCTGGGCAACCTGCAGCTGTAACAGTGCTGAGATTTTTGTCTGGCAACTTTGGAGGTTCCCCAACACAATCTTTATTTCTGTGATAATCTGCAAATAATTCATTTTCTGTCTATAATTTGTGACTTTGGGATTTTGTTTTGTTTATTTGTCTTTTTTTGCATAGCAGCCATTGATGGGTTACATGAAACCCCCAACCTTTCCAGGGGGAGGTTGCAAGGTGCAGCTGCCATCCCTCAGAGTCGGCCAGCCTGGATATTTTCTTCTGTGCAGCTGCAGAAACTTGTTTGACAATAAAACACAAACCCAAGTGTCCAGCAGATTTATGTCAGAAAGAGATTCAAACACAGCAAGAAACCCAACAGTTTTCTCTGCAGTCAAAGGAACAGGCAAGTTGGAGATTATTTTTTCCCCTTTATTTTGAGTACTATGTAAATAGGCACCAAGAGCATCTTCACCACAGCATGTGCTGGAGCCTGTCCAGAGCAGGACAAAGAGGCCGGAGAAGGGCCTGGAGCAGCTGGGGGTGAGGAGGGGCTGAGGGAGCTGGGGCTGTGCAGGCTGCAGCAGAGGAGGCTGAGGGCAGAGCTCCTTGCTCTCTGCAGCTGCCTGCAGGGAGGGGGCAGTGAGCAGGGGGCAGCCTCTGCTCCTTGGTGCCAAGGCACAGCAGCAGAGGCAATGGGTCCAAGGTGGCCCAGGGCAGGCTCAGGCTGCAGCTCAGGAGCTCTTTGTGGCCTGGAAGGGTTCTCAAAGCTTGGCCCAGGCTGTTCAGGGCAGTGCTGCAGTGCCCATTCCTGGAGGGGTTGCAGCAGCTGTGTCCCTGGTGCTGAGGGGCAGGGTTCAGAGGTGCCTCTGCAGTGCTGGGCTGGCTGAGCTGGCAGGGCTCTACTCACTGGATGTGTTCTGTGGTTTGTGATCATGTGTGGTGCTGGAGACAGCAGCAGAAGCCTTTCCGAGGTGATCATTCCCTCAGCAATCTCTGCTGGCGCCTCCGTGGTTAGTCTCCCCGGGCAGAAGCTCCTTGTCTTGCTTCCCTCTCCCTGACAGTTCGTTTCACAACAGTGCTGAAAAAACACGGGAGGTCCTCTGCCTGCATCCTGCTGGGACTGCCTCCAGCTGCTCCCTCAGCAGCAGGAGCTGGCCACCTTCCAGCCTGCCAAGACTTCATCTGCAGTGAATGAGCTTGTGCAAAACCACAGCAGCTGCTGCAGATTATCCTGGTTCTATCCTCTCTCACCCAGCAGCAGGAGGGATTCCCACCGCCTGGGCCTCCTGCCTTAGCACTTGTGTGAGCTTTGCACCCTCTCAATACCCACTTGGATTGTGCTCTGTAGGCTCTGCTCTCATTTTTTGCTCAGCTCTGTCTAGTTTCTGGTGTAGGCACTTGCCCCAGAATGCAGGCAACTTTCTGATGCCTTTGCACTGCCAGTGTGGATGCCCCTGAGCAAAAACATTCATTTAACCCCTACGTAGTAAACTTGTGGGCAGTCTGCCAGCTCCTCTCAAGGCTCTCTCTACTTAGCCCTGCCTGAGCAGAGATCTTCATTCTGTGCTGTCCTGTATCTCCAGAACTAAACTGCATCTTCTCAGTAGTGATAACATTTGGGGTTTAGGAAGATGTGGTCCCACCAGCAGCCAGAATTCTTTACAGGAAGGGTGGTGAGATGTTGGAAAATGTTGCCTAAGGGGGCTGTGTCCATGCCCATGGCAGGAGTTTGGAACTAGATGATCTTTAAGGTCCCTTCCAACCCAGACCATTCTGTGAATCCATGGATGTTCCTCCTGGACAACTGATCATCCCACCCTGACCAGTTTGCTCCTCAACAACTGCACTAGGGCTGGACTTGATATGAAAGTTTTTCCTCAGCCTAAACAATGGTACGATTCTGCCTATAGAATAGAATAGAATAGAATCAATCAGGTTGGAAGATACCTCCAAGATCATCCAGTCCAACCTAGCACCCAGCCCAGTCAACTAAACCATGGCACTAAGTGCCTCATCCAGTCTTTTCCTGAACACCCCCAGGCACAGTGACTCCACCACCTCCCTGGGCAGCCCATTCCAATGCCAATCACTCTCTCTGTGAAGAACTTCCTCCTAACATCCAGCCTATACTTCCCTCGGCACAACTTGAGGCTGTGTCCCCTTGTCCTGTTGCTGGCTACAACCATCCTTCAGGTAGTTGTAGACAGCAATGAGGTCTGCCCTGAGCCTCCTCTTCTCCAGGTTAAACAACCCCAGCTCCTTCAGCCTCTCCTCATAGGGTTTGTGTTCTAGGCCCCTTACCAGCTTTGTTGCCCTTCTCTGGACACGTTCCAGCACCTCAACATCTCT
>WAAF01020562.1:0-13698 GCA_013400475.1 Tricholaema leucomelas
GTGTAGCTATTGATATGTGTGCTATCAGTGTGTTTGGGCCAATGATCTAAACCTTATCACAGCTGGAATTGTTCAGATCCTGGACACTTGCCACTTCATAGTGACATCATATGCACAGCTATACTAAATACATGCACACTCAGAGGCACATACAGAATCACCTGGTCACAGAAACACACAGGCTGGCAAAGCCCCTCAGGATCACCAAAGCCAACCTGGAACCCTACTCTGCAAGGTTCACCTGAAACCATAGCCCTAAGCACCACATCCAAACCACCCCTAAACACACCCAGGCTGGGTGACTCCACCAACTCCCTGGGCAGCTCATTCCAGTCCCTGACCGCTGTCTCCATGAAAAACTTTTTCCTAATGTCCAATCTAAACCTCCCCAGCCTCAACCTGACACCATTCTCCCTTGTTCTGTCTCCAGTCACCTGTGAGCAGAGCCCAGCAGCAGCCTCTCCACAATCTCCCTTCAGGTAGCTGTAGACAGCAATCAGGACTCCCCTCAGCCTCCTCTGTTTCACACTAACCATCCCCAGCTCCCACAGTTGCTCCTCATCAGATTTATTCTCCAGGCCCGTCCCCAGCTTCGTTGCCCTCCTCTAGACTCACTCCAGCACCTCCACATCTCTCTTGTATGGCGGTGCCCAAAACTGGACACAACACTCGAGGTGTGGCCTCACCAAAGCCGAATCCAAGGGGATGATCACCTCCCTGCTCCTGCTGGCCACAGTGCTGTGCATGCCTATGTTCTCTTATGCATGCACACTGAAATGAGATGGAATCAATCGGGTTGGGAGAGACCTCTTTAACATCTTCATAGATGATCTGGATGAGGGCATCGAGTCAGTCATCAGCAAGTTTGCAGATGACACCAAGCTGGGGGCTGATGTGGCTGGGTTGGAGGGCAGAAGGGCTCTGCAGCGGGACCTTGACCGCCTGGACAGATGGGCAGAGTCCAAGGGGATGGCATTCAATGGCTCCAAGTGCCAGGGGCTGCACTTTGGCCACAACAACCCCATGCAGAGATACAGGCTGGGGTCGGAGTGGCTGGAGAGCAGCCAGACAGAGAGGGATCTGGGGGTGCTGATTGATACCCGCCTGAACATGAGCCAGCAGTGTGCCCAGGTGGCCAAGAGAGCCAATGGCATCCTGGCCTGCATCAGGAATGGTGTGGCCAGCAGGAGCAGGGAGGTCATTCTGCCCCTGTACTCTGCACTGGTTAGACCACACCTTGAGTACTGTGTTCAGTTCTGGGCCCCCCAGTTTAGAAGGGACATTGAGATGCTTGAACGTGTCCAGAGAAGGGCAACGAGGCTGGTGAGAGGCCTCGAGCACAGCCCTATGAGGAGAGGCTGAGGGAGCTGGGATTGTTTAGCCTGGAGAAGAGGAGGCTCAGGGGAGACCTCATTGCTGTCTACAACTACCTGAGGGGTGGCTGTAGCCAGGAGGAGGTTGCTCTCTTCTCTCAGGCAGCCAGCACCAGAACAAGAGGACACAGCCTCAGGCTGCGCCAGGGGAAATTTAGGCTTGAGGTGAGGAGAAAATTCTTCACTGAGAGAGTCATTGGCTACTGGAATGGGCTGCCCAGGGAGGTGGTGGAGTCGCCGTCCCTGGAGCTGTTCAAGGCAGGATTGGACGTGGCACTTGGTGCCATGGTCTAGCCTTGAGCTCTGTGGTGAAGGGTTGGACTTGATGATCTGTGAGGTCTCTTCCAACCTTGGTGATACTGTGAGACTGTGACCTCCAAGCTCATCTACTCCAGCATGTTGGTATTTGATTATTTCTAAATCTTCATTTGGCCTCATGGAGCAGTAGAAGAGATTTTGATAGAACCTTTGTTTCTCTCATGGGCTGCTGGCTTTGTGAATCCCAGTGTAAGCAGCAGGAAGCCTGACTGAGCCTCCCCTTCCTCTCAGTTTATGGGAAGTGCAACAAGTCTGTTGAATCTGACCCCTGTAGTTTTACAGGGCACCACTGGTTGAGCTACCATAACGGGATGGCTAATCCATGGGAACGTATTTATTGGTCTGTGTGTGGGGGGGGTAAATGGAGGAAATTTTCAGCCCTTTGCCAAATGAGGCACAAGCTAGCTGTTGCAGGAGGGGTGTGGATGGGCTAGCATCACACCACAGTTTTGGAGCTAACAAGATCTAGTCAGAAGATGGACATATTTATTTGTTGCACTGCCATAGCTATTCAGCCTTGTGCTGGCTTGAGCTTAGCTGGGATATTTTAGTGAGGGGAATTAAATGATAGGCTGTGAAGAGGAAACAATGGTGATGGCTGCTGCACTCATAGGCTTGCTGAGATGGATAAGAACAAGAACATAAACATAGATAACAGAGTTGCTCTCTGGCTCTGGCTGCCTGCACTTCTCTCTCTAACCTGATGTCTGTGCAACTAATCCCTCTGCTTCCTAATCCCCCCTGGCTGGTTATCCAAACACACCTTGAATGTAAAGCAAAGTCTGGGATAAGGTAGAGGTGTAGAAAGGAGGTGGAAGGGTGGTTGGGAGCCCCTCCTGGGGACTCTGGTGTCTGGGAGGGCTGTTGTGTTTCTGTATTACTCTTTTAACTTGTTTGTTTCTGTCTATAGCTGTATAGATTGTCAATACCTGCTTGTATGTTGTGCTAAGCTGTAAATACAAAGCTCCATTCTTTAATTTCCAGCTTGGCTGAGTCTAGTCTGGGTGATTTTTATAAGTGTGGGGGAGTAGGTTGCACCCAAGCCATCACATAGCATCACACCACATTTTTGGACCTAACAAGCTCCAGTCAGAAGATGGACCTATTTATTTGTTGCACTGCCATAGCTATTCAGCCTATAGACCAAAGCAGTCTCATCTGACTATTACATCAGTTTGGGACCACAGAGAGAGCCAGAGGCTGTGAGATGAGCTGGTCCTCAATACCCCACTCTTTCTTTAGAGCAGACAACAGGCTGATAAGAGGATAAGTGTGTGAGGTTTTGGAACAGCCACTTATAGAATCATAGAATCATAGAATGGTTTAGGTTGGAAGGGACCTCAAGGATCATCCAGCTCCAACCCCCTGCCATAGGCAGGGACACCTCCCACTAGAGCAGGCTGCTCAAGGCCTCATCCAGCCTGGCCTTAAACACCTCCAGGGAGGAAGCATCCACAACCTCCCTGGGCAACCTGTGCCAGTGTCTCACCACCCTCACTGTAAAGAACTTCCTCCTAACATCCAGTCTAAATCTCCCCTCTGCCAGTTTAAACCCATTCCCCCTCGTCCTGACATTACCAGACCTTGTCAATAGTCCCTCCCCAGCCTTCCTGTAGGCTCCCTTCAGATACTGGAAAGCCACTCTAAGGTCTCCTCAAAGCCTTCTCCTCTCCAGGCTGCAGAGCCCCAACTCTCTCAGCCTGTCCTCATAGCAGAGTTGCTGCAGCCCTCTCAGCATCTTCATGACTCTCCTTTGGACCCGCTCCAGCAGTTCCATGTCCTTCTTGTGTTGGGGGCTCCAGAACTGCACACAGTACTCCAGGTGGGGTCTGAGGAGAGCAGAGTAAAGGGGCAGAATCCCCTCCCTTGCCCTGCTGGCCACACTGCTCTTGATGCAGCCCAGCACAGGGTTGCTGTCTGGGCTGCATGTGCACACTGCCGGCTCATGTTGAGCTTTTCCTCAACCCAGACCCCCAGGTCCTTTTCCTCAGGGCTGCTCTCAGCCATTCACCACCCAGCCTGCACTCTTTTAAATGGAACACACCATTTTATGTCATTTTTTTTCCCAGATTGTTGAGTTTGACCCACTTTGAAATGTACCTGAATGCCTCCCATGTCAGAGCTTTTAGCTTCAGAGCTGACATCCCATCATGCTTACGAGAGTTGATATTTTTAGGGTGTCTAAATTCAGCAAGAAAGATTATAATGCCAGGGAAAAAAGGACTGAGAAACAAAGGAGAACCTGTCAGCTTGTTGGAAGGAGGCTCTGCTAATCCTCTTTGGGGATATCTATACTGCTTTCCAACTAGCTTGCTTGCAGTAGGATTGATTCTGTTAAGGATAGCATATAAGGCAAGTTCCCATAAACAGTGGGTCCAGGGAGACATGGAGACAGAGGAACCAGCCAAGTAAATATCAAGGAATGAGCACAAGCTAGACAAAGCTGAGTAGCAATGTAGAGGAGAGGAGAGATCACCTGGTAGCTTTAGTGTTGGTCTAAACTTGCAAAAGTCAGGCTGGTTCCCTGCTGTGCCAAAAACGTCCTGTGTGACCACACACAAACTGCCAAAGCCAGAAGGACATAGAACTGCTAGAGAGAGTGCAGTGCAGAGCCACAAAGGTGGTGAAGGGAATGGAACATGTCTTATGAGGAGAGCCTGAGGGAGCTGGGGCTGTGCTGCTGGGAGAGGAGACTGAGGGGCGACCTCAGCAGTGGTTATAAAGATGTGCAGAGTGAGTGGCTGGAGCCAGGCTCTGCTGGGTGATGCCCAGTGACAGGTCAAGGAGCAATGGGTGGAAGCTGAGCCATAGGAAGTTTCATGGAAACATGAGGAGGATTTTTTTAGCCTGTGAGGGTGACAGAGCACTGGAACAGGCTGCCCAGGGGGGGTTGTGGAACCTCCCTCTCTGGAGATATTCAAAACCTGCCTAGATGTGTTCCTGGCTGATCTGATATAGGAGATCCTGCTCTAGCAGGGGGGCTGGACTGGATGAGCTTTCAAGGTCCCTTCCAGCCCCTGACATTCCCTGATTCTGTGATAACAAGATGATCATGATTTACAGTTTAAACGTAGGCAAACACAATCTGCCTGTGAATTTTGGAAGAAATTAGGAAGCAATTCTCTAAATACCTTTGTGAACATTGCCTTCAGCATTGCATCTTTGTGCCCTGCTGCTGAAAGCACTTCTGTACCTCAGAGACACTGCAGGAGTGAAGACCTTAAAAAGCAACTGATGGAGAAAAACGTTTTGGGCACCTCTACTTCAAAATCATATGATGTGATAGAAGTTGTGCCAGGGGAGATTCAGGATGAATGTTAGGAGGAAGTTGTTGGCAGAGAGAGTGATTGGCATTGGAATGGGCTGCCCAGGGAGGTGGTGGAGTCGCCGTCCCTGGAGGTGTTCCAGAAAAGCCTGGATGAGGCACTTAGTGCCATGGTTTAGTTGATTGGACAGGGCTGGGTGCTAGGTTGGTCTGGATGATCTTGGAGGTCTCTTCCAACCTGGTTGATTCTATGATGCTAAGTGCTCCCTATGGACTGTCATAGTATCATAGTATCATCAGGGTTGGAAGAGACCTCATAGATCATCAAGTCCAACCCTTCACTACAGAGCTCAAGGCTAGACCATGGCACCAAGTGCCACGTCCAATCCTGCCTTGAACAGCTCCAGGGACGGCGACTCCACCACCTCCCTGGGCAGCCCATTCCAGTAGCCAATGACTCTCTCAGTGAAGAACTTTCTCCTCACCTCAAGTCTAAACTTCCCCTGGCGCAGCCTGAGGCTGTGTCCTCTCGTTCTGGCGCTGGCCACCTGAGAGAAGAGAGCAACCTCCCCCTGGCCACAACCACCCCTCAGGTAGTTGTAGACAGATTCTGTAGGCAGGCTATGACGAGAGACTATAGATGTCACACTTCCAAGGCTATAATGCACACATCAGAAAATGAGTAGTGAATAAAACCTAAAGGTATATATCCACTGATGTGATGGTTAAGGTTATGGTTTAAGGTGAATCTTGTAGAGTGGGTTTGTAGGTTGAACTTGGTGATTCCGAGGGGCTTTTCCAACTGGAATTCTTCTGTGTGATTCTGTGAAGTGATTTCTAGGGAGTCCATGGGCTTAGCTTACAGAAATCATGCAGTAGCCTAGAGGGCACCCCCAGTTAAAGTTAACAGTATCACAGTCGCACAGTATCACCAAGGCTGGAAGAGACCTCATAGATCATCAAGTCCAAGCCGTTACCACAGAGCTCAAGGCTAGACCATGGCACCAAGTGCCACGTCCAATCCTGCCTTGAACAGCCCCAGGGACGACGACTCCACCACCTCCCTGGGCAGCCCATTCCAGTAGCCAATGACTCTCTCAGTGAAGAACTTTCTCCTCTTTTAATTATCATTTCCTCGCCCTTTTGTATTGCTTGAGCATTAATCCTCAGCAAATGCTGTTGTTTGAGCAGAACCTCACATGGCTTTATCTGTCATCATAAGTTGGATCAATTTTATTGCCTTTCCTTGCAAGCTATGTCCTAAATGCTTTATGTGTGTGGGCTTCAATCTCACTCCAAGATATGCTGTGACTGAGCTCTTGCTTCCCCCCATCCTTTTTTAGCTGCTCATTTGGAATTGTTCTTGTTTTCTGTATGCTGTGCACTGAGTTAAACTAAAATGCACACAGTTCACTTCACCATGAGCCTGACAAGTTTAATTGAGATGGGAGTGTGTGGCTGTGCCAAGCCTTTATTACAACATTTGTGTTTTCAGAGCATAATCTTGTTCAAATTTAATACTCAGCAGATCATTCTCTGCCAGACCCAACCTTACTAGAGTTTCAGGTTGGTTTGTACAGTTGTCCTCATCATCAGGCCTGCTCATAGTTCCCTGAGATAAATGTCCACCAAGTTTTTAGGAGGGTATGAAGAGCTGACACAATGGAACAAACATTGTTTTAAATACAACAGTTCTTCAAAACCCTTTTTGTTTTGGGAGGGGGATGGATCTACATGTCTTTAATTTACCTAGTGGACACGAGTAATTATGGGTAGCTGTACCCTGACAGGCATGGGGGGTGTGGTGCTTGTGTGGAAAATGGTGTTTCAAACCTGCAGTTTTCCCACTTCAAAAGCAAGCTTCTTAGGGGAGTATTAACTCCTATGGAGTAAGCCCTTCTGCTGCTGGATGGACAACTAAAAAAGTGCATCTTATACTAAGAATCATAGAACCATAGAATCAACCAGGTTGGAAGAGACCTCCAGAATCATTCAGTCCAACCTAGCACCCAGTCCTATCCAATGAAATAGACCACGGCACTAAGTGCCTCGTCCAGGCTTTGCTTCAACACCTCCAGGGGTGGTTACTCCACCACATCCCTGGGAACCCTTAAACACATCCAACGTTGGTGACTCCCTGGGCAGCTCATTCCAGCCCCTGACCACTCTCTCAGTGAAAAACATTTTCCTGATGTCCAATCTAAACCTCCCCAGTCTCAACCTGACACCATTCTCCCTTGTTCTGTCTCCAACTGCCTGTGAGCAGAGCCCAGCAGCAGCCTCTCCACAATGTCCCTTCAGGTAGCTGTAGACAGCAATCAGGACTCCCCTCAGCCTCCTCTGTTTCACACTAACCATCCCCAGCTCCCACAGTTGCTCCTCATCAGATTTATTCTCCAGGCCCTTCCCCAGCTTCGTTGCCCTCCTCTAGACTCACTCCAGCACCTCCACATCTCTCTTGTATGGCGGTGCCCAAAACTGGACACAACACTCAAGGTGTGGTCTCACCAAAGCCGAATCCAAGGGGATGATCACCTCCCTGCTCCTGCTGGCCACAGTGCTGTGCATGCCTATGTTCTCTTATGCATGCACACTGAAATGAGAACCAGGGCTCCTACACTCTGCAAGATGCTTTTACAGATCATAAANAGCCCAACCTAGCACCCACCCCTATCCAGTCAACCAGACCATGGCACTAAGTGCCTCATCCAGGCTTTTCTTCAACACTTCCAGGGACGGCGACTCCACCACCTCCCTGGGCAGCCCATTCCAATGCCAATCACTCTCTCTGCCAACAACTTCCTCCTAACATCCAGCCTAGACCTCCTCTGGCACAACTTGAGGCTGTGTCCTCTTGTTCTGTTGCTGGTTGTCTGGCAGAAGAGCCCAACCCCACCTGGCTACAGCCTCCCTTCAGGTAGTTGCAGACAGCAATGAGGTCTGCCCTGAGCTTCTTCTTCTCCAGGCTGCACACCCCCAGCTCCCTCAGCCTCTCCTCACAGGGCTGTGTTCCAGGCCCCTCACCAGCCTTGGTGCCCTTCTCTGGACATGTTCCAGCACCTCAACATCTCTCTTGAATTGAGGAGCCCAGAACTGCACACAGTAGTCAAGTGTAGCCTGACCAGTGTTGAGTACAGGGGCAGAATAACCTCCCTCGTCCTGCTGGCCACACTGTTCCTGATCCAGACCAGGATGCCATTGGCTCTCTTGGCCACCTGGGCACACTGCTGGCTCATCTTCAGCTACTACCAGCACCCCCAGGTTGCTTTCTTCCTGGCTGCTCTCCAGCCACTCTCTCCCCAGCCAGCAGCATAACTTCACAGTTAAATGATGGCATTAAGGGGAAGGAGTAGATAATACCAAAAATAAACATATCCCAGAGATGATGAATATAAGCACAGTGAGTTAGAAGCAATCATGGATTAATGCTTGTGTGCTGGGCTCTGTCATGAAATGTGTAGTACTTGGTTTGGTCTGCTGAAGGCAGCTGGAAAGGGAAGAGTTAGTGAAGCTCTGCAATAAGCAGAGAGAGATAAAGAGTAGTAGCAGTGAAGTGCCAAGGGTGAGCTTAACAAACTGCTCTTGTATGCAATACCAAACCTATTCATCTTTAAACAGGCATCATTCCAGTATCTGAAGGGGGCCTACAGGAGGGCTGGGGGGGGACTATTTACAAGGACTTATAATGACAGGACATGGAGGAATGGGTTTAAACTGGCAGAGGGGAGATTGAAATTGGATGCTAGGAAGCAGTTGTTTACAATGAGCATGGTGAGACCCTGCACAGGTTGCCCAGGGAGGTTGTGGACCACAGAATCACCCAATGTGATTTTTGAGAAGAGGAGGCTCAGGGCAGACCTCATTGTTCTCTATAACTACCTGAAGGGAGGTTGTAGCCAGATGGGGTTGGTCTCTTCTGCCAGGCACCCAGTGACAGAACAAGAGGACACAGCCTCAAGCTGTGCCAGGGCAGGTTTGGAGCTTAGGAAGAAGTTTGGACATTAGGAAGAAGTTCTTCACAGAGAGAATGATTGGAATTAGAATGGGCTGCCTGGGGAGGTGGTAGAGTCTCCATCTCTGGAGGTGTTCAAGAGGAGGCTGGAGGAGGCACTTAGTGCCATGGTTTAGTTAATTAGAAGGTGTTAGGTGATGGGTTGGACTTAATGATCTTAGAGGTGTTTTCCAACTTGGTTAATTCTGTGTTTCTGTGATTCCAAAGCTTTCCAGAGTTTCCTTTTCATGATGTGAAATGGAAAAGGTTATTGAAATACTTTTATGAAGCTATTTATTTATTTTACTGAGAGTTTATGACTTGGAGGAAAATGCTAAGAGTAATAAAAAAATAACAAGTTTGTTTAAAAGCAACAGTGAGTAGGAGATCATAAGGAGAAATGACCATCCTTAGACTACTGCCCACTCTTGTATTTTGATAGGCATTCTTGTTACATCAACTCTGCCCCTCAATGACATGCAGAAGGTTCTTTTTGCATCCTATTTAACTCCTGCAATGAGTGCAGCGTTCTCATGTACTTCCCGTCACAGTGCAGAGGGACAGGAATAGAATAGAATAGAACAGAATAGAATCAACAGGTTGGAAGAGACCTCCAAGATCATCCAGTCCAACCTAGCACCCAGCCCTAGCCAGTCAACCAGACCATGGCACTAAGTGCCTCATCCAGGCTCTTCTTGAACACCTTCAGGGACAGCGACTCCACCACCTCCCTGGGCAGCCCATTCCAATGCCAATCACTCTCTCTGCCAACAACTTTCTCCTAACATCCAGCCTAGACCTCCCTAGGCACAACTTGAGACTGTGTCCCCTTGTTCTGTTGCTGCTTGTCTGGGAGAAGAGACCAACCCCACCTGGCTACAGCCTCCCTTCAGGTAGTTGTAGACAGCAATGAGCTCTGCCCTGAGCCTCTTCTTCTCCAGGCTAAACACCTCCAGCTCCCTCAGCCTCTCCTCATAGGGTTTGTGTTCCAGGCCCCTCACCAGCTTTGTTGCCATTCTCTGGACACCTTCCAGCACCTCAACATCTCTCTTGAATTGAGGAGCCCAGAACTGGACACAGCACTCAAGATGTGGCCTGACCAGTGCTGAGCACAGGGGCAAAATAACCTCCCTTGTCCTGCTGGCCACACTGCTCCTGATCCAGGCCACGATGCCATTGGCTCTCTTGGCCACCTGGGCACACTGCTGGCTCATCTTCAGCCTACTATCCACCAGTATCCCCAGGTTCCTTTCTTCCTGGCTGCTCTCAGCCACTCTGTCCCCAGCCTTATAGTGCTTCTTGGGATTGTTGTGGCCAAAGTGCAGAACCCTGCACTTGGCCTTGTTAAATTTCATCCCAAAAAGTAGGATGAAACAGGAAAAGTAGGTGAAATGAGGAGTATACCTGTGTGCTGAAAGATCTCAGGGTCACCATTGCTTTAGGCCACCCCAGCTACAAGACTGATGCTTCAAGACATAATGAAGGATTTTGGCAATGCTTGTGGGAGATATCTTGATGACAAAGTGAAGGTAGAGAGGAAAGGAGGCAGCAAGTCACATGAAAACACACTGAAAGATTAGATCCAGACAATGTTTTCTTCTAACAACCAGAAGTATGAGGAGCTTTGGCTGACTAGGATTTCATAGATTATATTTTGGCCCTGTGACTTTTTATGTTTACTTTAAGCTAAAAAGAAACCCTCAGCATTGTTTAGTGATAGTGAGCCTACTGATTGCATTAAATTAAAACCACTGGGTCTAGGATAAACAAATGTAGTGAGCCTTATTTATCAGCAGAGGACTGAGACCCAACACTTCCAAATGGTTTCATTCACACTTCAGAAGCAATGGAAGAATTACTTGCAAACAAGGTTTTTAGGTTAAGAAGGCAGATAGTCTTGGTTTTTAAGTCTACTCAACTTATTTCTTTATCTCTTAAAATCTATATGGCTGGAGAGAAAATGAAAGGGACCTTGGCAGGCTGGATGGGTGGGCAGAGGTCCGTGGGATGAGATTTAACAAGGCCAAGTGCAGAGTTCTTCACTTTGGCCACAACAACCCCAAGCAGCACTACAGGCTGGGGACAGAGTGGCTGAGAGCAGCCTGGAAGAAAGGGACCTGAGAGTACTGATAGAGAGTAGCTGAAGATGAGCCAGCAGTGTGCCCAGGTGGGCAGGAGAGCCAATGGCATCCTGGCCTGCATCAGGAACAGTGTGGCNTGTGTCCTCACCTGGGGAGGGGCCTGGAGCAGAGCTCTGTGAGGAGAGACTGAGGGAGCTGGAGATGTGCAGCCTGCAGAAGAGGAGGCTCAGGGCGGACCTCATTGCTGTCTACAACTACCTGAAGGAAGCTGTAGCCAGGTGGGGTCGGTCTCTTCTCCCAGACAACCAGCAACAGAACACGTGGACAGTCTGAAGTTGTGTGAGGGAAGTCTAGGCTGGATGTTAGGAGGAAGTTGTTGGCAGAGAGAGTGATTGGCATTGGAATGGGCTGCCCAGGGAGGTGGTGGAGTTGCCATCCCTGGAGGTGTTGAAGCAAAGCCTGGATGAGGCACTTAGTGCCATGGTCTGGTTGACTGGACAGGGCTGGGTGCTAGGTTGGCCTGAATGAGCTTGGAGCTCTCTTCCAACCTATTATTCTATTCTATTCTATTCTATTCTATTCTATTCTATTCTATTCTATGATTCTGTGAAAGGATAGTTGTATAATAAAGGCAGAAGAACACTCATGAATTTTTATGTTTAATAGAAATGTCTTTGATGGATTTGGGAGTTTTTGTATGTTTCTGTGTAATAGGAACATGGCTCATGGACCAAATAGGAAGACATGGATCTGGCCAGCCTGATCTAGGGTAGGGTGTCCTTCCCCAGGGCATGGGGAGTTGGAACTAGCTGAACCTTGTGGTCCCTTTCAACCCTGACTGATTCTATGACTCTATGATTGTACATTATGATGGGGCTGGTCAAGTTCTCTTCAATCCATAGCCCTTCCAGTGCTCTAAATTTAGTTATGGTTCCATAGATTAACAAATAAACAAATAAATGAAATTATTTACCACAGCCAACTGGGGGAGTGTACAAATAATCTGCACATTGTCCTTTCTGGCTCTAAGGGGGGGAAAAAAGTTCCAAAAATGAGTAAAAATACACTCCCTGTCTCCTCTGCTTCCGTGCTCCATGCTCCTATCTACATTCTCACACATGTTATCAATCACTCCACATCCATCTTAATAGAGTCAAACTTCACTCTCCTGCCTTTCAGCACCATGCATACTCCACATATTCCCCTAGGTCATCAACTTTTCTAACCATCTTAGTGGCTTAAAACCTTCACTTAGTTGAGCGCTGGCCCTAACAACCAAGACCAGGCACAGTCTCTGAGGGTGTTGCTCTTTTTGAGTAGAACACAATAAATTGTGTCAAGGTTGTACATGGGTTTTTTTTGGAACAATTAGGTGATACCTTCCTAGGTCCAGAGGATCTTTCTAACAGCAGTTTTATTGCACCCTTCCCTGGACTGATTTCAACATAATGTGCCTGAAATCCAGGACTTCTTATGTTTAATGCCATTCTTTTGGTTGCACTGTTTACATCACACCATTACAGGCAACAATGGCTGATGCCATGCTTGAAAGGGAAACCTCTTTGAAAGGAAAACCTCTTTGAAAGGAAAACCTCTTTACAAGGAAAACTTCTTTAAAAGGAAAACTTCTTTAAAAGGAAAACCTTTTTAAAAGGAAAACTGTTTTAAAAGGAAAACCTCTTTACAAGGAAAACCTTTTTAAAAGGAAAAAAAAATTTTAAAAGGAAAACCTTTTTAAAGGGAAAACTGTTTTAAAAGGAAACCCTTTTTAAAAGGCAGTGGATAAGAAGTTAACTATAAGACAGCAATGTGCCCTTGTGGTCAAGTAGGTGAGCGGGATCCTGGGATGTATTAGGAGGAGTGTGTCCAGCAGACCAAGGGAGGTTCTTCTTCCTCTCTACTATGCCCTGGTGAGACCTCATCTTCAATACTGCCATCAGTTTTGGGCTCCCCAGTTGAAGAGGGACAGGGATCTGCTGGAGAGGGTCCAGCGGAGGACTACGAGGATGATTAGGGGACAGGAGGGCATGGCTGATGAGGAGAGGCTGAGGGACCTGGGGCTGTTTAGTCTGGAGAAGAGAAGACTGAGAGGGGATTTAATAAATGCCTATTATTATCTGAGGGCTGGGGGTCAGGAGGTGGGGGACAGGCTCTGCTCACTGCTCCCTGGGATAGGACAAAGAGCAATGGATGGAAGCTGCAGCACAGGAGGTTCCACCTCAACACAAGGGGGGAACTTCTTTACTGTAGGAGTGACAGAGCACTGGAACAGGCTCCCCAGAGAGGTTGTGGAGTCCTCTTCTCTGGAGCCTTTCAAGGCCTGTCTGGATGTTTTCCTCTGTGATCTGTGCTAGATTGTGTGGTCCTGCTGTGGTAGGAGGGATTGGAGTCAATGATCTCTTTGGGTCCCTTCCAACCCCTAATATTTTGTGAGCCTGTAAAAGAGGTTTGGGAGAGGCCAAATGTCTGAAAATGTCTACTATCATTATTATTATTATTATTATTATTATTATTATTATTTAGTAGTGAGCTGCCATCAGAATGTCCTCATTGTTCTGCAAATGCTCTGCTGTTCAGGATACAAGAGGAAGTGCATCATTCAGTGCATTGCTTTTTTCATTGTTACTTGGATAGAATAGAATAGAAGAGAGTCATCCAGGGTGGAAGAGA
>WAAF01020565.1:0-15645 GCA_013400475.1 Tricholaema leucomelas
CTGTAAATATCTGCTTGTACATTGTGCTGATATGTGTAAATATTGTACTATATGTGTAAATATAAGCTTCATTCATATTTCCAGAGCCAGCTGAGTCTAGTCTGGGTGATTTCTAAAGTGGGGGGGAGCAGGGAACACCCAAACCACTACAGTGTTAGAATGAACATTACGTTACCTACTCTGAGCAACCTGATCTAGTTGAAGATGTTCCTGCTTACTGTGGAAAGCTTGAACTAGATAAACTTTAAAGATCCTTTTTCAACTTCCACAATTCAGTGTTTCTATGATTTTGTGTACAAATATATTAATGCAAAGACAAAGAAAGAAAATCTTCAGAGGGCAATGCCTATTCATCTGGTTCATCTGCCTCAGATGTAGCATTTGTCAAATAAAAAAGCACCCTAAAGTGCTTCTCTTTCTTTAGGGCAGAAATAAAAAACAGTGACATTTCTGAAGCAAAATGAACCTCTGATGTGCACTATACACCATAAAATGTGATTCCTTTCTCAGTGGAATTCTCTGTTTCCAGAAAATAAATTCATAGAATCATAGAAGAAACCTCCAAGATCTTCCAGTCCAACCTGGCACCCACCTCTATCCAATCAAATTCTAAGATGAACCTGAATATCTCTGTGTAAAGCTTTTAACTTATCCATTATGTAACATCTAAAGGCAAGCATTAGAGTAATCCAAATGCTCAATGAAAGAGTGTTTGCTACAGCCAAAGGAGAGAAGTACAGATCTTTTTGGGATGTTTTAAGACATCTAAATTAAATAATCTCCTTTTTTTTTCCTGTTTGCTCTACAGGAATCTGGCACAGAAAAAAAATCAATGAGCTGAGGTGATAAATGTGAACACCTTGACAAAGACCAGTAACTGTCCAACAGATGTCATTAAATAAGTTGCTTTATCAGAACAAGTAGCCAATTGGAAGGCATATGGTAAATTCCTCCTGTGCACTCAGGATCCAGAATCTTCCCTCAATGACAGATACAAAGCAATATAAAATTCATTTTCCATGAACTTCAGATAGTTAACAAATTTATCTCAAATGAAGAATGTGTGAGTTTTAGACCCACCTCAACAGAAATTGTCCCATAAAAAAGGAGACCAAAGACATTTCTGCCCAACTTGCTGGAAAAACAACAACAACCCCCCCCCACAAAAACAAAAAGACAAAAAACCACAAACAACCCCCCAAAAATGTGAAATATCTAAGTCTCAGTTTTAAGAGTTCTTTATGCCATTAATATTTTTTTTCTCTAAAATAATTTAAAGCTTCTCTTTTATGACATTCAGACTTTCGCTTAGAATTCCAGAATCCTGGGCTATTCCTTATGCCAGTCAAATTTCTGATTAGAATTGTTTAACTAGCCTCTTCCATGTCCAGTCCAGAGCTGTGTCCAGTTCTGGGCTCCTCAATTCAAGAGAGATGTTGAGATACTGGAATGTCTCCAGAGAAGGGTGGCAGAGCTGGTGAGGGGCCTGGAGCACAGCCCTGTGAGGAGAGGCTGAGGGAGCTGGGGGTGTTTAGCCTGGAGAAGAGGAGGCTCAGGGGTGACCTCATTGCTTTCTACAACTCCCTGAAGGGAGGCTGTAACCAGTTGGGGTTGGTCTCTTCTCCCAGGCAACCAGCAACAGAACAAGGGGACACAGTCTCAAATTGTGCCGGGGGAGGTCTAGGCTGGATGTTAGGAGGAAGTTTTTTGTCAGAGAGAGTGATTGGCATTGGAATGGGCTGCCCAGGGAGGTGGTGGAGTCATCATCCCTGGAGGTGTTCAAGAGAAGCCTGGCTGAGGCACTTAGTGCCATGGTCTACTTGATTGGACAGGGCTGGGTGCTAGGTTGGCCTGGATGATCTTGGAGGTCTCTTCCAACCTGGTTGATTCTATGATTCTATGATTCTTATCTGTACACATCAAGATCTTGTTCAGTTCTCAACTATGTGCATCTTGAATCATATAAACCAAATTAACCACAGGGGAGTTACCCTATTAATTTAATCTATGACATATAGCAAGGATCTACAGATGTTTAGAGAGGTTTAAATCAAAATTATTCACAACTGAATTAATGGAAGACATTAGACATCTGCAGAGATGCATAATATAGTGTATGCAGTACTTCAGCTTATCTTTTCATCATTAGTTTAGAGCTAGGTTGTTTCATATTAATCCAACTACAATACACACCTTTCTTCCCTTTTGCTTCATCAAATGCCTGCTAGGGTGAGGCTGGGGGCAATACATTCAGTCTTTCATAATTATCTTCTTCTGCTGTTACCCTTTTTTTTGTCTTTCTCCTTCTCAAAATGAACTCCAAATTTTGACTCCTCTGAGTCAAATGACATTGAAAATACAATTGTGAAAGGAAGTCTGACATCCTACAGGGCATTCACTGTTGTTAGGCAACTTTGTGTCTGGAGCTGCAGTGTTCTGTTGTTATGTAAATGAAACATTGGAGATGTAAGAATGTTTATCTCTAGTGCACTCCTTGATTAAAAACAACATGCAAAGTTTTTTCACTTGTTTGTTTGTTTGTTGTTCCCCCCAAGATAGTGAGGTGCATAAGATTAGAAGTTCAGCTTCTTTTCCCCCAAGATAGCGAGGTGGATAACATTAGAAGTTCAGTTTCTATCACATGAAGTTAATTCACCATTCCCTGTATTTATACAAGTTGAACGAAATTACATTCTCAGTTTTTAATTTAACAGAGGAAACTTATATAGCTTCAGCTCTTGTCAAGGAAGAATGCTACTAGTACTTGTCAGGAATTATAGTGGAAGGAAGAACATCCAGGATTCTGGAATCCAGGGTGACAAGGTTGGTGAGAGGTCTGCAAAACATGACCTATGAGGGAATTGGGGTTGTTTAGTCTGGAGAAGAGAAGGCTGAGAGGGGATCTTATAGCCCTCTACAGCTATCTAAAAGGAGGTTGTAGTGAGGCTGGAGCTGGTTTCTTCTCCCGAATTACTAATGATAGCACAAGAGGAAATGGCCTCACATTGCATCAGGGGAGGTTTAGGTTGGATGTTGGGAGGAAGTTCTTTACTGAGCAGGTGGTCAGGCACTGGAACAGGCTGCCCAGGGATGGTGGAGTGGCCATCCCTGGAGGTGTTTAAAAGGGGAGTGAATGTGGCACTTGAGGCTATGGTCTAGTGGTTAAGGATGCTGGGATGGTGCCAGGAGTGGTGGAGTCACCATTCCTGGAGGTGTTTAAAAGGAAAGTGGATGTGCCACTTCAGGCTATGGTCTAGCGACTAAGGATGCTGGGATGAAGGTTGGCTGGATGATGCTGGTGGTCCTTTCCAACCATAGCGATTCCTAGTGATGAGATGTTGTGCTGAGGGATGCGGTTTAGTCAAGTATGAAACTAACGATTGGACTCAATGATCTTGAAGGTCTTTTCCAATCTAAGAAATTCTGTGATTCTGTGATCTTTAAATTATTTCATTATCTGATATTATCCTAAGTGGCTGTGTCCTGTATGATTTAAACCCCAAGTGACTCTATTTAATAAGTTTTCAATTTGTGCCTTGAATTCCTATTGTAATTCTTTGTCTCAGTACACACTGATAGGTTAATTAGCTTCAGTGGATTATCTAACATTTGATCAGTCTTAAACTCACAAGCAAAATGTGATATATACTATACATGTTGTAATATAGAGCTGGGGCAATGTTCTTATTACTTCTGTACTTGATCAGTATCTGAGCTCAGTGTTGGTTTCTGCTCCAAATTCTCAAAAGCTTGTAATCTACTTTGCTATATAATAAGAAGCCAAAAGAGAGATTGTTTGTGAATGGCAGCTGGTGATCAGATAATGCCCTAAAGCATGAGGATTATGGCCTTATGTAACATCTGTTATTTCCTATTATTTCTTACCACAGTTATTTATTTGCCAGGTGTCCAGCAGAAAGTACACTTCTTGAATGGGAATCATAAGCACTTCATTCTACCTCATCTACTTAGAGCTGTTAGAAAATCTCATCTACTTTTAAAAAATATTACTTCTTGATTTTCATAGTTTCATAGCACCATAGAATCAACCAGGTTGGAAGAGCCCTCCAAGATCATCCAATCCAACCTAGCACCCAGCCCTCTCCAATCAACCAGACCATGGCACTAAGTGCCTCATCCAGGCTTTGCTTGAACACCCCCAGGGATGGTGACTCCACCACCTCCCTGGGCAGCCCATTCCAATGCCAATCACTCTCTTTTGGATGAATTTCTTCCTAACATCCAGCCTAGACCTCCCCCGGCACAACTTGAGACTGTGTCCCCTTGTTCTGTTGCTGGTTGCCTGGCAGAAGAGACCAACCCCACCTGGCTACAGCCTCCTTTCAGGTAGTTGTAGACAGCAATGAGGTCTGCCCTGAGCCTCCTCTTCTGCAGGCTGCACACCCCCAGCTCCCTCAGCCTCTCCTCACAGGGCTGTGTTCCAGGCCCCTCACCAGCCTTGTTGCCCTTCTATGGACATCTTCCAGCACCTCAACATCTCTCTTGAACTGAGGAGCCCAGAACTGGACACAGCACTCAAGCTGTGGCCTGACCAGTGTTGAGTACAGGGGCAGAACAATCTCCCTTGTCCTACTGGCCACACTGTTCCTGATACAGGCCAGGATGCCATTGTCTCTCTTGGCTACCTGGGCACAATGCTACTATCTACCAGCCCTACTATCTACCAGTACCCCCAGGTCCCTTTCTGCTTGACTGCTCTCCAGCCACTCTGTCCCCAGTCTGTAGCACTGCTTGGGGTTGTTGTGGCCAAAGTGTAGAACCCTGCACTTGGCCTTGTTCAAGTCCATGTTTTTATTCCTGATAATCTTCAATTTAGAACCTATGTAAATGTCTAAGCTGCACTGAAATAAGATGTCAGCTGGTTTTATCAATTTAAATGAAGACTCAGTGCTACAGCTTTTCTATGTGGCAGGATTGCTAGTATTCTAGAAATTCAGTAAAAAAAATGTTGTAAAGGGTAAAATAGCAGAAGCAAGTACTTATGTAGGCTTTGTGAGAGGAGGAGTTCACAGTTCATTTTACAAATACCCAACAGTGCGGAAAGAAATGTGTTTAGCATTGCCATCTTATGCAAAGTGGGTGAAAACAAATCACAGGCCTGATTGGTTTTGAGGCTTTTCCTTCTCAATAGACATTATTCTGAGATTGCTGACCTTCAGAAACTTCCCTTCTCACAGTGCAACCCCAGTCTGTCATATTATTTCACTAGGGTCTTATACAATCATATCATAGAATCATAGAATCAACCAGATTGGAAGAGACCACCAAGATCACCCAGTCCAACCTAGCACCCAGCCCTGTCCAATCAACCAGACCATGGCACTAAGTGCCTCATCCAGGCTTTGCTTGAACACCTCCAGGGACGGTGACTCCACCACCTCTTTTCCTTTAGGTTACTGGCCTCAGTGTGATGGTTTGGGTGTCCCCCGCCCCCCCACACTTTAGAAATCACCCAGACTAGACTCAGTCGGCTCTGGAAATTTGAATGAAGCTTATATTTACAGCTGGCACAATGTACAAGCAGATATTTACAGTATATACAGTTATAGACAGAAATAGACAAGGTAAAAAAGGTAATACAAACACAATTCCCCTCCCAGAAACCTGAGTCCCCAGGAGGGGCTCTCAACCACCCCTCACCTTCCCCCTACCCCTCTCAACCTTACCCCAGTCCTAAGGAAGAATGGAGGTTCGGCCAAGAGGGTTAAAAAGCAAGGTGAAGCAGCCAAGCAAAAGGAGGGTGAGGTTAGAAAGCAAGATGGAGTCCAGCCAGCAGCCTCAGCTTCTCCCCAGCAGGCAAAGCTCCCCAGCGAAGAGAAGAAGCAAGTGCCCTAATCTTTGTTTTGCCTTTCTTCTTTACACATCCCAGCAAGACTGTGAGGGAAGTAGACCTCACCATTGTTTTCATTTTACAGCCTATCATCTAGTTCTTCTCACCAAAACATGCTAGCTAGGCTCAAACTAGCACACTCAGTCTGGCAGGAGGGGGCTACAGGTCTTACTGAGATTCCCATGTGTGGGAGAGCACTCTCCCTAGGCAGGGCATGAGCTGTAAACATCTGAGCTCATGCTGTGAACTGTCCTTGAGCTGTCTGGGTCCCAGCACAGTAAGCTGTAAACAATGAGCACCCCAGGCACACCTGCAGGGGGCTGAGCTTGCCGTCCCACGGGGTGGACACCAGGGGATTGACTGACCTATCGATACCTTGTTTATAACTCTGAACCAATCTGTACCTTCCACATATGTAAACCTCAGCTAGCTGTGCACACCTCTGCTAAAGGGGTATATAAGCTGTTGCACTTCCAGAATAAAGCTGTACTGCACTGCACTGACCATAAGGCTGCTGGCAGCTGAGTCCTCCTCAGTACCCCAATCGATTCTCAGCCTCCCCGGCGGCCTGCCACCCGCACCCATGCAGCAGTAAAAACTGTGCCTGCTTTTCTGCTAGACTTACCTGACTGAAAATCCTTTACCTTCTTTTTTTGTTTGTTTATTTGAGGTGGTTTTTTGTTTGGTTGTTTGTTTGGTTTGGTTTCTTTGGGGGGTTGGTCAGTTTTTTTGTTTGGTTTGTTGGAGTTTTTTGTTTGTTTGTTTTTTCCCACTGAACATGTTTTTTCTTGGTAACATAAATGTCAAAATTATCCTTGAGTAAAAATCATGTGTGGCAGTGATGTGTCAGAACTGTCAAGGCAGAGAGATGTTCTGCAGAGAAGATAGACTGCTGTGTTAGGCTATGTAGGTTATCTGTCTAAACTGTTAATTCTTCAGCATCCTTATTCTGCTGGCTTGGATTTGCTGAGGTGTAAGTACCCATATAAATTTATGCTAAGTAGCTGAAACACAACATTAAGGCATGTCAGTGTGAACAAAAATCTCAGCAGGGAAAATTCATTACCAGGTAAGATTCCACTTCAGCCACTCAAAATTACTTCTGGTCCCCGTCAATCTAGGTAGCCTGGAAACACCTTAAAATATTAACAACATTGCCTTGCTCTTGTTTGGAAGCAGAATAATCATTTGTATTCGTTATTTTGAATTGGAATGTAAGAGAAAGCTCAGTATCAGTAGATACCTAGGTTTATTTATGCTTCAGAGCTATCTGCTTATGCCCTAAAACAGCTCAAACATCAATCTTCATGGCACTTTGATTTTCACAGAATCTAGTTGACTGGATAGGGCTGGGTGATAGGTTAGGCTGGATGATCTTGCAGGTCTCTTCTAAGCTGATTGATTCTATGATTCTACTTCACAGAATCACAGAATTTCTTAGGTTGGAAAAGACCTTCAAGATCACTGAGCCCAATCATTAGTTTCACACTGACAAGTCCTTGACTAAACCAAATCCCTCAGCACAACATCTAACCACTAGGAACAGCTATGGTTGGAAAGGACCACCAGGGTCATCCAGTCCAACCTGATCCCAGCATCCTTAATCACTAGACCATAGCCTCAGGTGCCACATCCACTCTTTTCTTAAACACCTCCGGGGATGGTGCCTCCCCCATCCCTGGGCAGCCTGTTCCAGTGCCTGACCACCTGCTCAGTAAAGAACTTCCTCCCAACATCCAACCTAAACCTCCCCTGACGCAACTTGAGGCCATTTCCTCTTGGGCTATCATTAGTAATTCGAGAGAAGAGACCAGCTGCAGCCTCACTACAACCTCCTTTTAGGTAGTTGTAGAGGGCAATAAGGTCCCCTCTCAGCCTCCTCTTCTCCACACTAAACCACCCCAGTTCCAGATTTTCCAGTAATTTTATTTGGTTGGTTGGTTTGTTTTGTTTGGTCAATTTGAAAAGTCCATGGCAATACCCTGCAACTTTTGCTGATCTGTGATCAAACCAAATAAAATATTGAGCACTTTATCTCATCTTTATTTTAAAGTATGTCAAGAGAGGCATACTGCCCATGACCTCCGACCTGGACATTATTGATGCAGAGAAATATGACAGGCAAAGGAAAACAGGAGATGTAACATCCTAAAAAATGCATCAGTAAAGCCTTAAACTTCTGTGTCTCACCAGAATGCCTGGACATAGTATGAAAAACATCCAACATTTGAATGGGAAAGTTACTACACTGTAACTCTGGGTTCCAGATGAACTAGCAGGCATCTTAACCACTGAATCCTTCAGTATTTTTCTGTGTTTTGTAAGCCTGGCATTGAGCAGTAGAGAAAAAAAAAATGCATTCTTATTTTAGGAATTTCTTTGCTGATTCTCCCCCTCTACTCTGCTCTGGGGAGACCCCACCTGGAGTACTACATCCAGTTCTGAAGCCCCTTTTACAAGAAGGATGTGGAGATGCTGGAGCATGTCCAGAGGAGGGTCATGAGGATGCTCAGAGGGCTGGAGCAGCTCTGCTGTGAGGACAGACTGAAAGAGTTGGGGCTGTTCAGTTTGCAGAAGAGGAGGCTCCCAGGTGACCTTCTTGTGGCCTTTCAGTATCTGAAGGGGGCCTACAAAAAAGCTGGGAAGGGATTTTTTAGGCTATCAGGGAATGCCAGGCCTAGGGGGAATGGAGCAAAGTTGGAGGTGGGTAGATTCAGAATGGATGTGAGGAGGAAGTTGTTGAGCATGAGAGTGGTAAGAGCCTGGGATGGGTTGCCCAGGGAGGTGGTTAAGGCCCCATCCCTGGGGGTGTTTTTAATCCAGGCTGGCTGAGGCTGTGGCCAGCCTGCTCTAGGGTAGGGTGTCCCTGCCCATGGCAGGGGTTTGGAAGGAAATGATCCTTGTGGTCCCTTCCAACCCTGACTGATTCTGTGATTCTATAATAATAATGTCTGCTTGCGATGATATTTACTTACAGCACTTAATAGTTCCGTGAGCAGTGGAAAGGTTTCAAACGTTCTGCACGCAGATGATGGTGTATGTATCTTAGGCAAATCTGGGAATGTTATGTCAAAGTGAAATGGTTTGCTCATAAAGGAAAAAAGCTAGGAAGCACAATGCAGAGGCAGAAGCACAGCAAAGAGTGGAAAAATCAAGAACTGAGAAAAAGAATTATTTGAAAAAAAAAGTAGATTCTATCCTCAGCCTTGAAGAATTTCTCATGACTGTGTTTTGATTTACTTGAAATTAATAGGTCATAGGCTCACAGGATGTTAGGGGTGGGAAGGGACCCAAGATCATCGAGTCCAACCCCCCTGCCAGAGCAGGACAATCCTATCTAACACAGAGCACAGAGGAACACATCCTTGAAAGTCTCCAGAGAAGGAGACTCCACAACCCCTCTGGGGACCCTGTTCCAGTGCTCTGTGACCCTTACAGTAATGAAGTTCCCCCTTGTGTTGAGGTGGAACCTCTTTTGCTGCAACTTACACCCATTGCTGCTTGTCCTGTCACAGGGAGCAAGTGAGCAAAGCCTGTCCCCCCTGCTCCTGGCAGCCCTCACATACTTATAAACATTTATCAAATCCCCTCTCAGTCTTCTCCAGACTAAGCAGCCCCAGGTCCCTCAGCCTCTCCTCATAAGGCATGCCCTCCTGTCCCCTCATCATCCTCTAGAATACTTTTAATTTCTCATTTCTTAGTTATATCTTATTACCTATGGATTTTATTTTAATATACAGGAAACACAACCATTGTGGAAAACCTAATACAGTTGTACATCAACAGACAATTCACAAGTGCTGTCACGGTCCTTAGTTAGCCAAATGCTTTTCATTGATGTTCATTACTTTGGAACAGCCTTCATATTATGAGAGATGACAATTATTGACTTGAGTTAGGAATAAATTGCTGAAAAATGACTGCTAGCAGTGAAAGTTCCTGTATCAGACAATTCAGATCCTCCGTGTGGCTGAATACCTGTATTAAAAATAATATCTTCTGTGGTAGTATTTACAGAAGCACTTCATTCCCAGCTATTGTCACTGTCTTGCAACAAGATGTTTTAGCAGTCTTAACTGTTCCTTTACCTATTATATAATAGGTAAAAAAACTGTTCATTTACCTATTTTTTATATATATATATATATACAGATATATATATATATATATATATACCTATTATATATATAAACACACATATATAGAATAGAATCAGCCAGGTTGGAAGAGACCTCCAAGATCATCTAGTCCAGCCTAGCACCCAGCCCTAGCCAGTCAACCAGACCATGGCACTAAGTGCCTCAGCCAGGCTTTGTTTGAACACCTCCAGGGACGGTGACTCCACCAGCTGGAGGTGGTGTACATAAGTAGAATGTGGTGTACATATGTGGTGTACATAAATACAAATTTATGTATATATATATATGTATGTATGTATATATTGAAGTCATCTTCTCTGGAGACTTTCAGGGCCTGTCTGGATGTGTTTCTCTGTGACCTGAGCTACATAGTATGGTCCTGATCTGGCAGGATGTTTGACTCAATGATCTCTTTGGGTCCCTTTTAAACCCTGGCATCCTGTGATCAGGTGATAGAAGGAGAGGAAACAGCTTGAAATTGCACCAGGGGAGGTTTAAGTTGGAGATTAGGGAACAATTTCTTTGCTGCAAGAGTGGTCAGGAACTGGAACAGGCTGCCTGGAGAGGTGGCAGAGTCACCATCCCTGGAAGTGTTCAAAACACGTGTGGGCATGGCACTTTGGGGCATGGTTTAATGACCATGGGGGTGTCATGTTGAAGGTTGGACTCAGTGATCTTGAAGGTCTTTTCCAACCAAAATGATTCTATGATTATATATATATATAATATATACACCTGTATATATATGTATGTATTATATACACATATACACTCTGGGGACATAGTGGCTGGAGAGCAGCCAGGAGGAAAGGGACCTGGGGGTACTGGTGGATAGTAGGCTGAAGATGAGCCAGCAGNACCTGAAGGGAGGCTGTAGCCAGGGGAAGTTGGTCTCTTCTCCCAGGCAACCAGCAACAGAACAAGGGTGGACAGTCTGTGCTGGGGGAGTTCTAGGCTGGATGTTAGGAGGAAGTTCTTGCCAGAGAGAGTGATTGGCATTGGAATGGGCTGCCCAGGGAGGTGGTGGAGTCACCGTCCCTGGAGGTGTTCAAGCAAAGCCTGGCTGAGGCACTTAGTGCCATGGTCTGGTTGATTGGACAGGGCTGGGTGCTAGGTTGGACTGCATGGCCTTGAAGGTCTCTTCCAACCTGGTTGATTCTGATTCTATGCTTCTATTGTTGATGTACTTTTGCATTTAACCATATGTATATTGCATTGTCTCATCCTCTGGAAATATTACATGCACTTCTTTGGGAAATGTAATTTCATTAACGAGACTAGGATATTAGATTGTGTTTTCCAGGAGATTCTTCAGGCCTAAGTCTACATTTCAGACACAATGCTATTGGTGACTGATGACCACTATATTGTGAGCAAGATTTTTGTGGTGGAAGGTCTCACCATGAAGAGGAACACTGTGCAATGTGCTGTGTTCAGGAAAGATGGGCTGAGCTGATCCTGCAACAGCTGGCATTGCTCACATCAGGAGAGACACAAGATTGCTATCAACCTTTCTATAATTTCCATCCGTTATGCAATAGATCCTATAATCATCCTTAATTGTGGGTGATTTTCTTACTGATATTCCAAAGGAGCCAGCACTTCCTCAGTGGAAAACAGGAACATGTGACAAGCTAAATTAAATATCTTAATCTGGAAGACTATGCAATTACAGCTGTGTGATTGTGGACATGAGATGCATGAGAAACATTCTTAGTGCCATTTTAGGTTTAGCAAGTTGTTATTCTGCCTAGCATATGTTTGGTGATCTGAAAGAAAATGAGTGTCCTATATGATCTTTATTAGCTCTGCATAGATGTCCCAGATGTCTTAAAGCTCCTCAGCAAGATATGTGCCTTTACATGAGCAACAGAATTAGGGTCATAATTATCTGATGACCCAAAGCTCCTTCTATAGCTTGCCAAAAGATATTGGCATCTCTGGAGACCGACTTCTATGCCCTTTCCTATGCAGTGAATTTTCCTTGGAGGTTATTACAAAGTGAGACCAGAGTGACTAATTAAGACCTGCATAATTTTTACATACCTAAAGTAGGGCAGATGAATCCCAAATATACATACCTAAATTAAAAGGCTAGTCTGCATTGATTCTCATGTAGGCAGTGAAGAAAGATAGATTCCTCCAAAGAGATCCTCAGAGCAGGCATCTAATTTAAGTGCTTTCTATGTAGAATAGCTTCTCATCCTTTGCTAATTACAGGGAAAAAAACCAACTCAGAACTTTTGCTCTCTCTGTCCTATTTTCTTTAATTTTTTGGCTGCAGAAAGTAAATAAAAATGTCAAGGGGATGCAGAATTAGAAAAAAAAAAACCTTGAAATGTTGTGACTGTGCTGCTCAAATGTCACATGGAGGGTGTAAGAATTTGTCCTAATTTTAGAATAGAATAGAATCAACCAGGTTGGAAGAGACCTCCAAGATCATCCAGTCCAACCTAGCACCCAGCCCTATCCAGTCAACTAGACCATGGCACTAAGTGCCTCATCCAGTCTTTTCCTGAACACCCCCAGGGATGGTGACTCCACCACCTCCCTGGGCAGCCCATTCCAATGGCAATCTCTCTCTCTGTGAACAACTTCCTCCTAACATCCAGCCCAGACTTCCCTCGGCACAACTTGAGGCTGTGTCCCCTTGTTCTGTTGCTGGTTGTCTGGGAGAAGAGACCAACCCCCACCTGGCTACAACCACCCTTCAGGTAGTTGTAGACAGCAATGAGGTCTGCCCTGAGCCCCCTCTTCTGCAGGCTGCACACCCCCAGCTCCCTCAACCTCTCCTCACAGGGCTGTGTTCCAGGCCCCTCACCAGTTTTGTTGCCCTTCTCTGGACACCTTCCAGCACCTCAACATCTCTCTTGAATTGAGGAGCCCAGAACTGGGCACAGTACTCAAGGTGCGGCCTGACCAGTGTTGAGTACAGGGGAAGAAGAACCTCCCTCATCCTACTGGCCACACTGTTCCTGATAATTTTGAATTAGAGGTGATATGATTTATGTATTTTCTGTAGTTTTCAAGATGTGGTCCTATGCCGATGAAATCTTTGCTTCAGGAGTAATTTTTTTTCTCTCCAATTTTGACCAGAATTTCCACCTCCATATTTTAAGCTTCTTTTTAATGCTTTGTTGAAGCTAATACATTCCTATAAAAAGTTACAGCTTTGAGAAATTGCTACTTTCAGACACACGATGGTATCTTTACAGTGAGGATGGTAAGACACTGGAACAGGCTGCCCAGGGAGGTTGTGGATGCTTCCTTCCTGGAGGCGTTTAAGGCCAGGTTGGATGAGGCCTTGAGCAAGCTGCTGTAGTGGGAGGTGTCCCTGCCTATTGCAGGGGGTTGGAGCTGGATGATCCTTGAGGTCCCTTCCAACCTAAACCATTCTATGATTCTATGATTCTATGATTTTATGAAACTACTGCTCATTCATGTATCGCCATTGGTGTTACAACCAAGAGCCCAGAACTTCCCCTGCTTGTGACCTCAAATCCAGTTGTATACAGTGCAAATTCAGCTTGGCCTTATGTGATGGTTTGGGTGTTCTCTGCCCCCCTACACTTTGGAAATCACCCAGGCTAGACTCATCTGGCTCTGGAAATTGAATGAAGCTTATATTTACAGCTGGCACAATGTACAAGCAGATATTTACAGTATATACAGTTATAGACAGAAATAGACAAGGGAAAAGGTGATACAGAAACACAACTCCCCTCCCAGAAACCTGAGTCCCCAGGAGGGGCTCCCAACCACCCCTTCACCTTCCCCCTACCCCTCTCAACCTTACCCCAGTCCCAAAGAAGAATGGAGGTTGGGCCAGGGGGTTAGGAAGCAAAGTAGATTAGTCCAAAATGGAGGGTGAGGTTAGAGAGTAAGATGCAGTTCAGCCAGTTCCCCAGTCCCAAGTGAGACACCCGAGTGCGTTACCTATGTTTTGCCTTTTATTCTTATACATCTCAGCAAGCCAATGAGGGAAGTAGACATCACCATTGTTTTCCTTTCTCAGCCTGTAATCTAGTTCTTCTCCTCAAAACATTCCAGCTGGCTTCAAACTAGCACACCTTATGGAAGCAAAATGAACAAGCAAAAAAACAAAAACACAAACAAAAAACTCTGAAACAAGCAAACTCGAGTACTGATCACCTACATAAGGCCACAGAAAATAAGAGTAGTGACAACAAATTAAAATGGAATTGTTGAGAAGTTCTCATATAGCAGCTTAAAGACTTGCAGGGAAAAAAATATGCAAAAATATAAAACCTTAATTAATAAACATATAGGATACATCCCAAACAATGAGTGGCTGGAGAGCAGCCAGGAGGAAAAGCATCTGGGGGTACTGGTAGGTAGTAGCTGAAGATGAGCCAGCAGTGTGCCCAGGTAGCTGTGAGACCCAATGGCATCCTGGCCTGTATCAGGAACAGTGTGGCCAGTAGGAGAAGGGAGGTTATTCTTCCCCTGTACTCAACAGTGGTCAGGCCACATCTTGAGTGCTGTGTCCAGTTCTGGGCCACTCAATTCAAGAGAGATGTTGAGGTGCTGGAATGTGTCCAGAGAAGGACAACGAAGCTGGTGAGAGACCTGGAACACAAAGGAGAGGCTGAGGGAGCTGGGGTTGTTTAGGCTGGAGAAAATAAGGCTCAAGGGTGATCCCCTTGCTGTCTACAACTATGTGAAGGGAGGCTGTAGCCAGGTGGGGTTGGTCTTTTCTCCCAGGCAACCAGTAATAGAACAAGGGGACACAGTCTCAAGTTATGCTGGGGGAGGTCTAGGCTGTATGTGAGGAGGAAGTTGTTGTCAGAGCAAGTGATTGGCATTGGAATGGGCTGCCCAGGGAGGTGGTGGAGTCACCGTCCCTGGAGGTGTTCAAGCAAAGCCTGGCTGAGGCATTCAGTGCCATGGTCTGGTTGACTGGATAGGGCTGGGTGCTAGGTTGGACTGGATGATCTTGGAGATCTCTTTCAACATGGTTGATTCTATGATTCTATGAAAGGGTTTTTTACAATGAGGGTGGTGAGACACTGGAACAGGTTCCCCAGGGAGGTTGTGGATGCTCCTTCTCTGGAGGTGTTCAAGGCCCGGTTGGATGAGGCCTTGAGTGACTTGTTCTTGGGGGAGGTGTCCCTGGTGGGTTGTTGGAACTGAATGATCTTTCAAGTTCCTTCTAACCTAAACCATTCTATGATTCTAGTTACTTGGTATCAATAGCACTCTAGAATACTGGACTGACTGTAATGAAATACATTGCAACATAGAAGGTGTTTACTACTTACCAGAGCATGACCATTTAGGTAATTTGGAATGAGAAACAAGTCTTTGGTATTGCACTGGAATCTATTTTTGTTTGTCAGAATTGCTGCTAATACAACACTGATTTAAAGGTAGTCAACCTTCAACTTCTAAACCAATATTCTGCCAAGGCAGGATATTTAATTTATAGGCATAGCACTAGAGAGGATGAAATTAATTTGTCTCAGAGAAAGAGCTGAAAAAAAGAGAGGCTTTCATCATGATTATTATTCCCTACATGGAATTATAGAATCATAGAATCAGTCAGGATTGGAAGGGACCAAGAAGAGAAGGCTTCGAGGAGACCTTAGAGTGGCTTTCCNCACGGCCTCAACAGCCTCCCTGGGCAACCCATTC
>WAAF01020566.1:0-49397 GCA_013400475.1 Tricholaema leucomelas
AACTTTCTCCTCACCTCAAGCCTAAATTTCAGTGGCTGCAGAGATTTACAAATATGCATGCAGTAGCTTCATGATGGTAGCCTCTGAGCACAAGCTGCTGGCATCCATAGGTTCCCTGCTCTCCCACACTAGCTCTGCATTTCAAAACTGGCATTACAGGGTAGGAAATAAACAGGAACTCTCTTTGCATAATTTTTAGAGCCTCCAGGTAAATTCAGTAATATGCTAACATATTCCCACAGGGCTAGTTTCCCATCTCAGCATGCTGGAAGCAGCACCTCCACATTCAAAACCATGGTCACCTCCTTCAGTTGTTTTTTTAACGTTACATCACTCAGCAGTTGGGTCAAAACTGGTAGGTAATTTGTCAGACTTATGCTTCAACTCTCCACCTGAGCATGCTCAACCCCTTGATTGAGTTAATGTTCTCCCAGATTTGGCAGTCAGAAGTCCTTTCAAATTGTACAAGAGACGAGATTTCCAAGAAAAACAGGAAGCCTCAAACACCCATAACTTTATCCTTTCATCTCCAAATGGCAGGGATCAGAAAGCAAAAAAGTTTTAAATATCTGTTTCTGTGTTTTGTAGACTGGACCACCCTCAAAGACATGTGTAGGAAGAAAAGTAAGGGCACAAAATTGAAAAAGGCTTTGTAATAGGAAGGTCAGAAGAATGACACTAACTGAGTGATAATCAACAGGACAGAACTTCATTCCAGTTAGGTATGTGCTTGTTGTACCACCAGTAGGCTAGCAGGAGCTTGGGAGTGTGAGCCTTACCCAAGTTATGAGCTACTGCTGGCTACCTGAGGCTTCTGAGCCAAGAAACTGAGTAGCAGAGCAGCCATAATCACACAGTACTACATGCCATGGATGTTTTGGGACTTATGGAACAGTGAGGTCCACAAGGGCTCAGGTGTACTGCTGCTGAAAGAGGAACGAGTGTTCATACATAGATTTTCTCTCCTTCCTCCCACTTCCACAAACAAAACACTCAAAATACAAAGTGTAAAAAAAATAAATATCTATCTTGTTAACAAAGGTAAAGAACAATTGAATACAATCCTTTCTTCCCTTAATATTTACGTGATGTAAATTTGTGCAAGACTCCCTGAAGCTGGAGAGGCACACATTAATGGAAAAAGCACAGAAAACAAAGAGTTAGAATCCTGGCACCTGCAAACAAGTTTATTTTGTAGAATCAGAGGTAACTGGGAAAGAAGGCATGAGAAGGAAGGGTCAGATGAAGACACCCTATTCAGTCTGCACCACCACTAGCCCACCACCGGGCAAATAGGTGCTCACCAGTACTCCCATGTCAGGAAAGCAGATGAAAAAGGAAGTCCAAAACTGAATGCACAAACTTTAATTAGAGTCCTCCAATGTAACTAAGAGACTAGCAACCTTGTCCAAGACTTGAAGCTCACCAAAGCAGATGGATATTCTCAATTGCTACAGAAAGTTTAAATGAAATAATTCTGTTCGTTTGAAGATTCTTCCTGAGGGAATAGAAGGGAAGGTGTATGGTGATAGGACTCAAGAACAGAATCAATGTTCCCTAAAATGCCCTGATGGCACAAGCAGTGGGCAGGACAGTAACAGCCTGTCCAGCTTGCCTTCATTGCAGACAAAGCACAATGCTCTGCCCGCACATGCCAACCCATGTGCACAGAGGGCATTGCTTCCACCTCCAGCCCTAAACAGTGGAATGTTTGAACGACATTCCACTAGAACATGGAAGGGACATGATTCTGCCTGATGGTCCAGGCAAAACTACATGTTGAGATGCACAAAGACACAGAGGCAGCAGCTGAGAGGGAAGGACTAGGGAGATTAATGTGTTTATCTCCTCACTTAAGTCTCTTAACGGCCAATAGTTTCAGCCTGATGGCAGCAACAGGACTAAAAATAAGAACTCGGGCATTATGAGTGACTCGCCATGTGGGCAATGACGCTGTGAGGGATCACAGAGAAACCTGCTCTCACTCCTGAAGCCTAGGTCTGAAATGATAGAAAATCACTTCTCAAAGTGATTAGGGAGACGAAACAGAGACCTCTTCATTCAAGCAGTCTTAAGACTGTGTGACATTCTCTTCAACCATATAGTGGCTTTAAACAGACAATCATAGCAGTCTTAGACATAAAATTTGGGTTCAGTACTTGTACCTAGGCTTGTATGAGAGGGAGCAAACAACATCATCGAATCAAGTCCACACTATCAGAACACTAACATTCCCTGATAGAGGTAATATAATCCAGATAAAAATGAGGACCAGCAGTGGCTTAAGTCTACCAGTAAACACATTTCACTGGCGCAGCAATTCCTTCATGTCGTATTACAAGAGTTCCTACACCATGGCCAAGTACATATAAGCAAACCTAGCACCATAGCAAGACACTGTTTAAAGAATCTCCTGCTCTCTCCAAAAAAAGACTACCTACTCTTCAGATGGTGTATTAGTAATTCAGCTGTATAGAGATGCAGTGGCATCTCCAACTTCTTAGCTAAGACACTGGAATTAAGGATTCCAGTTGTACAGCTGCATGAGCTAAAGGTCCCACCATAACAACACCTCCTTTCACCATCTTCCCCAAAAGGCCACAGGTAAGATGAAGATGGATTTTTTTAATGTTATTTTTCAGTATTTCCAGGAAGAGAGAGTGATAATACTCTTCTGGCACTGCCTCTGGTGTAGAATTGTCCAACAGCAGGTACAAGAGGTCCCTTTCTTGTAATGCTGACAGTCACTGCCATCCCATTCTTTCTCTGGTTCCTAATAGCTCTGCATATTCTTTGCCTCTGATGCTGTCACATGCACTTGTACAGCAGTGCACTGAACTAAATGGCTGAACCATTAACCTGGTCCATCATGTAACTGTATAAAGAATTTATGCTGGTGAAGGAGGGAACAAACAGAAGAAAAGCTGTCTTTTCCAGCAGCAGCACACAGCTCACACTAGCTGTGACTGCTCATGAAGTTATGTGGCACAACTTCACTATCCTATGATATGCTAAGATGCTCCAAGAATTTGTCCCTGAAGTGGTTTGTGTCACACTGTGTGACGTTCTGGTCTTCCAAATGAATTAGTCTAACCTTAATCCATCATGACAGACAATCAGTGCTCCCCCAACATTGTCCCTTTGTAACTCTGGCATTCATCTAAGAGGTCATCCTTAATATAAGCACAAAATGCAGATGAATCTTGACTCATCCCCTCATCACATACTGAAGACAAATACCCAGTTTCACATATTAAAAAAGTAAGAGTAAAGCAACTTATGTGACAATCACAAGGAATCTGCAGTACATTCAGACCTTGCAGAATCCTAGATACTGTGCCTCAATGCAAGAAGAAAACACCCAGACAAGTAACACCAGAATATCACGTGAAATCTGGATTATAGCAAGACAAATATGACATTGCACTGCTTTAGAGACAGGCTGTTCAGCAGCAAATGAAACACACTGATTTCCCAAGACACAATTATGCGGTTCGGTGCTTACAGTCACAACTAAGGACCTCACTGCTAAGAATAACAGTCTCTGATATCCATCAGGTTGTCTGCTGCTCTTTAACAAGAGCAGCCAAAACCAGAATGCACTGACTACCAATCTACACTTAGCTCGCAACCACTCAACAGAGCAGAAAATTTGCAATGAGCAGCATCTTCTCCTGTGTCTATGAGCATACACAGCAATTCATTCCCTAGCTCTAGCTTGTCAGGAGGCTGGCAGGCCAAAGCACTGAAGCATTGACATGAACTGAAGTTAAAACTGGACACTGTTAAAGCTTCATTTTGCCCTACAAGGACAGAACGGAGACCACACCTCAAGAATTACTCAAATATTAGAGTGATGGGACACTTAACTTGGTGACTAAAAGAAATGGTATCTTTAGGGGAAAATAACTTAGACAGCAATATATCTAGAAAAGCATCTCACAGACTGCTTACAGGAGAAAATTCTATTTATTACAGCCTCTACACAACTACTCACATTCTAAGAGAAACATCACAAAGACAGCATGAGAAGAACACAGAAAGTAAAGACATATCTGGGGAAAGCGGTTATCAAACTGTCACAGCAGACATAGGAGCAAGGAGTTTTAGAATAAAGAGTCAGGCAACAGAGTGGGGCTGGCACAAAGTGCTCTGCCAGGCTCAGGCTGATGACAGTCTGCACTACTGTGGGCTAAGATAAACCCCATCTTAGCCTCTCTTGATAAGCAGCATATAGAAGACAAGATAAGCATTCAAGCTGGAGAAGGAAAACACCCAGATTACCAGGAAAAGAGGGGATTTTCAGGAGCTTGTTCCATTTATCAAACAAGCAGGTTCCCCACATAGGAGGACGTGGGCCAACTTGTTCTCAAAGCAGAGGAAGAAAAACGAAGCACATCTCAGCAAACCAAGTCTGCAGCTCTAAGGTGCTTTTCCAGCCTTCTCTGCCTCCTGCTAAGTTTAATCATATTTTGCCCTGTACAAGGCAGCTATTCTGATAAAAGGCTGTCCTTCTGGTTGCCTTCACAATACTAAGATGCTTCCCCAAGTCTTAACCACTGGGCAAAATCAGTTTGTAGCTCAATGGTAATCAGATGCTTCCAGGAATATAATTCAGACAAGAGAAATAATGAATCACACTTGGGCACAAATGCAGTATAGGCCAAAGATACTTATTTAACAACTTCTGGTGTTCATCAGCACAAGTTAAACTTGGCTGCTTCCCTTTGTTCCTCGCACTTTTAAAAGAGCAATAATCAACATCTCCCCAAAAAGACAGCTTTATTATTTTTCTGCTTTTATGCTGAAGCACCATATGCCCAACATAGTTAACTATCTTCATGTTCAAGTTACTTATGAGGGTCATTTGGATTCAGCTGCAATGTCAGATACAGCATTGCTAGCATTGCTCTGTGATTCCCTAGCAGAGTCAGCTTGGGATGTACTTCAAAATACTTCAGCAAATGAAATTTTATTAGAAAGATAAAATATTTGCTCCTGGTTTAGTTCCTAAGATTCTGCTTAGTGCATTCATAGAATCATACAATCAGTATGCCTACTAAACTACATCCTGAAGTGCCATGTCCAGGCATTTTTTAAACACCTCCAGGGACATCACTTCCCTGAGTACCCTGTTCTGAGAGCATCATCAGTCCATTTCTAATCACCTACCTCAGTAGAGGCTGGAGTGACCCAAAGCATAACAGCTTATTCACAAATATTTCAGATATATGCTAAAGAAAAGATACCTCCTCTCTGCACATGAATTGTTTAAATCACCATTTATCACGTAGAAAATACATATTAATGCACACAGGCCACAACTACACATCAAGAAAAACAATGTGAAACGTCTTTCAAATAAAATATAGATACAGATTGTTCACAGTGGCTACAAAAACAACACCCAGCATTTACTTTGACACCTTACATCAGTGAATTTCCAAGTGCTTTCAACAACAATAAACCTTGCCTAATCGCACCAGCTACAAAGGAAACAATCTGAGACTTAAAATAGTCCACACTTTAAAAAGTTGAGGCCCAATATGACTCTCTTCCTCAGGTGCTGCCTGCCCCAAAATTGGATTTGCTTTACTCCTGAAAGAATGGAAACAGAAAATAGGAAGGGGAAAAGGAAGGAGTATTGTGTTTCTGACTGAATTTACACCTGAATGCAATAACTTGCTTACAACATGAGCTAGAAAACAATATCAGACAATAGATAACTCACCATCTTTTACCACAGAGATACCCATTTGCCATACAGGCACTTCTACGTCCTATAAATGGCACCTCCTCTTCAACACCAGCCACTTATAAACTAAGCTCCAATATTCAACTTAAAATGCATCTTAAAGTGGCACACAGCCATTTTTTCTGACCCACTCTAGTCAAAGGATGTTTGAGTCATCTTGAAAGACTCAGGTTATGACAAACTATGTCTTCCTCATGCTCTTCTGTACTCTTCTCAAAAGCCATAGGAAGAGAAGAGGAGATGAAGTGGCAGTTACTGTAGAAGACATTATATCTCTTAGTGAAGGATTCACTGATGTAGAAATTCTTTCTCTACCAGTCAACAGTTAACCCAGTATCACAATTAATAAAATGCTAGGCCTCAACACTGAGTGACCAAGCCAATAAAAGGACAAAGGAAAAACATTTATCTGGATCCAGTAAGCACAACATAGCAAAAAAAAAAAAAAACAAAGAATCTGCCTGGGGGAGGGGGAAAAATTGTTTTACAAAATGCTTGAAAGCTTAAAAAATACCAGAATTAATACTGTCTATGCAAACTGATGTGATTACAGAACACAGTCAGATGTCTGACTCCAAGAAATACCCCAAAAAATTATTTTCAGCAATACTGAGTTTGCTAGATAAATTACAGCCAGGAAAAGTATGGGTACTCAGTTTGTCCATCTCTAAAATGGACAAACTGAAGAGAGCAAGTGCCAATTATAAGGCTCAAGTTTTAGCACAAGTTCACATCACAGTGTTCAGCTTTGCAATTGCTTTTTCCTCCTCTTAGTTAATATCATATTAGGACACATGAAAGTCTAGGGAAATATTCCCAGTTCTGATTTTTCAGTAAAGAAATGCCAATATTTTCAAACACAGTTTTAAGAAAATAGAGCATAGGCATATCAGTACAGGGTCAAACTACACATTTTGGCCTTACAGCAACATACAGCAGGAAAGCAAGACCTGGAAAATAAAATCTGGCCACACTGCATGCATACAAACCTGGTACTGTTTGAGTGCTTTTTGGCCATTGAGCCACGAAATGTTTTCCTTTGAGAGGCAAGCCCTCCTCTCACCTACTTAAACAGTGCTCTGTACCCATTAGTGGTCTGGTCCCCATTGCACTGCCAGCCACGTCCTCCTCCACATACTGGCCTGCTTCCTGTTCACCAAGCTCTTCGCTCCACCAGGGATGCAAAAGCTTGCCACATAGCACATTCTTCAGCTCCATTTTAAATGAAACTGCTAGCCAACGCTCCTGCACACCCTAGGCAGCCACCAGTTTCCAAGTATGGAAACAGCTTCAAAAGTCTGTTTTCAAGCAGTGAAGTCTCTCCCACAGATGGCTCAAGAGTCCCTATGGTAAGGTTTGAGTGTTCAGTGGGAAACACTTCAATCACCCTCTTCTGTGAAACACAGATGTGCGAGTACATAATACAGCCCAAAAAATCTCATGAACACCTCAAAGCCCCTCTGACTTCACACAGAAGATACAATTACTAGAGACAAAGGCAAGGTGGTTTGAAATGCACAAGACAAGACAGAGGAATTGCCACTGAGCTAGCCCTTCACCATCCATCTGGAATCACTAAGCTTTGAGCACACGATCCTACCGCAGGTGGCAGTTAATAGGAAAGTGGTTATTAGCAGATGAAGTCCAGTTAAAGCCTTAAAGAACCTGGTACCATTGGCTCAAGTTGGCATCCAGTGTGCAGAATCAAAAAAATCAAGTCTATTTCCAGCAATGAGTGCTCCCTCTGAAAAGAAAGAATATCCCCATTATGTGAAAATCTCCCGTGTTCCAAATCCCTGCCCACTTTGTCCCACAGAATGAAAGTTCTCCCTATTTACAGAACACCTGTAATCACACAAAGCCATAATTCTTAAGAACAACTTAGCACAAAGAGAGGAGTAAGAACAACCAGAGAAAAACTTTTCAGTGAGGATGGACAAGTATGGAAGCCATTTCAAGTCTTCAAAAGTGTCATAACATTTCCTCAAAAGGAAATTTTTTGAGTGGGTGTGTATGTACAGCACCATGTATGACGCTAAGGCAGAGATAAAGGGAGCTTCCACTTAGAATCATAGAATGGTCTGAGCTGGAAGGGACCTCTAGAGGCCAGCCCTGATGCAGTCAGCAGGGACATCCCCACTAGACCAGGTCATCCACGGCCCCATCAAGCCTCACCTTGAATGTTTCCAGGGAAGGGGCCTCAACCACCTCCCTAGGCAACCTGTTCCAGTGCTCCACCACCCTCATAGTAAAGAACTTGTTCTTAACATCCAATCTAAATCTTCTCTTCTCAAGCTTGAACCCATTGCTCCTCATTCTGTCATTGCAGGCCTTCATAAACAGCTTTTCTCCATCCTTCCTGCAGGTCCCCTTCAGGTACTGGAAGGCTGCTATTAGGTCCCCTCAGAGCCTCCTCCTCTCTGGAGTGAACAACCCCAGCTCGCTCAGCCTGTCCTCATAGCAGAGGTGCTCCAACACTCTTACCATATATTCGTGGCCCTCCTCTGTATCCGCTCTATCAGGTCCACGTCCTTCCTATAATGAGAGCTCCAGAACTGGACACAGTATTCCAGGTGAAGTCTCACCAGAGCGGCACTTCTCTAGACTTGTCCTGTAATGCCTTACCATTTCTTCATATGAATAGATATCATCCATGCAGTTGTCTTGTGTCAGCTACTTAGAAGGAATGTGGGGTTTTCATATTTCAACACACTAAAACACAAACATAGCCAGATGAATAATTATATGAAAATATTGCTCTTCTACTCCATGCTCTGTGCTGCTGACTCATTAGCTCACTGCATCAGACAAAAAGCTGAGTTTTATTACTTCTACTCATGCTGAGGCTTGGGAAAATAAAGTCAAGCCCACTTCAGTCCCAGCTAAGCTCAGTATGGGAAGCTCTTTAGCACTAGTAGTCCGAGCCATGAAAATCTCCAGTGTGAACTGCAGACCATGGACATAGAATCATAGAATGGTTTAGGTTGGAAGGGACCTCAAGGATCATCCAGCTCCAACCCCCGCCATAGACAGGGACACCTCCCACTAGAGCAGGCTGCTCAAGGCCTCATCCAGCCTGGCCTTAAACGCCTCCAGGGAGGCATTCTCCTACATGTTTGTGCTCCTCTCTCATCCTGTAAATTAAATAAGCCAAGAAAGAGTATGCAATCATCTAGTCATTCTTGAAGAACCATTTTTCTGACTAGGTGTACACTTTAAGGATGCTATTTTTTCTTTATTCTTAATAGATATCATTAATCAGAAGCCCGTAAGCAGAAGACCATTTTAAGTGCAGTTTATATTGCACAAAAGCAATGTAAAAGCAGGAGGGAAGGAAACAGTTTGCCTTTCTGTAAATGTCAATAATTCAAAACCAAACAGGATCTCTGTCCTTTATTTGGGTTCACAGTTATTCCAAATGAATTGACAGTTAAAAGATAGATGGCTTTAAAGATCTTCAGTTTGCAATGAAGGTATACCTCATGATTTAAAACTAGACATCACTTCATTTTAAACACAGCAATTGGCAAAAAAAATCCAATGCCTCCTTTTTCCTTAAAAAGAAAACAAACAAACAAACAAAACAAAATCCACAACAAAACCAAACCAAACCACACCACCACCTTTTGGAGCCTTTGGTGACCAAGCAGTCATCACATGTATATCCATATATTCCATGGACAATAAGCAAATCAGAGGAGAAAACAGTACAAGGGACACACACAAATGATATTTCTATGACCAGCTAACTAGACAACAACTCCTCTGTAACACTACATGATTTAGCCCATATTATTTTCTTGCCAAATACCCCACAGTCTTTTTTCTACCTACACTCTTCTTGTCACTGTTATAGCAAAGAATATGACTTGGACTCTTTTCCTAATTCCTTATGGCTTATCGACAAGTGTTCTGGAAAGCACTTTAAAAATTTGCCTCTCTTTCAGTATTTCCAAATGTTAAAACACAAGGCTAATACTTCCCTGCCTAGTAGTTGCACTGGGAGGATAAAGGATGCTTAATGAAAGCTACTGATTAATTATGTAGTTGATTGGGGCGGGGGGGTGGCGGGAATGAAACAAGACTGGAAAAGAAGTTCCAGGAACACTTGTCTGGTGGCACACAGGAGCACAGTGCAGTGGAAGGACCCTATCTCTAGTAATGGAAAACAAATTTTGGAAGGACGAAAGGGTTGGAGAAATCAAACTCCTGGGTTTCAAGACAAAATACCCATCCCTTTTCACAGGAGAGACCTTGTAAGAGGAAATTCCTGGCACTGACTCCACCTTCACCAACATAGAAACCATAAGGCTGTCCTGTGTGGGAGGTGTTATGTAGGCTCTTTCTTACGGAATTTCAACAGGCTTCAATTCAGTTGCCACTGTCCGACCTGTCCAGACCTGCAAGCATACTGCATCCAGTCCAAAGCATTCTAGCAAGACATCCATTCAATGTGGTGCTTGAATATAATGCTATATGATAATGCAACCACTGGTCATCAACTGTTGGGATTGTCTTGTCTTTTGAATGAACCAAGGAAATTTGTATTTGAACCCAAATGATGGAAACCTAGAAGGAAAACAAACCCACCACATTTCTGAATGCTTCAAATATCAGTATTCAGCAGAACACTATTACTCACTGTGCAAGACAGGTGGGGCCTGAGTCCATGCAACAGTAAGCCTATATTCATCATTTATTTTTAAGCTATAAGAAGGATGCTGGTATTGCTGCCTTGATTTGGTATTTGAGGGACACGAACAAGAGAAGTAAATGAAAAACTGTCTTGAGAGCAGACATGAATAGTTCTGCACCTAAGAGCTGAATGATTCCTCTCCAAAAGAGCTAATACCTCTGTCAAAATACTCTCTTCTGACAAGAAGAAACACCAAGGCTCCAGAGAACCAGCATAATTATTTTTTTTTAAAAAAGGAAAAACCATCTATTTTAAGACTAACTTCCCCATGTGATATTATGGTAACTTCAATTAAGCAAAGTGAGCTGTAAATACAGAGCAGGCCACTGAGAAGTTTCAGGGAGAGAAGACTTCAAATGCCGCATATGTGCCACACTAGATGTCATCTAAAGAGCCATCAAAACATTTCTATGCAAAACACACCATGTATCAGTAAGTTCACACAGCAGCTGGGAACATGAAGTGAGCATGCAAAGAGATGGTATGGGCTATCTTCAGCTCTTAGAAAGCCCAGAAACTTGATCCTATATACACCAGTGCTCAGATACTTCTAGGTATTGTAGAGAATTAAGAGATTTTAAGAAAAGTGACCGCTCACTGAAGCAGATTTAAATGTGGAAATTACTCAAAAAAGAGAGACAGAACTCTTCTATGTCCCCAGTCTGTGTGAACAGGCTCCCCTCTGGGCAGCTGGCAAGGCTCTGCACTGCATGAATGCAGTACCCACTCCATTAAGACTGCTGCCACCATCCCTATCCTGCAACCATCTGACTTCATGCTCCCAACAGGATCAGGACTCAGAAACAAGTGAATATGCCCCACTACCTCAATTCAAAGCCACTCACAGGTCTCTGCTCCTCATGCCCTCTTGTAGTAGTACAATACAGGCAGACAAGAGCCATCTCCGTATCACCGATGTGAATGCACTAATACACCATTCCACATGCACTTTTCTCAGTCTCAACTGCCACAGATAGTGGTTCCTGGAGCTACACCCAAGTAAGCACTTCTATGGCTGCTCTGAGAAACATAGCTTGAAAGCAAACACCTTCCCATCCCCACCATCTCAGCAATTCCTCACTAAAGAGTTCTTCTGATCTTGATTTCCTGATCCAAGCAATGAGACAGAAAAGGAAAGTGACTTCCTGCACTACAGAGAAACAGATACCTCCTGACAAAGAGGAAGATGCTCCATAAGTCAGATACTACCTATTGTCAATCCACAGCCTCATTCAGCTTTTTCACATGTTGCGAGCTGCAGATCTGGGGTGGGAGAGTTGCTTAAAAATAATAAGCACACACCTTCTCCTCTAGTCTAGACCAGGCACTTGGCAGCAACCCAGTGCAACCTAATACATCCAGTACAAGGAGTAAATTGCCTGTTATAGGGGCAGCCCTGTACACCAACACACAGTTCTGCAGTTCTGACATCCCTATGTACAAAAATGAGAAAGGGCAGAAACAAATCACAGTGCAACCGAAGAAAAGGTTGTTGTTTTTTATTCTTTCTTTCCTTTTCTCTTCTCCCCACCTCCAAGCCAATCCAGTTGCCATAATTTATCACCCTGGAATTTTAGTCTGCTTTTCATAAGGAATTATACTGCACAGTCATTGTGGACGTCTCCCTAATCGCAGCTGATGTAGTGGTAAGGGACTCACGTGCCCCATGAAACACCCTTACAAGAGAAAGATCAGGCATGCTAGCAATGAGTGGGGAATCCTTTCTGCATCTCAGTGACATTTTCATCACCATAACTGGCCACGGGTAGAATATCTCAGAAAGCAAACCCTAAAAATAACTTATTACAACAAGTCAGCCAGTCCCCCAGCAAAAGGGAAGGCAACGTTGCTTTTACATGGTTAGCAGAGTTCATTATTATGAGAAGGACAGAAACAGGAGAGGCAGAAAGAAATGAGAGGAAGATAAGCAGGTGGTGAATCACATGCCAGTTTCTCCTGCATCACCTTTGACCATCAATTGAAGATGCTTTCCCAAAAGGAAATGAAGAAAACTTAGAAATGGGTCTGCCCAAAATACTTCTAAATGCACTCAAGTAGGGAGCCCTGTTTGCTAAGCATCAGAGTCAAAAAGAGCATGCACTCCTAACAGCCACAGCCACCTAAGGAAGGTGTTGTGGGGCCCTCTTCAGCTTTGGTCCATGGAACTACAGGTTTCCCTGTGGATTCCTGGAGGAAGACATCACTCTTCCTAGCTACTTAAATGTCAAAACAACAGAGGACTTTTATCACCAGAATATCATAAGAAACTTGTGATTGGGGAACCTGCAATCCTACAAGTGTCCCCAGGTATGGCAGATATCTGGGCAGTCTTTCAAAGTGCTTCTGCACACTGGAGAAGCAGAATAGCAAGCCACTCACTCCCTGGCCATATGCTTCAAGTCACACACTCTCCAGTCAGCCTCTCTGACATGCATTTGAGGTGCTGCAACCCTGACAGAGCTTCCCTCAAAAAAAACATCTTCCCCACTTGCAGTAGGGTTACTGGCAGCACATGGCCCCTTCCCTCATCATTCCCATACCAAGTCACTCAGCAGCAGTCCCCAGCGTGCCAGGTACAACAATTGCAGAGCCATGGCACTCCAGCTGACTCCACCTGTGGGCTTCCTGCCTGGCATCACAGCACCCTCACAGGCCACCAGCATCATCCCTTTGCACCAGCAAGTGGTTGCTCTGACAGCTCATGCAATAAAGGAAGGCATTGTAAAAAACCCACAACTCAGGAGACTTGTGCATGCTTCTGAGTCACATGCAGAAGCATACAAGCTCCAAATTGTAACAGGACATCTTGCATGAGAAAAGAGTATACAATAAAGACATCCTGACAGGATTAGCCCTAGACAAACACCTGGGTAGGCTCTGTGGTGGAGTGAGGAGGAGAAAAGTATGACAGGATTTTCCAGTCCCAGAGCTGTGGTCTGTTCTGCCTTTTGATGCAGTTTTCAGCTTCTAAGCAACTGGTGCAAACACAGGCACAGAAAGAAGGAGCTTCTAGCATTAGTGCTGTTCTGCCATCCCTTTCTCCTCCTCCTCCTGCAGAAGTCTTCCTGAACAAGTTTCCCTGTGCTGTGAGGTGGACCCAGACACAACTGCAGACATCAGGCTCCCTTGCACTCACTCCCTTTTGATTTACAGAACTTCCCCACCAACAGCTGCATTGCAGATGAACCCTCTTAAAGTGGACATGCAACAAGTGAGACAACAGGACACGGAGCTGCTCTCAAGACAATGTGTGCCATACTGACAATCTCTCCGCTGCACACACAGGGACTGCAACCTGTGCAAGAACTCCAGCAATTCGTCTTGATTTCACTATGCATAGGTCTCGAAGTACACATCTTAAAGAGAAATCCTATCAAGTAACTTCATTTCTGGACACAAGCTCCTTCCTTCTCCCCATCCACTGGTCACATCAGGTGTCGGCGGATTTGGAGGACCCAGCTAAATAAATATCAGGCTACAGCTGGCTAGCAGACACAGTAACAATGTGGCAGGAAGGCAGGTCTCAGTAATGCCAAGTAACTGCAATTCAAGTTCCAAAGTTTCAGACATTCAGAAAGAGGAATATAACTTGCTCTGGATCAGTCAAGTTGCACTTTTCCTTGTTCCAAAACTGGCCCATCACCACCCCTTCAGACAAGCTTTGTTTCCAAGATGGGGAATGAATTTCAACTGTGTTGTTCAGATGAGAAAAAATGTCAATTAACATTTTATATTTCAGGGAGACAAGCAGTCTGAAAAATCTAGAAAAGCAAAAAACTTCTTGAGCACTTATGAGGTGGTGGGATGTAAAGCCTTTTAAATTTATCTGAAGAACTACTGAAGAAACTAAGCATATGCAGCCACAAAGAGCTAATAAGGCATAAGGTACTTCTTTAAAGCTGGGTAACCTCTTCCACAAAAAAAACTGCTAGCAGCAGCCAGTCACCTGGACTTGTCAGCAATATTTGATAATGGTTATCAAAAAAGCTCTTTTTTCACATCTCTGATGCTGAACTTTGTTATTTGGAGAAGTGCATTATGAGAGCTCCACTCCCACTCCGCTGCTGTGGAAGTACTTCCACACAAAGAATGAACTGTCCAGCAGTTCACTTCTCTGCATTATCCTTACCAAGTGCAAGAGCAATTCAGAGAAGGCTGTGGATCATTGACCTGCACTGATCAGACAACACTAACAATTTTCATCTGGGCAACTTTGTAGCAATCTTAGATGCAACACAATATCCTAATCTGCAGACCTGGCAGATCCTAAACCAGATGACATAAAAATCAAAAACCGGCAGAGCTGGAAGTCACTTTCCAATCCTGCAGCCCCAAAATCAGAAATATCTAAAGCAACACACAAGCTACGAATCACTAGTTTAACTTGCACTGAAGAAGCACATCCGCTGCTATTGAGCTTTGTCTCTGCACTGGTCCTAGTTATAAAACAAAACTGTGCAACTTCAACTCCTCTAACCTCTCCGACAATCTCAACAGAGGTCATTTGATACTCAAAGCTTAGACAAACAGGCTTTGATGCAGGCACAATGAAACTTACAGTATCCCAACTATCCAGACAAACAAGAAGACCTCCTGACGGCATCACCAAGCTATACTCTCTGTTAGCCTCCAAGAACAACCTTCCCTTTGGGTCACAAGGTGCATCAAAAGCAACTTCCTTCTTCCACATCTATTTTTTTTCCTCCAGCCACCCTAGGAAACTTCCTGGCCCATCACCCATGCAATGTCATATGCTTTGATACAAGCAGAGAAAAGAAAAAGAAACAAAAGGGGAGGGGAAAAAAGAGAAAGAAAAATCCTCAAGATTTACATGGACATTTTCAGAATGGCAGCTGCTCCACTGCAGCAGAAATGCTAAGTGTATTCGGCAAGCACTGTAGACCAATGCACAAAGAGGTTTAACAAGCTGGTTTGCCTGCAAAAGCTTCTAGGGCACTCGTGCTATTTGAAATGTCCATTTAGTAAGTGTGTCCCAGGGAAAGCACTGGACTATCCCCTGTGAAGTCATATTTCAAGTCAGATGTATGACATCAGGTCTCTAGCAGCAAGCACAAGAGCAGGATCAACACAGACTTCTCACACATATCCAGGAATGCAGAGACGTTTACACACAATGTTCTGCTGCACAGACAAGAAGACTCTGCACTCAGAAGCAACACCATTAACTGCATACCCCTGTGGGAATGTACAGCAGATTTGGAACAAAGCAACAGGTTCAGGAAATAATCTTCAAGAGAGAAGTTGGGGTAAAATTCACCTTCTTGAGCTACCTTATGCTCAGTACCACCAATAAAAAAAAAAAAAGCTCAGAGGAAGGAAAAAAGAACAACCCAAAAAACCACAAACACCAACAACCATACAAGCACAACAAACAACAACACCACCCCCTAAAAACACAGAAAAAAAATTATCAAAACAAAATACAACCCTGAAACAATACCCAAATGGTGCACTTAAATTTAAAGCATTCTAGCTCTTTTCCCTCCTATTTCCATCTCAGACTTCAGGCTATGTTAGACCATTTCTCCTTTTCTCACTGCTCCTCTGGGACTGAAAAAGCCTCCTCCTTCAAAGGAGAGTTGTCTTCAACATAAGAAAATAACATCTCTCTCTTCGTGGCTATCACTTACCAGTCTATACTGAGTTACTAGAGACGGCACAGTAACAGCAGAGGATAAAGAACATCCAAGTACTGAATTACTCCACTCGACAAGACGCAGCCTACAGCAGCTAACTCAGGTGCTTGGAAGAGAGTAAAAGTGAGGTAACAGAAAGAATCTTTTCCACAAGCTTTCAGGAACTGAAGCTTTAACATTGTTGTTGTCACTCAGCCTGTATTCACATGAGCTTAAAAAGCTCACTAGGATTTGGTCTAGTAAGAAAGACCTATGCCATTACTTCTGTTACATATTAATGTCTCATTGCATAAAAAAACATTTTAAGTTGAAGAAGACCTTCTAGAAAGAAATTAGTTTAAACTACCACAATTCTACCTTTCCCAATTCTACAGACAAACAGTATCTGCTAGTGCCATATACTAGGATGTGTATTGCTGCACTAAGGTTTGCTGGGCACAATGAGGCAAGTCCTTCCTAAAGCCGCCCACAAAAACATACCTTCCTAACTGGTAGCACTGCAAACAACAAAGCAGTATCACTTTTTGAGCTACAGGACACTGAGATTTTTGGCAACAAGGGCAGAGGCTCCTCTCACCAGCTTCCCACTCCCCAGTCAGATGCAAATTACTAGTTCTTCCAGGACCAGTCCTTATAATGGTCAGCTTCCATATAGGAGGCTGCAACTCAGGGTAGTGACAAGACTTCTTTCAGACTCCAGTGGAGTGAAAAATGATGAAGCCTCTCTCATACACTGCCTGCTCACCGCCCAGGCCTTCCTCACCATGCTATTAGCTCTCATACACAGGGACACAAACTCCAGCTCCAGAAAGGGAAACCATGAGGGACAAAAGCAGTATGCAGGGTCAAGACCAGTACTAGCCCTAATAGTGCTTGACATGGTTTAGCATCACACAATTTCAATGATAAGGGCCTTGTGTTATCAATAGTGCTTAGTGCAGGCTGGTTAGTTTTGTGTTCAAGTCTGAAACCTGCAGACAACGCTGAAACTTAATTATTTGCACCAAGTCTAATGGAGAAAAGCTTTAAGCTATTTAAGAAATAGAGTTATTTGTGGGTATAGAGAACAGGAAAATGGCCCCAAAAAGAGAAACACATCATCTTTTCCCACTCGCATTTCATCCCAAAACAATGCAAATCCTGCTGACTAACCCAGTGAAAGCAGGGTTCATTCACCACCTCATAAAAGACAGGATTTGTCAGAGCAGTATTGCCCGAAGTTTAGACCGAAGAAAGAATGCCAGTGCAAATTCCCACACCACCATCCCAGTGGAAATGACAGGATGCTGGACAGCAAGCCTGGTATTCCTCACTAGGATGCTGTCCTTTCTTAATACATCATCAGCCAGCCTCCTCCTCCCGCCTCAGCTCCCCACCTCCTTTCCTCCTATGAGAAAGTTTAATCCTTTGGCTTGCACGCATCTGGTAAGTTTTTCAGTCCCTGTTTGCCACTGTCATCGTGGCAACAGCCACTCAGAGATAACTCAGCAGCTCTAGCACAGTCTGCAGGCTGCCGCTCCCTTCCTTCTCTGACACTCTTAGCCTTTGGGTCGGCAGGCCTACAAAGAGCTATGCCCACTCCCAAGCTCTTCTTTATGGACACATTCCTTCTCTAAAGGCACACTTGCATGGGGTTTGTTTTTCTTTTAAACTAATTGTGTCTTCATTCCCACATTTCCTACTCTCTTCTCTGAGCTCTCAGCTCAGTTTTTGGGACTGTGACGGGAGTCTGCCTTTGCTGCACTGGGGAAAAAGAGTCTTGTTTTTCATAGCCAAATCACCTGCGCTTTTTAGCAAAGGGAAAACGTTAGGTAACACCCTTCGCAGAAACAGGACACTAACCAGGACTTGTTCCAGTGTTACTACTAAGCAGCCTGCAACCACAGAAAAAAAACAAATCAGCTCAGAGCTGCAGGTGCTTGGACAACAGCTAACTCAAGATAGGAACTTGGGATTGAAGAAGGACAGCAGGTCACACTTTGGAGAGGTATGCAATTCATGCTCTGAAGAACATAACACGAAAACGCTGAGAGTACAGTATCACATCTACATGCACACACACACACATTCTGTGAAAGGTCATCACATTTACTCAACTCACATCTCAGAGACAGGGAATTCTCCTTCTGACTCTGCCAGTAACAGAGTGAAACAGATCCCAACACCAAGAGTAAAGCCACAGTTATGTCCTCCTTTCCTCATCCCATAATAGAAAAGCTAGATACAACACTAACCACCTCTCCTCACATCTCTGATTATCAGTATTATCAGTAATTAGTTACTTGCCACCATCTACCCCAGTTTGTTCATTTAACAGGCAGGAACATGAAAAGTTCTGCAATACTCTCTGACATAAAAGGAGGAGAGCAAAGCAGTGTTACTAAAGCGATATTTTAAAGAAAATAATTCTAGATTAATACAATTATTCATTAAAATAACTGATCCAGAAGAGACAGATGAGCATTTAGAAAAAAAAAAATTAAAACAGAAAGAAATAGAGCTGGAGAGTAACAGGCGGAAAAAGCTGTAAGAAATCAAAATCTAACAGCTATAGGACTTGGTTTTCCCAGAAAGCTAATCCATGCCCCACTGATCTGTGGCCACCCTCAGTGCTTAAAAAGCGGCTTTCTAAGACACTGCTCGTCCATTTCTTCAGAAGTATTCTGCTTTTGTTCTCCAAAAATCATACAGGCAGCAACACCAGAATGCTTGGGAAGCTGTAACAGAAGTATACAGTGATATTTAAATAGACAGCAAATTTAACAAGGTACAAAAAGGAACCTGGGGTCAGCATACTCATAGGACCCCAGATTTTGAAGCATAAAGCTTATCATCCTAAGTACGAGCAGGAACTACAGCTGTTTCAGTTACAGCTTGACACTTCCTCCACATACCAAAAACAAACAAACAAACAAAAACAACAACCTCAAAAAACACTTTACAAATAATAATTAAAAAAAAAATCTATAAAATATTTCAGCATTATAAGTAGACATTTGATCATCAGAAATCAATGTGCCTCTGCTTTTGCAAGATGATTACTATGAGAATTGACATCACATCTGTTGCAGGCAAACAGCCAATAAGGTGAGATACTCCACATTTGTTTTTATGACATTCAAGGTTTCTTTCCTGCACTGGTGATCCTTGTGCCAACTGATATTTATTTCCTCAGCCAAGCCAATAGTCACTCTATGGTAAAAACATTTGCAAATTATCTTTTTCTGGTAAAATCTGTTCTCTTGGTGAAAAACAGGTTTCAAGAACAGAAAAAAAAAAAAAAAAACAAACCCAAAGAAAATAAACACCTGAAACACCAAAATAGGTAATAGGCCAGAATTAATGAAAAGGGGGTGTTGTTCTGATTGTCAGAGTTGTGAAGCAGACAGATGGTGCTCATAGGTGGCACAGTGGAAAGAGACTTTTTTCTATTATCATGCTTCCCTTCTGAAAAATGTCTTCACCCAATTTGCAGAGCCAGAAAACCTAAAGTAATTCCAGAATGTGGAAGGGAACAAGGAGACTGTCATAGTCCTCTCTTAAAACAGTTGTGCTAACTCACTGATTTTTGAGGGGAGAGAGAAGAATTCTTAAGAGTTTTTTTAAAAAGCCATGAATTAATCTTCCTGTGGCAGTGATGATTTTAGTACTATACAGAGGATCAAATTTGGAGGCAATGAAATTTCCATGCTACACCCCAAAACCACCATCAACAAAAAAATAAAAACAACCAAACAAACACCCAACCAAATAAAAAAAAAACACCAACCCACAGCTTTTGCACTTGATCTCTCTTACCAAGAAATTCAGGTAGCTCTCCTTGCCCCAAATATCTACAACATACTCAATATCCCTCTCTTCACTGGAGGGACACACGGAAATACTTCAATCATGGCTCACTGATCAGAGTACATGCTCTAGAGCCAATGGCTTTGGGACACATGCAGGGGTTAGTCTAACCACATGTCTGCTGTATGCAAATCCAGTTTACACTGAGAAAACAATAAACCAAACTTTCTCACCAAGCCCCTTTCTCCAACCTCACGTGGAGGCAGTAGTAATTCCTCTCAATCTGTGTGCCCACTAGCCCCTCCTCCTTCACTGTTAATGCTGGAAATTTAATACTCAATGTGACCACTGTGAAGAGAGACACAAGCTGAAATCCTGTCTGCTCTGTTCCAGCTCCTTTATAAAATATACAGCGTAAACTGAGAGGCAACCTGGGGTAACCCCAGCCACCACTTACATCCACAGCAGGAGGAAGCCAGCTTCTGGACACAGTCAACCAAAGCAGAAGCTGGGCTTCCACCACTTGCAACCCCACCAATCTCTGCCGGCTCTCATACTGCGGCCATATTAATGTGTTAGGGTGGGCAAAAAGCCAGACTGACTCTCAGTGGCCCCCAGCACCAGCCTCTCCTCCTCTTTCCTTTTATATACATCCCTCCTCTTCTCCACTTTTTCTGGTAGAGTTTCCACTAGTGCCATACACTGCTTAAAACTCACTGTCCTGAGCCGGGGGCTGTAGGTGGAGAGGTGAGAAGGAAGTAGGCTGGTGGTGGGAGATAGAGGGCTGCAGTTTCTGACATCAGTAGAGCAGCTCACCCTCTGCTGCACGCATGTGTACTGCGGTGCAGAGCGGCTAATCCAGCCACTCACTATCCGTGCAATCACCCCACCGACCCATTCCTCCCCTGCAAACCCTCTCCTGCAGCACACAGCCACTTATGGTCACCCTGCCAGGCAGCCCCCAGCAGCACACACTGGTCTGAATGGGCGCAGCACTCTCTGCTCCCTACGTCCCTCCACATGTGCAAAGACCTCCCAAAAAAGCCCCAGCTATCACTGCAGCTGATCTCCTAGATACGCTCCTTAATCACAGCATCTTTCAGCCTCCTCGAAGGCGGCGGCGAGGAGGAAGAGCTGGGCACGGGGAAGCTCTTGACACTCGGCCTCAGGCTCACCCTGCAGGAAGGGCAGTTCCTTTCCCACACCAAATGACTGGACCCGATTTGGCTGCTCAGCAAGTATGGCTAAGCAGACACGGTTTGATTTGCTGTTCTACGCAAGAAAGGGCATTTGTCCCCAGCCTACTAACATAGGCACACGCAGAGGACACCCATTACACGACATTTCCACAGGAGTTCGGATTTGCGAATCAGCCATCTGTGCCCGGTGTGCTGGGCTTACTCGCTTCACACGCAGAGCCGATTTGCCAGGCTGCAGTGCACCACCGCCGAGTGCATCTAATTCAAGTGGGTCTGCTGTAGTTCACTTCAAACCCGGCAGCCGTAAGCGCAGTCTAAGACAGCCCTAACTCAAACACCACCTAGGAACATTGATAGAGCACATCAAGACAGAGGTTAGGGATTGATGCTGCTCAACTTCCTCTGCAGCATTCAAACTCAGCATTTCAACGTTCACGGAAAACTATCACTGACGTCTCCAACAAAACATACTCTAAAGCCCAAGTCAGCATCCACTATAGAACTGAAAGCAAGGATGAGAGGTGTATATTAAAACAAGCAAAAAAAAAAAACCAACCCGCTGAGCTGGAAGTATAAAGGGAGAGCTTTTTTTTCTGTTGGGGTTTGATACACAGAAGTAATTCCCTGCTCCTCCCACAATTCACATAATCTCCTACAGGAACAAAACAAAATAACTGGGTGAACTTCAGTTTTTTATCTAGTTTACAGATTCAGAAAGGGGAGAGTAGGGACAGAGTTTACCTCTTTCTTACACTGGCAAGAAAACAGTGAAGATGTCTAACTTGCAAGACAGCTTCTTCTCATTTTTTCATCAACAGACATCATTTGCAAGAGTTGAAAGATACAGACTTTCAGCAGTAAATTACAATGAACAATAGATGTAATCGAGATTTCCCACACACAAGCCCCCTAAAAAACAAGGTCAAAAAATAACTACACATAGTGATATGATTACTATCTACTATTTGTTATAAACAACAACCTAAAAATTATCACAGCATAGAGTTCTACCTCTCTGTAATGCAGGACTTTCTCTTAAAGTAAACAGAGGAGAGTCAAACAGTGGCTTTTCATCACCACAAGCAATTTTACTTTATTTAAACTTTGCTGCTGCCCAGGAACTGAAGCACTACTTGCCATGACTTTTCATGTTCAAAAAGTATTCTGACAACATCCACAAAACAACTTCCAAAAAATTAGTTATTACTTCCTTTTACCCACAGCTCTGGTAAAAGCCTGTGTGTTCAATCCCACTGGAATTTCAGATGACTGAAGCATTGTATTTCCCCCATGTGTAACAACCACTGCTCTTATGTGTCAGCAAAATGCTAAGGTGGAATCTGTTTCCCCTCCCTTTCCAGAAGCATTTGGCCCCTATTTAACATTACAGTTCGTGGCCTACTCTTCACTGGGCAGTCTTGAGCATCAACACAATGAGTAATAGCAAATACTTCATTAAAGCTGAAATACAAATTTTAATCTAACCCAGCTCTTACTGACATGGTTTGTCAAAAAAAAAAAAAAAAAGAACAGGCATCCAAAAATCATAGACAACAGAGAAACCGAGACTACTCTCAACACCTGACTTCTTATTTTACACAGGGTAAGGCTTACTAGACAGAAGTTGTTAGGATCACCCTTCACAAAAACCATCAAACACAGTGGCTCTTGAAGTAGCATTTTCTACATCAGGCATTTATATGGGTTCAAATTCTGATAGAGAAGGTACAAAATTTTAAACATATCTATGCTTAAGTTGAAGACGGGCAGGGTGACCCCATATGACAGAATATTCTGGTGCTGCAACCAAGCCTGGATGAAAACAAACACATGAGAGGAAGGTCAGGAGGATGGGTTAACCTGCACCACAGACACTCAGCTGGGTGCAAAGGAGAGCCCCGTGAGTGTGTACTGTCAGGCAGAGACACAGCCTCCCTAGGCAGAAGTGCCACCTGGGGAAGGGAAGCATCAGGCAACACATAATCAGGATACTGCGGAATTATTGCCACAATTCTCCTTCCATGGGAGACAGCTTTCTAAAATGCATTTGCCTGAGACTGTCATTTTCAGGTTGCTGAATCAAATCTCCTTAATCATCAATTCACAGATGAAATGTCTAAATAGCATGCATTTTTCCTTCAGTGTTTTAAAAACCTACTCCAAAGTGAATTCACTAAGATCCTATTGAAAAATATTTGGTGATTTTTTTGTATCAACCACTTGGTCTATCAGCAAACAGCTAGAATAATTGAGGAACTTACATATTCAGCTAAAGTTGCCATGTACTTTGCACTGTAAATGCAGATTCTTTACTCCTCAGGTAAGACTCGAACAAAACATGACCAGTCTCTTTCTGATACTCTTTCATTCTAACGGAATCATTCATTTCCTTTCCTAGCTCTCCCCACACTTGGTCTTTACCTAACCAGTACCTCTGTAAGTAAATCAGGATAGTATCCTCAAAGTATTTTATTAACAGGAAGGTCAGAAATCTAGAAAATAAGTAGTAGATCAAAACATGGCCTGTATTCACCTGTATTTAGTTTTCCTTTTTGGTGGGCCATAAAACATACCAATATGAACAACAAGAGGATCTATATATTGCTCCCTCTAACTCATTAGATGCCCAAACACTTAAGAACTGACTCAAACAGTTCTGCTACTCTTGGATTTCTGTTAATATGTTTCTAAATTTTGTTTCAGCCATATTAATCCTGCAGTTTTCCCCATTTTTCTTATCTCTGGAGTCAACTTCAATTCCACCTTTTTTGTAAGAAAGCAGTTTCTCATTTGTGATCAGTTTATCAATCTGTCTTGTCCCTTCTCTAAGCAGGCTTGTGCCTACTAGTACCTGAGAAGATCGCTCTCCTAAGCTTTTGTCCTCATCAGAGGATGGACAGACTCTGCAGAGAAAACATGGCATTAATGGCCATTAGAAAAACAAACCCACCCTTTGAACCTCTCCAGCTTTTAGCTGAAATCATTTTGAACTCAAGAGATTGGATATCCTACCTACATCAGTGGGCACTGTCATCTGACTGTGGAGTGGACACCAGTTCTTGTAGGATCTACAGCCACCTCCTAAACAACACAGGACTCCCCTGGTTGGTCCCCAACATCATCTCACTGTGGCTAGATACCAAAACAATACTCAATCACATATACTTACTTTCACAAGTCAAAAAAAAATAAAATCAGCTGCCATGGCACTATCTACTTCAGATACTTCTGACACTACTTCTACATGCAATCTACAGTAAATGGATTTTTTTCACCATTCTTCAAGCCATCTTTTTTTGGGGGGGACTGTTCAGTCTGGAGAAGAGAAGGTTCTAAGGTGACCTTATTGTGGCCTTCCAGGATCTGAAGGGGGCCCACAAAAAAGCTGGGGAGGGACTTTTTAGGCTATCAGGTAATGACAGGACTAGGAGGAATGAAGCAAAGCTGGCGGTGGGTAGATTCAGACTGGACGTAAGGAAGAAGTTCTTCACCATGAGAATGGTGAGAGCCTGTAATGGGTTGCCCCATGGGAGGTGGTTGAGACTCCATGCCTGGAGGTGTTTAAGGCCAGGCTGGATGAGGCTGTGGGCAGCCTGATCTAGGGTAGGGTGTCCCTGCCCATGGCAGGGGGGTTGGAACTAGATGATCCTTGTGGTCCCTTCCAACTCTGATTCTATGATCTTCCACTTTTATCATCACAGTTTGTATTCTGGCAAAAAAGGAAAATATCTATTCTATCTTTCTGTTTTATAGGGATTAGACAAAACATTATTGATTTCTAAATCATTTATCAAGATCATCTGTCTCCTGCCTTTTTTTTTTTTTCATTTCTCAGTCAATCCCCCTACTAAGCCATCCAATCAACTAGCAAGACAGTCAAGGGCCAAATACATTAGATTTGAAAGGCCTCTAAGGACTTGGATCTTGTTTTATTCACCTCTTTAAGAAACAGTCATGGCATTTCAACTTGCTGCACTCTGCTTTCAGCATCTTTTAACCAAGTTCAGTTTCTCTTACTCTCCTCCTCACTCACCCTACCCGCAAAGCAACTTAAATCCTTGTAAGGGATTCCCTAGGCACTAGAAGATACACATTCCCTGCATGCTACAAGGTGCAGTACTCTCTGTGCATATGTACTTCCCTTGAAAACAGAGGAGCAACAGCCTGGGGGAAGAGTTAAAAGTTTTTCTCCTTTCTTGAGACTACAGTCTGGTTTCAGTTTTAGAAGTCTCCAGGACTTGCAGAAGTACTTGTTCTGATTTATTGAGAAGTCAAATTCATGACATTTCTCTACTCAGCTTACTTCTGCCTTTGACGGCAAACTTGTTAATTTCCCAACATACCATGTATATATAACGGCAGCATGGAAGAACCATCTATCTTTCAGAAAAAAATAATCACATCTATTCTGTCAAGAGACATCTCCTAGGTAGAAATGACATTCAACAAAACCAGTTTGCAGCACTCCTCTTTATTAGAAGTGATAAGTATACCTACATGTATATAAATCTTGTATAAACATACCTCTAGCTCAGCTCACAGAAAATCTCAAAAAGGAAAAAGACAACATCACTGAGTATCTATTTCCAGATACAGGAATTTTTCTATCATCCTATACAACTTCCTTTCAATCTCCTCTCTGCCACACAACTAGATTATTTTGTAACTCTCAAATAATGACCAAGATAAGCAACTTCAGACCCCTTAAACTTATTACACCTTCAACTCCAGCAAAGTAGTTTCTTTGATAAAAGGAAGAAGGGTAGATTGAGACACTAACCTCTGGCTGACAGTTTTTTGGTGTTGATGATTTTTGCAGCATATTCCTGTGATGAATTTTTCTTTACACACCTGCGGACCACAGAGAAGGCTCCCCTACAAAAAAATAAAGAGGGTAGGAGCTATGAAGCTGAAAAGGAGAATACATTAACAGCAGTTCCTGTCCCCAGAGCAGACTAGATTAAGGACAGGGTAGAAGACATACAGAGGAGGGAAACAACACATGAGAATCTGATGAACAGTGCATGCTGTCTGATCATCAAATAAAACAGTCTACATAGTCTTCAAGCCCCCTCACAGACAGCGGAGCATGAACAGCACGTTGTGCAGCGCAAGAAAGAGACCATACGGCCACGGAAACGGGACAGGAAGGGATTGATGAACGGGAGACAAGCAGCCCACAACAATGCTGCAAACACCAGCCGTTAAATCCATCTCCCAAAGACAGTATCCCCAGCAGTCACATCAGACAACCAGGACTCATTTCTCCCACATTCAAGTGCCAGCTTGGTAACGAAATCTCTGCAACACTTTGCAGAAGTTACTAGCTCTCTTACATCTCTCTACCCACCTGCAAAATGGGGATAAGCATGTACCTATTAATGAGGTGAGTAGGAAGCTACGAAGCTTTGTACATTTTCTCAAGCTGGAACTACTGATATTATTACAACTATTCCAGAGAGCCACTTGGAGAAGAAGTCTGAGAGAGAGGGAAGAAGGATTTCTGTGAGGAAAAAAGAGATAATACAACAGAAACCAAGGTGAAAAGATAGGGACTCAAAATCTAAAGGACTAAACAGATGAGCGCTTGAAAGCAGTCCCTTCTGGTTTTTGGTGGGGGTTTTTTTGTATGTTTGTTTTTGTTGTTGTGTTTTGCTTTTTTTGTTTTCCTTTTTTTTTTTGGGTTTGGTTTTTGTTTTTGAAACAACAACAAATCAGAGACAAGAGTAACAGCTGGTGGTTTTACAGGAAAGATCTGAAAAGGATACACAAGAGAAAACTGGCAGAAAATTCCCAGTCCTTCAGACCATGAACACAAACCCATGTCTATGGACAATCGTACATATTTCAAGTATAAGAAAGGGGAGCAGAAGCTGCAGAAGGGCCTCAGAAGACAGTCCTACAGAGAACCTAAAATATCGTAAATACTCCCAATATTGCAGAATTCTGCCTTTTTCTCCCCTTTTTCAGTCTCTACATACAAACCAATAAGCAGCAAGGTGAGCACTAGCACCAGGGCCCGGGCTTGGTGACACACAGCTGCAGCACAGTGGGCAGGGACGGGGACGTAGAGCTGGAGAGAAGATGCAGCAGAGCCCAGCAGTTGGTGCAGGAAGGAAGGGAGGAAGGGAGAAAAGGGGAGAACAGCAGTACCCAGAAAAGCACTGTCCCCATAATCCTACCCTGGCCGCTGCTATGCTGCTTTCCTGTCCCATAAGGTTCCCCTGCAAAGCCCTGTCCTACGGCGCAGCAGCAGGTCTGCCAATGCAGAGACAAGTGCAGAGAGAGGGAGGGAGCAGGACGGTGCAGCAGCACCTGGTCCTTTCACAGGGACAAGGAAGTGAGAACTGAAGCATCGCAGAGTGGCAGTAACAGTGCCGTGTCCCAGCGCAGAAACAGCTGAGGGGAAGGACAGCGTGTAGCATGGAGACAGTACGGGGAGAAGGCAGGAGCCTGGTCTTGAGGAGGGCAAGAGGGGGAAGAGAGGAAATCCTGGGGTGCAACAGGAGCCTGCAGTCAGAAGCGGGCTGCAGAAACACCCCATCCCGCGTCGGGGACGACCCAGAAGCACCTTTCCCTTCAGCGGCGATGCCGCTGTGGTGGACGAGGGGCTGGAAAGCAGGATTACAGCGCGGCAGCTAATCCTCCTGCTGCTCCACGGAGAAGCGGGGCACCCGCACACGGCTCTCGACGGAGCCGGCAGGTCCCGGGGCCGACACGGGTGATGGGGCGCGGCGCGGGGCGCACAGCGGGCTCCGTACTTGCCAAGCTCCTCGTAGAGCTGGTACTCGTCGGTGAAGCGGGTGCACGTTGCCGTGGTGGCCATGTTCAGGCAGAGGGAGGCTCAGCGCCGCTGAGGCATGGGGCAAGGCAGCCACGACGGGCCGGGACGGGCCGGAGGTTGCACGCTGCTCGGCGGCTTTCCTCCTTGCTCGGCGGGGCGGCGCGGGCGCCCCCCGCTCCAACTCGGCGCTCCCCGCTCCGCCGTGCACAGTCACCGCTCGCCGGGGAGGGGAAAGAAGGCTGAGCCTGGCCAGCACCGCGAGAACTGGCTCGGAGACACCCCGCGACGGCCCCCTCCCTCCGCCCCTCCGCAGGCCCCGGCCCGCCGCGGGGTGTGGCCGCCGGGGGCGCTCCCGGGGCGCCCGCAGCGCTAGCGCCGCCGCCAGCGCGGGGGGCTGCAGTCGGGGCGCGGCCGTCTTCCCCCACCGCGGACGCCGGAGCGGACACTGCAGTCAGCGCCCCCGCCCCCGCGCACGGAGGGCGGGCAGACTGCAGAGGGCTCATCCTCCTCACGCGCTCGTAAGCGGCTAGAAGACTGCAGGACCGGGAGAAAGTACCCCGGCCGAGCGCACCGGAGGGGGATTTTTCTTACTTCCCCCTGCGAGGGTTCCAGGTTGAGGCTGCAGCACCTGGACTCGGGAGAGCTGCAGCCGGATAAACGTCCTGCATACAACGGGAAGAGAGAACGAAGGAGGGAAAGAGAGGAAGGGGGGCCACCGCCTTCTCCCGAGCGCACGTCGGCGGGGCTACCGCCTGGCTGGTGGCGCTGGGCGACCCGGCGCTTGCGTGACCCGGCCCGCCAGCTGCCCCCTTTCTATCTCAAGCAGCAGCCGCTCGATCTTCTCGCCGCTCTGTGAGTGCGCCGGCCGACGAAGAAGGAGGCGCGGAGAGGAACAACAAGCAGCTCCCGGCTGCTGCTGCCCTGGCCATAATCTGAGGCCACCGCCCAGCGCAGCGAACGGGGATCGCTGTGTTGCCGTCGGTGGGAGAGGGAAGCGGAGCCCCAAGTCCTCCTCCTTATCCGTCTCAAAGTTGGGCCCGGTGCGCTCCCGGACTGGTAGCGCCATTATATTGTCCGACCTTGGTGTGGGAGTCCCCGAGGAAATGAAGCATCTGGCGCAGAGGTTGAGTAGTAATGTGCGAAATGGTATGATGCTGCTAAATAACGGGACCCGGCATTCGCACACACCTATGGTTTGTGGGGATGGGACTTGGACGCAGAAGACAAACAGAAGTCATCGTTCTCCGGCTGCAGTAGAAAACAAACCAGTTGTTCTGTCTCTAATAGCATGCCAGCTGAAAGCGCTGTCTGCAGTGCCTTTATAAGCAATTTTGTTTTCACCTCTTACTTAACTGAGCCTGTCTCTCTCTGAACAATTGCCAAATCTGCTTAATATGCAGAAATATATAGGGCATTCACTGATCTAGCCGGAGAGGGAAGGACTGCTCTGGTCTCTCCTGCACGGCTGGGAGTGCCAGCTGTGTTAAGAACATACCGAGAAGCAGATGAGTATATCATAAACCAGGAGAAATCCTAAACAGATCTGAAAATGAAAAAAATTGTATAAAGACTGTGCATTATTACTCTGTGACTGGACTGCGAAATCACTGTTACTCAGTCCCATGAAAAGCAATGACAACAGCCACCAACATTTCCTCCCCCCGCTGCCAGGTTAAATGCAGCCAGCCTAGTGCTGCAGAATCTATACCTAAGTGATGCAGTGAGCAAAAATTCACCCAGCCTATGCAGAAAGTAGACAGCAAAAGTAGGACAACGTAACTAGCATTACAGCAAAGTAATGCCTCTAGAAGGTGATTACAAAACCACAACATTCTGCATCTTCTATCATGCCAGACCCGGAAACCTGCTGAGACAGCAAAATAATTCACAGAAGTAACAAACCACCTACCCAACAGGTGCCAGTTACTGAATCTGCTTCCTGCTTAGCTAAAACTGCTCAAACAGCTTCATTTAGTGTTCCACCAGTTTCTCTTAACAGAAGAATTGCAGACAAGGGGGACAGCTGTCTTGACAACCCACAGTCCTTACCAGGGGAATTGATTAATAATATGGAACTCGAGTGGGAGATTATAGATGTGGTGGTGGGCAATGTCACTGATACATCACCTGCAGTGTGCTTCCACCACCCAAAATTACATCAGATGTCCTTTGTGCAGGAAAGATGAGCTGTTAATTTTGTGCTGCGGTTGCACTAAGTGATGTAGTCAAGATATGTGCAACTTATTCCACTGTGTTAAAATACATGGGTCAACTGGAACAGGACTCTGTTCCACTCTTTGCTCAACATAAAAACTGAGTGTGGATTTGAACACATGGTGCTGAGTGACCATCCAGAGGCAGAGAACCTAACTTTAGTGCATTTATCCTGTATTCCTACAAATTGAAGAAAGATGATAAAGGTGAAAAGGGGTACGAGCCATGACAAAGAAATACAGCAACAGAAGAGGTTTACTAAAGCTACATACTAAACTCAGTGAGTTGCAGCTACAGTTGAAAACTGTTTTAACTGGACTCAAGGGCTGTTCTGTGCCTTATACAAAGAACCTCATGATATTTAAGAAACCCTGATTTCAGTGGTCTCATAAAAATGCACAAGGAACATAAAAAGGGAGACAGTAGAGGAAGTTTCTTACCTTCAAGTGATACAAAGAAAAGTGAGGTCTGGAAATCAGAAAGGAAACAGAGAAGCAAGTGTGGAAAGAATAGCTAACCATGTGTTTTGCGTAGCAAGTGCTTCAGAAACAGATTACTAACTGAGAAACTTTCGTTATACAAGAAGTGGGATAGGGGTATAAATTGAGTGACATACTTGCTTGAACCAAGTACTGAATGGGAGACCAAATTATGAGAGTAGAGTTTTCAAAAGGGATGTAGGCAAAATGAAGCAGGAGGAGGGGTGGTAATATGGATAAGAGTATTGTGTCAACAGAAAGAAATATTGATGTTCTGGCTGACATAGTAATCTACTTGTACTGAGAGTAAAACTGCAAATGGAGGAGAATCTTGATGGTGCCTGGTCAGAATAATGTCATAGGGGCCAGAAAATATCTGAACAGCAAGAGAGAGCCTTTGTGCTTGTAATGAGAAATACAGTTAATGAACAGTGAGATTCTCACTTCAGTTATGCAGGACTGAGATCTGGAAGTAATGTCTTGCTTTCAGCATTAGTTAGCTGCAGATTTCACATTATTAGAGCAGCAGCTTTGGTCTCTGTCTTTTAAAGTAGCACAGGTTTGCTTATACAGTACATGGAACTGTCAGGGATTAATCTGATTTTAATAACTGAAGCTGAGTAAGTACTAAAGAAAGTATATGCAAAGGATTTAATGCAAAGCCCATGGTTGTAAATGGCCATTTCCTCTGATGTTAGTGGAATTTGAATTAGGCCACATCTGCCCGTGGAACCTAAGGTCAGCCTTGGCATGTTGACAAGTGCTTGTGGGAAGGCAGTAACACAAAAACATTGGTCTTTAGGGAAGAAGAGTGAAGGACTATAAAATGAGTTCATAGAAACTAAGTGGAATTCAACCCACTGGGGAAAATGAGATGGGTGTTGGGGAAGCTGCATGATAGTGTCTTCCTAGCAAGGCTGAAGATGCCAAAGGGCAGCCAGGTATCAGTGTGGTGAGCAAAACAGTGCTGGCTAGTACCAGATACGAAGAGAGGACATTAGCAAAAATAAAGGACCTGGAAAAGGTGAGAAAGGGTGGAACTGGAAATTAGTTTGGAAGAGTGAAGGCAAGAAGTAAAAAGAAAGAACCAATGACATAAAATGAAAGAACCAATGACATAAATGAACCATGCCTCTACTGTCCAGTTTGTCTGTTTAGAGTGAGTAGGTTTTAACTGCTCACTTGGCATTTACAGGACATAAAATCCAGCCTGTCCTGCTCTTATGTGAGGCTTCCTGGCACTGCTTCAGTGTAGAACAAATAAAAAGATAAAACAAAATGCCCAGACCTCTAGAATTGTGAGGAGTATTTTACCAGTTGAAAGTGAGGAAAGTTGTTAAAATCTTAACAATTCTTTAACTTCAGACTCTACAAAGAAAAATGCAAATAGTTACCCCAGTCAAGCATCATTTTATCATGACTGTCCACAGACTCCTTGTCATATACACAACAACAACAACTTATTTTCGTAGGTGATTGTTCATGTTGCTATATATACAATTAAAAAAAAAAACCTCTGAAATTTTTTTAACTTCAGCAGTTATTGCATATCTACTAGAAAAATCTGTCTCCTTTAATATGCCTTGTTCTCTTCCTTCTTCCAAACTGAGGTTCTTCTGTTATCTCTGAAAAAATCACGATTCAAAAGATCCTAAGTGGATTTGTAGATATAGCTGATAAAGAGAAAAAGTAGTGTACACAGGAGGAAGGTTGGAAAGAGAAGAACTTTTAGCGAGTGAATATAACATTTATATTTGAAATAGATGTTAGAGTTCTGGAGAGAAGCAAACATTAAATTGCCCTATTAGTACAGACTATTCGGCCATCCATCTAGTTTAGTGTCTTGTCTTCAGCAATGACCTATTCCAGATGAAAAATGTGAGGGAGAAGGAACACAAGGGATGAAAGGAAGACAGGAGAAGAGAAAGGAATTAGATAAAGAGATCTGTATAACTACAACCTGTGTGCATACTGCACACTACTCGATTAGAGAATGGCTTTCCTCCTGACCCCAGGCTGATGATCAAAATATGCCCTGAAGCACAAGGATTGGTATCACTTGTAATTTTGATCCTAGCTTTTGTCAGTGCATATGCTATTCTGTTTCATGTCAATGCCTAATCCTTTTTGATACTTACTAAGCTATTTAAGTCAATAATACCCCACGGTACCGAGAGTCGCCTGTTAATTATGTGGCTCATAAAACATATAACCTGATATAATTTCAAATTTGTTCTATTTTAATGGCACTGAATGGTTCTCCTGTTATGAGGCAGGGTCAGTAGTTATGTCCAAATGGCCTTGTTGTATACATCTTTACTCTTCACTGCTGCAGGTCACCATGCTGGGAGGTGTTCACACAAAGAGGGCACAGCAGTGGTCTAGCAAGGGTCTTGGTGCGTGAGTGCCCCTGGACAGGCCCTGTGTACCCACTGGCAGCCTGCCTGATTCTTCAACTTCCCCAGTGACTCATGGGGATGTGCCTTTTGGTAGAACTTTTTGTAAACCACCTAGACATGAGGTATTTTTCTCTCACCTTGAAGTGCTTGTGACTGGATCTCAGAAACACATTAAGTCCCCAGCTAGAAAAGGGAAGACTTTGGCACACATTCAGCTCATTTAGTTGCCATAAGCTACTCACAGTCTTTTTCTGGAGCCTTACCTTTACTGAGGGATCAATGCCAGTTTATTGACTATTTTCACAGCCTGTTCTGACTCCTGAAAAAGTACATGATATAGGCGAAGTCTGGTATAAGGTAACACATGGACGGTTTCTTAAAGAGCTGAGTACGTCACCTGCAGACCAATATAGATGGGACTGCAGCAGCTGAATTTTGTTTCTCATCTCATGGGTATCCAAGTGCCTTCAATACAAACCTGAGCTCTAGGTTAGAAACTGGGTGAGTTCCAGAGGAGCTCTAGGACTTTACATCCTCCTCTTTCAATTTTGCTTTGCTAGTAACAGGATTTCCCACCATTTATATGGGAACAAGGTCATGTTCCCTGAATTCCTCCAATAGTTATCTAGTAACAGTAAATTGTACATTAAAATCACTCTCACAAATTTGTTCATGTCAATTGCCTCCCTCGGAGGGTGGACAAGAGAGAAGATTTCCTTGCTTCAGCTGAGCAAGTGAGCAGATCTGTACATCCACTGTCAGGCATAGCTTAATAATGTGTCTAGACAGCTCTGTGGTCAGTGAAGGGTTACTGTTGTGGGTATACGATACTGAGGAAACATCTTGAACATTCATTTGAATATGACCATCACAATGGAATGTCCAGGGGCTATTTTAAGAGTCACAGTGTTTGTTTAAACAAGATTGCGTGGCTCAATGACTGTTACGTAAAAGATGAACACAGACTTCTCCTTATATCCCAAATATCTCCACCAAGTTAGGATTATACATATCTACATTGTGTATTATACATACATTATATTGACTGGCATTTGGTATATGTACACCATATGGAATGGTACTGATTAATTAATTAATATTGAAAACTAATGCCATATCCTGGAGTGGGGTCACTGTCTTTTTTTTAAAAAACAGTTCTGTCAAGGGGAAGAATGATACAGCAAGAAAGGTGACAGATGGACAGTCCTCATGACCCGAATGCTGTATTTTGCAGTGTTAAGGAGAATAAGAACAAGCAACTCCATCATTGCTGTAGGTCACTCAAAACCAAAAGGAATGAGAAATGAGCAGTTTGGTTTCTGTGGATCAGTCATTGCCATGTATTGCTACTGCCAAGAAAAAAAAAAGACTTCTGTTTAGTGCCAGCTGCAACAAATTTTGTTTCTTTGCTCTTTTAAAATGGAACACAGATCACTGGGAGAACCTCCAATTTAACTCATCACCAAAGTCATCATGAAATTTGGCCATAACTAGCTCTGTTTGAATTCAACTCAAAGATAAACTTCATGTATCTCACAATATTCATCTTTCAATTCCTCCTTCGTGTCATCTCAGAATTGTCATCTTGCCATGAATTTGTGGCACAGTCCATGGGAAGATAGTCAGCTTTATTCATTAAGATCTCAGTTAAGTCTTAATTTAAATGGCTGTGGATTATTGTCCTAGAATAAAGGTGCTAGATGCCAAACCTACACCAAAGTGCATGCAGACACTTGAGATTACAAAGAAACCAAATAATTTCCTTGGGGCATCTGCCATCATGCAGTATCTTAAAAGATGAGTCTCAAACTGCAATTTCCTTAGAACAAGGCATCTGTCTGGTCTTGTTTGCTAAAATACTGTACATATCTGGTAGCATGTGATAGACTGGTCAGTTTGAACTGTATCACCTCTCTCATCATAACACCTTACCGATTAAATATCAAACCAAGACCAAATTATTTAATACTGTCAGACAAAGAAAAAGTTATTTTAAAAATACACATTTTTGTTTTCTTCCAACTTAAATGTAATTTAATAGCGTTCCATAAAGCTTGAGTAGTTTTGTCTAACTTGAAGTCTGAAAGTTTTGGGGTTTGAAAATAAGCACCCTGTGCTCTTTACCCAACTGTTGGTGCAGTGTTACAGTATGTAAAATGACAGAATCATCCAACACTGGGAGATCTCACAGCCTTCTGGACCATTCTAAATGTTGAAATTGTATACTTCCACATCACAAATGTCATTGCTGTAATTGACATGAACTGGCCCCTCCTGGCAGTCTCAGGAAGTCAACCTTTACAGAGCCTGCACTTTCCTGTCATCACCAGGCAGAAGTCCTTTCAATTTGGCACTAAGGCAGGAAGGCTGTATTTTCACTAACTATGATTACAGTACAAGTATGAAGGAGTAGATGTACAAGAAATCAGTCTCCAAAGTATGTCACTATCACTTTCACCAGCACTGAACTCTCAGATAACACCTGTTAGTAGAAAGTACTGATTTTTTTTTTCATCACTGAATCCTTTTGGTCCAGTGTTTCATCTTCTCAGTTTAAACAGTAACTGTTTAAACATGACCTTGACATTTTTAAAGGAGCCTGTAAAACCTCTCTGCTGTAGAAGAGCCAGATTAACATTTATGCATAGTTAAAAAATAAACACTTTAACCAAAATTGCCTGAATGTTTATGTGAGGGGAGAGATGGCTCACAGGACTCTTCAAAGAACATTGGCAGCAATTTCCTACCCTGAGTAAAATAAATTAATTAACACACACACACACACACACATCCTGTTTAACATCAAAAGAAAATCTGGCTCCGAGGAACAATCCAAAGTAAAGGGCCTTTGAGTGTTTACAAACACAGCCTGAGCCAACTAGTGCAGCAAGAAGGTATTTGGGAACCACAGTGAAGCCTCCACCCAGTAGCTGGACTCTCCACTTTCTCCAGGGTTCAGTTCTGCCTGCATGTGATGAACAGAAAACACACAGTGAGAAAGGTGGGACTGATTTCCCATCCACAGCAACAGTAAAACTCTGATTTACACTCTCCATTAACAGCCACAAAGCCTGTGGGAGTAAGTGAAGTAAATCATGTTTTACAATGAGAGAAATGAGGTGGAGAGGAGGACAGTGACTCTCTCGTGTCCTCATGGAAGTGCAGCCACCACAGGAAGGCAGAATTGAGGTTGGTTCTCTAGCACGAACCGATACAGATGCTTTTCTATTGATCTTAATTTTGGGTGAAGGTATTTCAGTGGTGCCACTCTGAATTAAATATACATCTCTCACCAAAACCAGTTTTCTCCCCAAAACTCTGCCTTCAGCAGAGGGTGACATTCACAACTAAAAAATCACTGCATCTTTGCTTCTCCTGCAACATTTTTCTGTGGAGTGGCTGTGAATGTTACTGCTTTCTACACCTCCTTCTGAGTGTCCTTTGTATTTTGTTAATAAAATTAAAATGTAAAAGAAAACAAAGATGTTTTTTGACAGGTTTAAAAAAATTACATCCAAGATTGTCAATTTGGGTTGGGATCCCCATTAAGAATGCACCATTAGGAGTCTTCAGTGACACAGACTTCTTGCCTTTGAAGGGCAGGGGGCAAATACACCTGACTCTGGAAACACAAATATTTGCACATTCAGAAGCCCTCAAAGTAGCTAAAGGAATTTCTATACTGCAGATGAGGGTATTATTTCCATGCTTAATGACCTTACATTACATTCAGAAAGTACTAGCGAAAAATACACTACAGCAGCAAAATAAGATGCTAGCTTATGTCTGTTTGTTTCTTGAATACTTGCAAATCACGGAAGTCAGTGTGAATGCACAAAGCAGAAGTCTGTTTCCAGTCATTAAAGTGTGAATAAGATGACTCATGCTGGGGTGTGCATAAGTACAAGCAACTGGATGGTGTATGCACTACAGTCCCATAAATGGGAACAAAACCAGAGACATACCATAAATTGTGCAAGGAAAGATGAAAGGTGTTTTTGCTTATCTATTTGAAGACAAAAGAAAAAGAATGTGGCCAGGGATTCAAAGACAACTTCACAACAGTGAAGTGAACTCCCCACAACAAAGGTGGATAGACTAACGGGTGGGTCAGAGGGAAAGTGATGAAGCCTTTTGTATTTACATGAGAAAATGAATGCTTTTGATAACATTATGGACCAAAGTTAATTTAGCTTTTAGCTCTGAGTGAGTATGGAAGTCATACTGGCCTGTCATTCTCAAGGGAAGAGGAAGCTCCCTGTGGAAATCGCACCTGCTAGCTGTAAATAAAATCCACAGAACTAATGTCTGTCTTAGCTTTGGTATCTGTCTCTGCTACTAGAGGCTGGTGAAAGCAATACCACCAATATATCTGCTTTACTACAAGTAACATTTGTTCTTTTCTGTATATGAAATGTGATGGACCCAGTTCTGAGCTGTGGTTACCACCCAACTGATTTAGAGATTCAACCTTCTTACAGACACCATGCGCATTTTGTGCATTAAATTGATATGTAGGCTTTTGTCCACCTGCTAACAGAAATATATCTGATGACCAGAGCCTCTTGTTTTTGCAATGCCTTTCTGGATAGCTGTCTTAGTTACAAAGTGTATAGGCAGTAAAACAGCAAGTGTTGTCAAGTGGAAAAGATACTTACTACCAATGGTTTCCAGCTGGCCAAAGGCTGTCGTCCCACCATTTTAGCATGATGTTTTACTCAAAACACATCACTTGTGGTTCCTCTAGATTTAGGTTAGTACAAATGCAAGGCTAAGCAATGACATTCAGAATTCAAGTTCACAGCATGACTTCTCCAAATGCCAGCACAGGCTGACAGCCTCCTGCACATGCTGAGCTTATGTGCAACCTTGTCCACATGAATTGCTTTTGGAACTGTTTTTAGCAACAGAAGCAGAGGACAAGCAACGTTCAGAACTTGCCTCTGGCTTTCTGCACCATCTTGGAAGCACACGTGCCCTTTGTGAGTGATGCTTCTGGGGAAACATCCTCGCCTGGGTCCACCTAGGACTGCTGACAGGGGAAAAAAAATGCTGCTGAGTACTTTGAGAAGGCCACTTTGTAATGTATATGGAAAGTTTCAAAACATAGAGATTTAAGAAGAACCAGGGAAAAACGCTCAAGCGAGAGAAATAGTGGTTCATTGTCAATGCAGTTTAGCATTTACAAAACAGGCATTGCTATGTCAAAATCTCAGTTCCTACAGATGGTAGTGGAAAAGGATTGTCATCAGGAGATCACAACACAGAAAACTGAAAGATGGTCATCCTTAAGAGCCAAAAAATGTTGAAAGGAAGGAAGAGAACCTCACAGGAACTGCACCCTGCACTGGAAGTTTTGATCAGATATTGCTCAGATGTCCTCCAGAACACATCACTGACAGACACCTGGTGGCAGCCACCACCCTGGCCCCGGAGAGCTGCTGTCAGTCCTCACTGTAAACACAGTGGTGAATGCTCACGTCAAAGGTACCTTAACTGCAGACCTGGCTACAGCTGCATAATTGAACAGATAAATCTGCCCCAGGAGTAAAGAGCCCAGCTGTTAAAATATCGAGACTGCTCAAGGATTAAAACCAAAATGACAACAGTCATTTTAGACTCTTTAATCTGATGGTTTAATTAGCTAAGAAAAGACTTCCAGTTTAAGGGGTTAGGAATTACACTGCAAAATTGTATCACTTTCAAATAGCTTTAGTTGTGTGTCTGCATCCCCTACTCTTAGCCTGACAACTTCTGCTTTTGTCCTCTGCTCCTGTAACACCCTCTTTGTACTGATTTGCCACTGTTCCCTTATGAAAGTCTAAACTTACAGTAGTATCTTGAAGCAGGTGACCCTGCCTTCTCATTGTAAATAATTTCCTGTACTGGACAGTTATTGTGCCTTCTCGGAGGCAGACAAAGCTTTTTAGAGATGGGCTACTTATTTGCACAGGTCAGCAAGTAACTTATATAGTGATGTGCAACTGTAACATCAGATAATAAGAAAGTTGCAATAATGAGTCATGCCTAGACATCATTATCTATGCAGAATTCTTAACCAAGGCAAAAATCTAGAGGGAAGACTCAGGAGAAATTTATCTCTCCCTTTTCTGTGTCCTTTACCTCAATGGAAAAATCAGAAACCATAATTTAGATTTAGTTTACTGGGTTCAAAGAGATTTTTGGCCCTTCTAAAATTCTCAGTATTTTATAACTATTTAATGGGAAAATTACAGATACCCCTGAATTTGGTTGAGGAAAGTATCTGTTTTATACAAAATAGCCAAGTAGGTATTACTAAATATAACTTTCTAAGAATCTGTCTAAACCAGTCATTTAATATTACATATAAAAGAAGGAGAGGAAAAGACAAGAGAAAATGTGAAGGCATAGATGAAAATGTCTGCCATAATTCATCTAAATATTTTTCCTGAAAATTACTGCAGATTTAGCATCAGTCTGGGCTAGCTAGGTGGTACTCATTTTTTGTGTGTACACCTCAGAAAGCAAAACATTTCTAACAATAAGGATGTATGACAACAAACAAATCAACCTATCTCAATTGGTAATTTCTTGTATTTTTCAGTAAATTTATATACTGCATTTGTATACAGTGTGACAGAGGAGAAATCAAAAACCCCAAAGCATATTTTTCAGCACCCAGGAGAAGTCTACTGTGTATTAAGGTTTTCTAGGCTTGCTCACTTCTATCATTTGTCACATCACAGACAGGAGAACCTCTAACTGCCTGGTTTTAGCAGTTTCCCTAAACCACTTCTACTGAAAGCCCAAGCTCCACAAAGGGTATCTCTGCATAGTCCTTCCAAATAGTTCTCTACTTGGAGGAGGTAGCAAGGTAAAAAATTTACATGCTTATATAGTGAGAAAACAAAACAAATCAAAAATAAGGAAAAAATATTTTGAAGATAACAAAAGTAAAGAGACAAAACCTTGGTAACTACAGATAGTGGTGGGGAAAGCACTTAATTACTCAAATAGTGGCTGCACTTTTAGTGAGTACAAGAACTGTAAAAAGCCAGACTAGATCTAATAGGAGGTAGTTCAAGCATGAGGGGAATTCTTCAAAGAGCAAGCACCAGTTTGCGCTTGAGAAATAAAGCTGAGCATGGTACTTCAGTTACACAAGCGCACACTGCCGCCAACAGGCAGCATCCCGCACTTCTCCACTCTTGCTGCTTTACCAAACCACAGTTTCTCATTTACTGCAGATGAATCATAGAATCGCGTTCGTTAGAAAAGACCTTTGAGGTCAGTCACATACTGGGTTACATCAAAAGCAGTGTGGCCAGCAGATCAAGAGAGACGATTCTACAACTTTACTCTGCACTGGTAAGACCTCACCTGGAGTACTGTGTCCAGCTATGGGACTCACAACACAAGAGACACAGACCTGCTGGAGCGGGTCCAGAGGAGAGCCAAAAAGATGGTCAGAGCTCTGGAGCACCTCTCATTTGAAGGCTGACTGAAAGAATTGTGACTGTTCAGCCTAGAGAACAAAAGGCTTTGGGGTGACCTTATTTCAATATCTGAAGGGGACCTACAGGGAGGCTGTGGAAGGACTGTTTAGAAGGGCTTATAGCAACAGGATGAGTGGCGATGGTTTTCCACTGTAGCAGGGTAGGTTTAGTTAGACACAAGAAGGAAATTCTTTGTAGTGAGAGTGGTGGAATAGTGGCAGAGGTTGCCGAAGGATGTGGTTGAGGCCCTACTGCTGGAGACAGTCAAGACAGACTTGATGTGGCCCTGGGCAGACCAATCTAGTTGGAGGGGTCCCTGCTCACTGCAAAGGAGTTTGACAAGATGATCTTGAAGGGACCCTTCCAACCTGATGCAATCTGTGAATCTGTGAATCATCAAGTCCAATCAAGCACCAAGGCTGGTGCTAATCCCTTAGCACCACATTTCTACATCTTTTTAACACCTTCAGGGAAGCCTGTTCTAGTGTTTGAGAACCTTTTCAGTGAAGAAGTTTCTTCTGCTATCCAATCTAAACCTCCCCTGGTGCAACTTGAGGCCATTTCTTCTTGTTCTATCACTTGTTACCAGGGAGAAGAGCCCAACACCCACTGTCGCGGAGGGGAATTCTGCCTCCTACGCCCGTTTGTGGTGAAGGGGAGAAATCAATAGGTGTGAGATAGTTTTACATAAAAATATATGTTTATTAAACTCAATATTCTTAACTCTCAACACCCCCCAACCACTATATTTAATATTAAATGGATTCTCACGGTCATGGAGTACCTTATGGGAAATATATCACAATAAATGGCTTATTAATAACTATATTCCAATGACTAGCATAGAACTATTAACAGAGTTTTCCCCGTGGCTACTGCTGCTTGGGGTCTATATACTATTTACCCAGCAGAGTGGGCTGCAAGCTTTCTGCTCTATGGCAGGCACAACAGGAATTAGAGAAGAATTTACTCACTATTTTGACCAATTATAAATCACCTTCTGGGCTATGTCACAGCCTCTGTAAAGTGTCCAACTCCTTAGGGTCTCCGCCCGTGGACTCCGAGGCTGGAATATTCCCAACTTCAGGGGCAATAGTCTCTGACCGTAGCTGCTGGGTCCTTCTGGCTGTTGCATCCAGGGAACTCGAAGGCAGGATTTGCAGGTGCAGAGAAATACAATCCTGTGCAGACAAATAGGTCTGCTCCTGGTATCTCGTGGCGATGGCACACACCAGGCAATAAGGCAATGGGCGTGCAGTGCGAGGCACGGCTGCACCGGGAGTCTGAGCCCCGTAAAGGCTTAAGTGAGTGCATGCACCGGCGAGCAAAAGAGAGGAATGCTGCCACGTGAATGCACCTCTGTTTATTAGCTGTGGGCCGAGATCAATGGTCTCATTGGCCACCAATAACCAATCAGGCTTGCAGTCAGCCAACCTTGCCATAATAGGCAAGGAACCACAGGCCTGGACTTTCCAAATATGGGGCTCACATGGGCCTAGCACCCGGCAAGCGTGAGCTGTGCATGTGGGGGCTTACACAACCTAAAACCTGGGCAGGCCAGACTCCACGTGGCACCAGGCCTGTTGTGCCCCTCTGTGCTGGCCACGTGCTCACCCCTGATTAAGAAGCAGGAAAAACATGTCCAGGCAAGGCAAGGCATACACAAGTCTGTTTTTGGGCCCATGGGCCCTCCACAACACCCACCTTGATGAAACCTCCTTTCAGACAGTTGTAGAGAGTGATAAGGTCTCCTCTCAGCCTCATTTTCTCTAGACTAAACAACCTCCGTTCCCTCAGCTGCTCCTTATAAGACCTCTTCTCCAGTCCGTTTACCAGCTTCATTGCCCTTCTCTGGACATGCTCCAGCACCTGCATCTCCTTCTTGCAGTGAGGGCCCCAAAACTGAACACAGCTGGCCTCACCAGTGCGGAAGGGAGACAATCACTTCTCTGGTCTTGCTTGGTTTGTATTTATTGATGTAATCATTTGATCTGAGGCCCAAAAGAACTTTAAAGCCTTTTCCAACCTTCTCCTCTGCAGAAAACATACTTATCTGCAATAGTGTAATTCCCTTTACCATTCCCAATGAATCTTAAAATGTTACACTCTCATCCTACAGGTCACTTTGCTGTAAACAGGCTTCAGAACTTTCACAACTCCACTCCTAGCAGAAGCAGCACTGGTGGGACACTAGAGAAGAGTGATAGGGGGAGGCCTGACATACGTGAGTGGGGCATGGTCAAGGATAGAGCAACCTGAGAAACTCAGGACAAGTAGCTTCTGCAAACCTGGAAGTGTGGTGGAAACACTCAGATGCGAGTGCGAAACCTGCTCAATACCGGACAGCAGACTACAGGCTGGGGGAGCCTGGAGGCGAGCCGGGCCGGGAGGGGGCCGCCAGGGGGCGTTCCATACCACGTGCTGCTCGCTCGAAGAGGGAGCAAGGGCCCCGCCGAGGAAGACCTGCCGGTGCCGGGGCAAGGATTACGGGTTGCTTGCTATCTGTTTCTTAGGTGTGGCGCAAGCCACAAAAGGGGCTATTTTTATGGGTAAAACATTCAGATTTTGCAGAGCAGAGAGTTTTTGTGAGCTGTGCTTTGTATCCATATCAGTGTACAAAATTTTAGTCCAGGGGCAGAACCTGTTCAAACTTGTTAAAAAATTTACACCAACAGAAACGTTTAAAATAAGATGAAAGGTTTTATGTAGGCTGTGCAAGTACATTGGTTTGGATTTTCTGCCATCCTAATGGCAGATCAAGATTCTTGCAAATCTAAAACCCAAGCTGTGCCCCAGTTTGGCCCCAAGCACAAACCATAACACGGATGATGAGAAATCAGCACCTACCCACACCATAAGATTTGATATGGCTCTAAGGTGTGTGAGGGAATGTCTGGATGTGGTGCCTGCCTTCCTAATTTCTGCAACGCCCAAGCAAATAATCAACAAATGCAATGAAAATTGTGAATCTGCTGCAAGACACTTAACTGCAGACTCAACAAGATGGAGGAACTAATCAAAGAGCAAAAGGGTAATATAGATGACATTTTTGTGGCAATGCCCAGTTTAAACACAACACTGTCTGAGAGCTCATTCTTCTTGAAAAGTAACTTTCAAATAAATGATCTGTGAACTAATCCACCTTGCAACAATTGCGACCAATGAGGCAAGACCAGCACCATGAGACATAACTGTGGGCCTGGAGATGTTAGATTTTTAGCTGCTGGTTCCATAGTGGCCTCAGACAAGCCCTTTGTGCCTTGCCTCTATCTATTTCCAAGATGATAATAACACTTGTCGCTCCTATAAATCTCATACAGGGTTATGACTGACAACTGGTATACAAAGAATTAAGACATGTTAACAGTTGATGAAGTTATGCCAGCTAACAACCCTGCAAATTTGTTCTGTTCTTGCTGTGGGTGTATTCATTTAGCTAATGAATATCAGTGTGTGGGGTTAACTAGACCAGGGGTCCTCAAACTACGTCCCATGGGCCGGATACGCCCCCCCCAGGGTCCTCAATCCAGGCCGCCGGTATTTACAGACCCCCCCTGCTGGGGGTTGGGGGGGAAACCAAACAGCCACTTCCTGCCACTTAAGCCACTCCCTGGCCTTCGAAGCTCTCAAGCACCTGCCGGGACTACGGACTGGAACCAAACTGTAGTCCAGCCCCCGACAGTGTCTGAGGAACAGTGACTCGTCCTCCTGTTTAAAAAGTTTGAGGACCCCTGAACTAGACAAATCTATATCCAGTGAAAAATTAATACTATGCAGGGTGTGCATGCTTCTCAGCAATCCATGAGTAATACTTATTTCTGATGGAGTTTATGCTTTTTACAAACTCTGGAATAGTAAGTGCTAGTTAGTTTAGGGGAATTAACTTTTCTAAATTAAATACTCTGGATCTGTGGCAGAAATAGTACAGCAAAAATATTGGGAGAAATTCACTTCTGCTGTGAAACCTAAATGTGCATCACCACTGCAAACAGGAGGAGGGGCTGTTGTTCGCACTTTAAAGATCCCAGAACTGTTTTCCATGGCCAGGGAAAATGTTTACTACAGCTGTAATATGTTATGTGCTGTTGATTTTAATTGCTTTTCAAAATGTGAAGACAACTGTGATATTTGGAAGAGGCAGGCAAGCAGCGTTAAGTTTTGTTCTGCAGCAGATTGAGTTCACACTATGCCATGCAGATGTCTCTGCAAAATTTTGTCCATACCCAGGGGAGTAGGGAAGGGGGAAAAGGATCTTAGGCATGCCGTATCCATCCAAAGAAGTGATTCTGATTAACTGTTTTTCTTGGGCATGTACCAACAGAGGTCTACAAAATGCTACAATGGGAGCTAGCTATAGCTACAGAGCAATTGAGCTACTATGTGAAGCCTTATTGTGAGCAAATGCAACACTGAGTATCAGATTTAGCCAAAGTTATTTAGTCCAGTTGAAAAACATCTGGGGAACTTAGTACTTGGGCTTAGTACTTGCATTAGAAATGGGTAGCCAACAATGCGCTTTGGTTGAGGGCTTAGGAGGGTTTCTCAAATACTTCGGAACACTCCAGTTCCATACCTATGTCCATTTGGAGGCTGTTCCCAAAAGATTTCAGACCCTGGTCCCAATTGATGGTGTATAAAGGAAATTAATTGCTGTCTTCTTCTAGACAACTGGTATTCTGGGATTTTGACTCACCTAGAAGTGGGTTGGAGGTGTGGTAGGGATGCTGATTACAGCTGGGTGCTTGAGTGATGGGAAATGGTGAAATTTGCTTCATCCAGCCTCTTAGAATTCAAGTGTGCAGGTTTCTTCCTGGGGCTTGTGTAGAGTCTGAACCCCGAATGTGACTTGTGTTTCTCACTATAAAAAGATGAGCCAAATGAGAATGACATCCTTGCCTTGGCAAAACCAAACTTCACAGTCCCCACAGCCAGCATTTTTTCTTTTTTTCTTTCCCCAGCTGTGAGCAAACCTACCACTAAAATCAGAAAAAGCATCAGGAAGACAATGAGTAGAAACTGACAAATTCAAACAGAGCAATGGAGCAAATCTACTGCTCTCATCCTGGCGTTTCTGGATAACTGGATGCTCTGCAGTAAACTGAATGTAAACATGATTTTCAATCATGGATCCTAATTTATATTCCTCTCTGAGAGCTAGTTGTGAATTCTTTGTATGTAGATTGCTTAGGTCAAACTGCTGCACCAGAAGCTAAGTGTCTCTTTAAAAGTACAAGGAGATCACAGACTAGTTTTCAGGAATTATGAGCTCCCAGTAATTTGAAAGGAAGATGTGAATGTTCAATATTATTTCTAAGGGAGGAAAAAAAAGAGTCAATCTACCTTCTGTGCCATATATTGGTTCTTGAAGACTGACCTCACACGTATTGGCTCACCTCTTATATGTGTCCTGGAGTCCTGTGTACCCCAAAATCCCTCTCCCTCTGTGGTTTGAATGGGAGAGGTAAAGGCACAAAAAGACCTATTACCCCCGCCCTGCCCTGCAGGCGTGAAGGGGGAGAGCAAGGGACCCTTCTGGCACAAGGGGTGCCCCGTGCAGGGCCTGCACTGAAATCGGCTGGGGATTGGCTGTGTGTTCTTTGCGCCTAGGAAGTGGTAACTCGGCTCTTTGTCTAGGAAGGGTATAAATATTAGGAGGACTTCCCACCTTGGAGTTCCTGCCTTGGGGTGATCCTGCCTTTGAGTTCGTTCCTGCCTTGGAGTTCTCCCCCCGTCTGGATAGCTTCTGCACACGGAGCCCCTGACACTCCAAAGACAAGCACCGAAGGACTGCGTCCACCTTAAACACCCCCTTTGTGCAGGTTTATGGCTCTTAACGACCCTCGGAGGCTTCTGAAAGACCCGAAGGGACAAGCCTTTGGACCGCACTTCCATTCAAGCCAGCTGTGATTCTTCTGTGAGTAGCTTTGGCTCAGCCTTATATTGATAGTGGGGACGCTATATTTAATAGCTCAAGCCTTTTCCAACTTCTGACTTCCAAAATAGTCAAGTCTACCTGTGGTATCTGTGTAGATCTTCTCAACCAACTAAGAACCTGCTAATTAAATATTAAATTAATTTCTGTATGTAGTTTTGGGGGCGGGTTTTGGGGAAAATAAAATAACTCTATTTTTTATATAAATTCCTGAATCGGCCACATTAATTCCCTGCCTCCATAACAATATGCTGTGCTAGTTTGAAGCTAGCTAGAAAGTTTAGGTGAGAAGAACTAGATTACAGGCTGTGAAAGGGAAACAATGGTGATGTCTACTTCACTCATAGGCTTGCTGAGATGTATAAGAACAAGAGTATAAACATAGATAAGGCATTTGGTGTTCAGGCACAGCCTGGGCTTTTGACCTGCATTTTCTCTCTAACCTCACCCTCTGTCTCTCTGATTAATCCACTTTCTTCCTAAGCCCCCTGGTTGCCCCTCCATTCTTCCATTCTTCCTTGGGGCAGAAGGCAATGTCTGGGGTAAGACTGAGGGGTGGGAGAATGTGGAAGTTGGGAATCCCTCCTGGGGACTCAGGTTTCTGGGAGAGGTGTGGTGTTTCTGTATTACCTTTTACCTTGTAGATTTCTGTATATAAATGTATATACTATTAATATCTGCTTATATATTGTGCTAAGCTGGAAATAATAAGCTTCATTCAATTTTGAGAGCTGGCTGAGTCTAGTCTGGGTGATTTCCAAAGTGTGTGTGGGGGGTGGGTAACACCCAAAACACCACATCTTTTATTTTGGCACCCAATGTGGGGCAAATTAATTTTGAGTGATTGTTAATTAACTCTGGGAATCAGAATGAAGCTAATGAAGCTATTTTACTTAGTGGGGGCTATTGTGTGGCCTATTTTCTGCTTTCTAGTGTATAATTGGGTTAAAGCTAAAATTGGTTACTTTTTTTAAATTTAATTTTGAAGAAGATAAAATCAAAGATTACATCCATTTTTTTTGAGTTGTGAGGATTTCATCCTTGGATATATAGGGTTTAATGATACTGAGTCTTTTACCAGTAACATTACAGGAACATTTACCAGTAACATTACAGGAAATATTTCTTCTTCTGCTGCTTTGTCCACAGCTTTAATGAGAGTAATTTTGCCTAAGACCCACGTACCTAACCTTTGCTCTGAATTTTATTCACGTGTGACTGTGGTATTTCTGTCGTTTTTGATGTTAGGTCTTATAATTTTGATTTTCATACTAATTTTGGCATTATGTAAGAGATATTAGAGTGTGATGCCTTTAAGGAACCAGAGAAAGAAGCGGCTATTCTTGAGTAAAGATAAAGAGAGTCTAAACATTTTTAGTTCAGAGGGAGAGGAAAGGGGACCACCACTGCACCTTCTCTCCTAGATTCTGGGAAAGCTGCCAGTTTCTCGGGTAATAACAGTAACGTGGCACAAAGCACAGGAACAGAGATAACTGCTCAGACTCCAGATGTTACATTGACTAATTCAACTCCTCAGGCAGCAGGAGCCCCTAAGCCAGACTTGAACTCACAGGCCTCGGCCAGACCCCCAATAATACAAACCCGCTAGAAAGGTCGTCAAAGTCTGTCTCAGCTCAAATCGTCTTGGCACCAGCCCAAGCAAAGTCTAAGATGAAACATTTGAAAAAGAGCGATTCAAAAGAGTGATTAGGGGGTGGACCTCTGGTGGACAAGAGGATGAAGAGGGGATGTATAGTCTTTGAGATTTGGCCAACATACTCAGATCTCAATACTTTGACAAGAGGAGCATTGTGAGATTGGTTGCCAAGAAAGAGAATGGTTCTGAGAAGTTTAATAGTGCTCTTAGGAAAGTTCTGTTTCTAAGCCAGAGACAACCAGAACAACGAGAGGTAGAGGAGAAGGATGACATCCAGGATTCCAATGATCCCCTCAGAGAGGTCAGGGAAATTAGAAAGGAATACTCAAGGGAATCAGGAGAGCCAATCCTAAGCTAGCTGGTGAGATGCCATACTATTGGTGCAAATGCCCTACAGGTAGGAGACAAGTCTGCCAAGCAGCTAGGGCCACTCAAAAGGAGAGTGGAGTGGACAAATACCTAGCAAGTCCTCTTGGTAAGGTTAGCTTGTGGGCATGCCTCCTGTTGGCTATGGCTGTGAGATATTCTTCCTGAGATGATCTGCCATGGGCAGCCAAGAATTGGAACACCATTGAGCAGTGAATTAAGCTTCTGAAGGAGTTTGCTGTGAAAGAAGTGCTCTATGGAGATCATGGCACACATGAGCCTGATGACATTCCTCTTGGAACAGGTCTCATGACGAAGCTTATTCAGCTTGCTCCTTCATCCTATGCTAACATCTTGGCTAGCAGGTTTCTATCAAGGAGTGATAATGAAAGATCTCTCACTGTTGGTGAATTCACTGACCAGCTCAGGCATGTAGAGGGCAGCTTGTCACATTCTGCCCTAGTCTCTGCTATAAAAACTATGACTACAGAGATAAAGAGGATGAAAGATGGCATTGAGAATAGCATGAAAGAACTGAAGGAGGATCTTAAAACCTCCATTTCCAATCTGGTAAAGGATACCATCCCTGCATCTTCTGAATGGGTGCATGTTTCTGCCATCAGGAACAGAAGCCCACCTCCTGCAAGGTAATTCCAGCACAGGAGGAGGCAAATTGCACCTAGACATCAGCAATCATGTGCATCACTGTGGGTAATTCTGCGTGACAAATTTGGTGAGAACATGAACAAGTGGGATGGTCAGCCTACTTCAATTCTTTCTAACAGAGTCAGGGAACTGCAGAGTGGCAGAAACAGAGGCAGCAATGCCAGAAAAGTAGCTGTCACTTCTTCAGCTCCCCAGAGCAACTGCAATTATTCCAACAATTGCAATTTCTCTCACAACAACACCAATCACTGTGTACACCCCACATGCCATGTTCAGCATTAGGGGTGCCCTGCCTCCAGCCAGGAGGAGGAAAGGGATAGTGGAGA
>WAAF01020567.1:0-25185 GCA_013400475.1 Tricholaema leucomelas
AATTAAATTTGATTGATTGCTAATTAAGTCTTGAAATTAAGAATAAAATTATTTCACATTTTATTTTCTCTTTTGTACCTGGTAGGGTCATAGTTCTTTTACCATTGGCTGACAGCCAAAATTGGTTCCCTCTTGTTTGATCTAGTTTGGATGAAGATTAAAGCAGTATTTTTTCAAATTTGGAAAGTATCTTCTTGGCTAGATTGGCTTTAATATTACTGAAACTGTTACCAGCTCTGTTTTTATCACAGTATCACGAAGGTTGGAAGAGACCTCCTAGATCTTCAAGTCCAACCCATTGCCACAGAGCTCAAGGCTAGACCATGGCACCAAGCGCCACGTCCAAAAAATTTTTGGTTTAGCTCTGGATCCAACTCCCACACCCAAAAATCCGTGTAATATAAAGTCCTCTCATCGAGGATGTATCAGATATTAAACTGATAAGAACAGATACTACACTTGATCTTAGCCAAAAGGCCTTTTAATAAGTCAGGAAATAATACAACTGCTGGAATTTATTCAACATCCCTGGTGTTAGTAATTTTGCCTAAAACTGAGTTACCTGATCCCTGTGGTGGACATTACACATGTGACACAGTGGTATATTTATCATGTGTGATCTTAGCCCTAAAAATTCTGGGTTTAGCACTAATGCTGGCATTGTGCAATAGACATTCAAACGTGGTTCCTTTAAGGAAAAAAAAGAAAACAAGTCTCCTCACAAACAGAGCTAGACATAAGCCACACAGAAAGTCAAAACAATGTCTGTTCGGGGGAAGAGTGAGAGTGGGCCACCATGTCCACCACCGCACCTTCTCCCACAGGTTCTGGGACAACTGCCAAAGTCTCAGTTGTTGACAATAACATGGCAGGCAGCCAAAGAACAGGTCCAGATGTTCAAGTTTCTGTTGTTTCTTCACCTAGTTCAAATCTACAGGCCTGTAATCCTAAACCAGATTCAAACTCACAGGCTTCAGGTCAGACACTCAATAATTCAGACCCGCTAGAAGGTACTTCCAAAGTCTTTCTGGACTTGTCTAAGGCACAAGCTACGATGAAATGTTTGGTAAAGAGTGATTCAAGAGAGGATTTAGGGGAGGGGTCCTCTGGTACACAAGAGGAAGAAGTGGAGAAATATAGCCTTAAAGACTTAGCCAATGTAATCAGATCTCAATAGTCTGATGAGAAAAGCTTTAAAGCTTTATGAGACTGGCTGCCAAGAAGGAGGATTGCTCTGAGGAGTTTAAGAGTGCTCTTAGGAAAGTTTTATTTTTAGGCCAAGGACAACAAGATTAACAAGAGGAAGAGGAGAAGGATGATATCCAGGATTCCAATGATCCTCTCAGAGAGGTCAGGGAAGTTAGAAAGGAATATTCAAGAGAACCAGGAGAGCCAATCCTAAGCTGGCTGGTGAGATGCTGTACTATTGGTGCAAATGCCCTGCAGGTAGGAGACAAGTCTGCCAAGCAACTAGGACCACTCACCAAGGAGAGTGGAGTGGACAAATACCTAGCAAGTCCTCTTGGTAAGGTTAGCTTGTGGACACGCCTNACTGACCAGCTGAGACAGATAGAGGATAGCTTGTCGCATTTTGCCATAATCTCTATCATAAAAACTCTGGATATAGAGATAAAAGATGGTATTAAGGGTGGCATCAGAGATAGCATTAAAGAACTGAAAGAGGATCTTAAAGCCATCACAACAACTTATAAAAAGTAGAAGGTTGCTATTCCTCTTTATCATCTTCACTCTGTCTTTGAAAATAGTAGCAAAATCATCAGGAATTGTAAATTAATACAAAACAAAACTCTATGTGGAGATAAACCACTTCAGATTGTCGGTTTCAATAGGCATAGGATTAATTTTCTTCTTAATTTTGCTCCTTCTTTCTGCCTAGTAGATGGTACAGTGATGTGTTTCGAATTTATAATAATGTTTATAACACACTGATATTTTAGTTGTTGTTGAGAATTGCTTATCCTAAGTTAAAGATTTTTCAGTTCTCCATTCTCTGCCAACAAACAGTTGCATGAGAAGCCAGGAGCAAGCGTGGATAGAACAGCTGTCTCAGACTAGCCAAAGGGAAATTCCATAACATGGAATGTCATGCTTAGTTTATAAACTTGGGGAATGGGCCAGGAGGGATGGATCACTGCCTGGGGATCGACTGATCATCAGTCAGCAGGTGATGGGTAATCGCACTGTGCGTTGCATATCTTCTCTTGGTTAGGGCTTTTAGGAGGTTTTTTGTTAGTTGGTGTTTGTTTGTTTTAATCTGTTCTATTCCTTTTTGTTGCTGCTGTCCACTATTGTATTTATTATTATTGTGTTTTATTTAATTCTTGTTATTAAATTGTTCTTATCTCAGCCCATGATTTTTACTTTTTTTTTTCCAATTCTGCCCCCATCCCATTGGGAAGGGGGGAAGGATTGAGCAGCCATATGGTGTTTAGTTGCTGGCTGAGGATAAATCACAACATAGATGGGAGTAACTAAGTTCTGAAGTTGTCAAAATGCATTTTTTTCTATTTGCTTACTCAAAATAACAATTGTGGAATGTGCCTGTAATGTGGTCATGTCTTCCTGAGACTCCATAATGAATAATCATCTTATAATGCTCTACAAATACTGAGATGACACAATGCAATGCAGCTTAAATGAAAGAGTAATACATACTAACAACAAGCTCATTGAAGTAGTTTATTTCTGGTGCCTTACTCAACGGAAAGTTCTGATCTTTCCTCCACATATTCAGAGGTAGGAGATGTGCATTCAAATTAATCACAGACAAAGCAAAAATTCAGGTAAATTAAAAAAAATATACTTCAAAGAAATGAGTTGTCAAATGCATCCTGTGTGAATTAGACTTGCCATGATTCAGACTGTTTTAATTGACTACATTTAACCTACTCCACAGTATACTTCATTAAATAACCATTTCTTTATGATGAGAAGTATAGAAAATTTTAATCTTGATGACACTTTAATATCCCAGCTACTCATCCTCAAAATTGTTCAACAAGCATTCTGGATCTGCTAGAAAATGTATATTTTGCTGAAGATAAGTTTTGAATAAATAACATGGCTGATGATTCTAATTCCTGAAAATCAACATAAAAGCCTTGCAAAGTTGTTTCATGGCAGCTTTGACTGATGATGACAATGTTTTAGAAGGCATAGAATGTATTGTGGTGATAGTAGCAAATGGTGACAGATTTAAGGTGTGCTGGAAAATGGAGCTGAACAAGATTGGATAAGTGAAACTGAAATATTTTGTAATACACCAGAGTCTTTTTAACTTACTTCAGAATTTTTTTATAGGATTAGTTTTAATTTTTTATTTAACAGTGAGAAGTTAATATGACTATAAAAAATAATTGTACTCATTCAGGGTTATAGAAGATCTGTGGAATGAAAGATAGCTTTACAGAAATTAAGATGTTTAGATCAATGAGCTTGTTAGGTTTAACATATTTTTACTTTATTCTATTTTATAGCTTCATAATTTCCACTAATTGTAAGTTATCTCAGTCTGCATTTTCATCCTTACAGTGTTAACATACGGATCACAAGATTTGTATGCATTTTGTTCTGTTGAGAAACATTTTCAAAACAATACACTTGTTTCTTTCCTCCAGTGATATAACAACTTGTATGCCTTTGTATCAAATTATAATACAAACAGCTTCGGAGGAAATGTAATGCAAGAGAGAATACATAACACAGCATTGATATGCTTCACTTCAACAGAAAGAATAATTGAACAATATCCGTATTTATTAAGGGGAATAAATGAATCTCACAGAGAGCCATGTACTGCCAGGTCTGAGGATTGCTCTTACTTATTCTCTTCTGATTGACTTTTGTTCATATTTTCCTGTGCAAAACAGGATGAAGAAGAGAGCATGGACTTCAGAACTGCATTAATCACAGGATGAAATAAGAGCAGAGCCTCTCCCAAAAAGATATGTTACTTTCCAAGTGTGGTCTATCAAATTGTATACCAAAAAAGAAGAGAGTTTTAGAATCAGTCCAGAATTACAGGAAAAATGAGGAACCTTAACTTCATGGCTTCCTTCCCATGCCTCCTAAATTCCACAGGGATACGAAGAGAAGATAGGGTACAGATGAGTGAAATATTATTGTTCTTCAATCATATTTTTCTTGTAGCAGATTTTATACTTTTTTTTTTTTTTTTCTGGCTGAAATTCTCTGTGTATGATAATTATGTATGGGAAAATGTAGAAATGTGAGTAAAATATTGTTACTGGGAGAAAGTAGATGGCAAATGAAAGAAGGGAAAAGGGATTAAGTCTGCCAAAATTTGGCATAAACAAGGGAGAAAAGACGAAAAGCAGGGTCTATTACATGGGGTGGAGGGGGATGACTGAAATAAATAGAAATAAATTCAAGCAGACTAAAAAAACCCAACTTTATCAGTGTCAGTAGATAGTGATGAAGGTGAAATACAAATGGTTACATCTCAAATACGAAAGGCGTATACCTCTCCTTCTCTGAAAGATGCAAATAATTAAACAAAAAATATAATTGTACATCTATCATACATTTTAGAATGACAAAGTAACAACCCCCACCATTAATATTAGCAAGCTTGGGATGTCCTGTTGCAGTTTTCACTGGAGATGAACAATAAAGTTTTTAGGATGCTAAGCAATGAAAAAAAAAAAAGAAAAAAATGCAAGAACAGCAAAACAGAGAAGGAAACCATGTAACACTCACCAAACAAAACCCCCAAAACAAAAACAAAATTCTACATCCATGCATACCCATAATAGAAGTCTACTTAACTATATCGTGAATTAAACTGAAACTGGTATAGACCACTGGCACATTAAAAAGGTGTGGCGGAGGGGGAAATCTGCCCTTATCGCCCGTGTGTGGCGAAGGGGAGAAATTAACTAATGCGAGAGAATATTTATAAAAATCTATATATTTATTAAACTTCAATATTTGTCAACTCTCGCCACCCCCAACCACTGAACTTATAATATTAATATTTATTCTTACACGGTTATGAAGACATTAAGGGTATAATCACAAATGGCTAATAACTATAATACAATGACTAGCATAGGACTATTCACAGAGTTTTCCCCGTGGCTACTGCCGCTTGGGGTCTATATACTGTTTGCCCAGCAGAGTGGGCTGAAAGTTTTCTGCTCTGTGGCAGGCACAATAGGAATTAAAGAGATATTTACTCACTATTTTGACTAATTATAAATCACCCTCCGGGCTACGCCACAGCCTCTGTAAAGTGTCCAACTCCTTAGGGTCTTCGCCCGTGGACTCCAAGGCTGGAATACTCCCGGCTTCAGGGGTGATAGCCTCTCACCCGTAGCTGCTGGGTCCCTCCGGCGGCTGCGTCCAGGGAGCTCGTAGGCAGCACTTGCAGGTGCAGATGTGCAGACGAATAGGTCTGCTCCTGGTATCTCGTGGCTGTGGCACACACCAGGGAATAAGGCAATGGGCGTGCAGAGGGATGCACGGCTGCACGGGGAGTCTGAGCTCCGTAAAGGCAGGCTTGAGTGCATGCACCGGCGAGCGAAAGAGGAACGCTGCCACCTGAGTGCACCTCTATTTATGAACTGTGGGCCGAGATCGATGGTCTCATTGGCCACCAATAACCAATCGGGCTTGCAGTCAGCCAACCTTGCCATAATAGGCAAGGAGCCACAGGCCTGGACTTTCCAAACATGGGGCTCACATGGGCCTAGCACCCGGCAAGCGTGAGCTGAGCATGTGGGGGCTTCCACAACCTAAAGCCTGGGCAGGCCAGACTCCACGTGGCTCCAGGCCCGTTGTGCCCCTCTGTGCTGGCCATGTGCTCACCCCTGACTAAAAGCAGGAAAAACATGTCCAGGCAGAGCAAGGCATATGCAGGTCTGATTTCGGGCCTATGGGCCCTCCACGACAAAAGCTGTAAACAAAAATCCTTTAATAAATAGCCACAGGCTGAGAGGAGCCAATTGGACTGATGTAACATTTCATCACCTTCAACATTTTGATTTAAGATCTCATTGAGAGAGTAAAATCATCAAAATAGCAAACTATGTTACATTAGAGGGATTTATTAGTATCCATTGGAAATCTAATGTTACTGATCTAGTGTTACTGAATGATTTGAAACATGCAATGAAATATATTTATTTCAGAAAATTATATATTTTTTAATGCTCCTGGGAAAATTGATCTAAAAGTACTCATAGGAAGGGAAAACAGTTATTTTAAAGGCATATAATACTAATATTGGAAAACATGCATGTACTGGGGCTAAGCATGACTCATGTCTGCAAAGTGTTATTGTAGAGAGAAAGGTAATTGAAAATTTTGTTTACTTAAGCAACACCAGTCCATCACTTTATTTAGCAGAAAGAAAAAATGTTTTTCACAGAATCATAGAATCACTATGGTTGGAAAAGATCTCTAAATTCATCAAAATCAAGAATTATCTAACTTTACCAGGGCCACCACTACACTGTAATCTTAAGCACCATATCTAGATGGCTTTTGAACACATCTGGAGATGGTATTTCCACCACTTCCCTATGCAAACTATTCCAGTCTTTGGTAACTCTTTTGGTATAGAAGTTTTTCCAACTGTCTAACCTAAATGTCTGCAGCATAGCTTGATGCCATTTCTGCTTGTCCTGTCAGTTGTGACTTGTGAGAAAGATTAACATCCACTTCTCTACAACCTTCCTTCAGGCAGCTGTAGAGAGCAATAACGTCTCCTCTCATCCCCTTTCCTTTAGACTAAACAACCCCTGCTTTCTTAGCCACTCTTCATAAGACTTATTTTCAAGACCTTTCACCAGCTTTGTCAGAGTTCTCTTGACCTGCTCCAGCAACCTCAATATCTGTTTTACATTGAATCTCCCAAAACTGAACACAGTACTTAAGATGTGACCTCACTAGTACTGAGCCAATCATTCTCTAGTTCTGCTGGCCACACTGTTCCTGGTAGAGGCCAGGATACTATTGGCCTTCTTGGCCACCCAGGAACACTGCTGTCTCATATTCAAATGGCCTTAAATCAACACCCTCAGGTCCCCTTCTGCAGAGCACCTTTCCAGTTTCTCTCACCAAGCCCATGTGTTGCGTGGAGTTATTGCAGATCAAGTGCAGTTCACTCTGCTGAGCTTTCCAGCAAATCAGCATGTCCATACAACTTGGTTCCATCTGCAAACTTACTGAGGGTGCTCTCAATCTTCTTGTTAAGATCATTGATAAAGATATTAAACAGGAATGGCTGTATTACTGAGCCCTGGGGAACACAACTTGCGACCAGCCACCAGCTGGGATTTGACTCCATTAACTACCACTCTCTGGGCCCAGCCATCCACATAAGAGGGAAGAGTCAGTACATGTTTGATCAGACTTTCACAACAGGCCAATAGTTTCTAGGTTACCAGAGATAAGACCTGAGGAAAACAGGGCTTACAAGTATGCACATGAGCAGTAGGGAAAGATGTTATGGAACAGGTTCCAAAGTAAAGAAGGAGCTCTGTTCTCCTTGGTTCTGCCTTGTGGGATGTCCTGGCCATACATCATGGAATTCTGAATCCATATATACTGAGAGTCTAGGTTGCTGAGCAGAGCAGCACTAATATTACCAGCATGATGGTGCTGTTTCTGATGGGGACACCTAAGACAAGTGTCCACCAGCTCTGCAATCTATGCATCTCAGGAGTCTTGCTGGTCAGTTGGATAGGGTGAGTATGACCTGCTCTTTGACCAATAGAGTTACTCTGCATTCTTTGCCATATCTTATTGAGCATTGTAAATTCCAGTATATCTCTCCTTTGATGATTTTAGTATTTGAGTTACAATAACATGTTAGAATTGTACCCAGAGACTGAGGTACCTGTGTGTTGTGTGTTCATTTCCTGGATCCCAAAGAATCCACTAGAACATATCCACTATTTGATCCAGTAGACTGTACATCCACCCAGGCCTAGGGAAGCCATTTTTTCAATGAAGGTGCTGTGGGGAGCAGTATCATACAGTCCAGGTAATCAATATTCACAGCCTTTCCTTCATCCATTAAGAGTGCAACCTTGTCATGGAAGGACATGAAGTTCACTAAACAGGACTTTCAATTCATAAACCCATGCTGACTGAGCTTGATCAGCTGATTGTCTTGTAAATGCTGTGTTAATGAACTCAAGATGATTTATTGGATGATTTTCCGTGGCACCAAGATCAAACTGATGGGTCTGTGGTCCCCCAGATCCTCCTTTAAGTCCATATTTTAGATGGCCATTACATTTGCTAATCTCTGTTGGGACCTCCCTGGTTAGCCAGAACTGCTGATGAATTATGAAGAGTGCTTGGTGAGCACTTTTGGATGTAACCCATCTGGCCCCACAGACTTACATATGTGTAGGTGCTTTAGTGGTTCATGCACCATTATCTCTTGGATTAAGGAGGTGTTCTTCTATTCCCCATCTCTGTCTTCTAGCTCAAGGGGCTGGCTACCTAGTGTCGTGGAGGGGTATTCTGCCAATTCTATGCCAATTGTGGTGGAGGGGAGAAATTAATTGGTGTGAGATGATATTATATAAAAAATATATTTATTAATGTCAATATTCTGAACTCTTGCCACCCCCAGCCACTGAATTTAATATTTGTTCTTACACAATTATGAAAGACATTCTAGGATTAATATCCAACCATAACTTATTAATAACTAGCAAACAATTCAAACTACAAACAGAGAGAGGAGTTTCCTCTCAGCAAATACTACTTGGGGTTGATATGCTGCTTGCCCAGCAGGGTGGGCTGAAAGCTCTTTCTGCTCTATGGGAGGAGGCAATAGAAATTACAGAGGCATTAAAGCATTTACTTACAAATTCTTGTTAATTATCAATCACCCTCTGGGGCTATGTCACAGCCTATTCAAATGTCCAAACTTCAGGGGAGTCTGCCTGTGGACTTTGAGGCTGGAATCTTCCCAGCTTCAGGGGAAAGGAGAATGTTCCTGGCTTCTGGGGAAATGACAGTCTCTGACCTTGTGCTGCTATCTTCTTCTGGATGATCTGTCCAGGGATACTTAGGCAGGACGTCAGGTGCAGAGGGAGTACGATGCTGTGTAGTCTGATCATGGTCTCACACTGGCTAGCAAGCCGATTGCATGCAGACAAGTGGGGTCTGCTTCCTGGTAACTCGGCAGCAGTAGCTCTTACCAGGCAGTGATAAGGCAGTGGATGTGCAATACGATGCACAGCTGCACAAGAGTCTGAGCTCCGTAGGTAAAGGCAGGCAATGCAGGATCTGGTCCTGATAACTCACTGCAGTGGCATGCAAGTGTGCACAGCTGGCTGGGAGGCTGAGCTCCATAAAGGCAGATGCATTGCAAGTGGGCACACAGGCAGGCATAAACAGTGCTGGTGAGTCTAAGCAAGCGAGCAAGGGAGCCTGAGTGAGCAAGGGAGCCTGAGTGAGCAACTGAGTGTGAGCCTAATCACGTTGTTTATCTGTGTGCCTCTATTTATCAAATGTGAGCAGATATTAATGGCCTTTTGGACACTAGAATGACCCATCAGGTTCGCAGTCAGCCAAAGCAATACCATAATAGGCAAAAGTCACAGGCCTGGATCTCCCAAATATGGGAATCACGTGGGCCTTACACTAGGCAGGCACAAGCTAAGCGTGTGGGCTTATACAACCATGTTTACACAATCAGGGTCCTGGGCAGGGCAGACTTTATGGCACCAGGTTTGTTGTGCCCCTTTGTGCTTGTTATGTGTTTACCTCTGGTTATGGGCAGAAAAGCATGTCCAGGCAGAGCAAGGCATAAATAAGCCTATTTTTGGGCCTTCGAGCCCTCCACAACACCTATCAAACAACTAGTCTCACTATTAAAGACTGAGGTAAAGGAGGAATTAAGTATCTCAGCCTTTTCTTCCTCCTTAGCAACTATGTTTTCCTCTGCATCGAACAAAAGATGTTCAAGGCAGGATTGGACGTGGCACTTGGTGCCATGGTCTAGCCTTGAGTTCTGTGGTAAAAGGTTGGACTTGATGATCTGTGAGGTCTCTTCCAACCCTGATGATACTGTGATACTGTGAAAAGATGGAAATTTTCCCAAGTCTTCTGTTGTTAATGTATGTTAATGCATATTTTTAATTATCTTTTAGGTTGATTTCTAGCTGGGTTTGGTCCTTCAAATTTTCTCCCTGCATAGCTTCACTCTTTCTTTCTAGTTCCCCTGAGTGGCTCATCACCTTTCCCAAAGTTCATAAATTCTCCTTTTGTTCCTGAGCTCCAGACAAAGTTCTCTGTTCAGACAGGCCAGTCTTCTGCACCAACCTATCTTTTGAGAAAAGATAATGGCCTGTTCCTATGCTTTTAAAATTTCCTTCTTGAAGAGTGCCTAATTGTGGCACTGAGGTCATGGAATCATCTTTATTGCCCAAGAATGTGGCTTATATCCGTAACAGAGTGTATAAGAAACAGATAATTGGCAATAAAATATGTCAGTGTGGCAAAGGATCTGGCTGGCAGCTGGCAGGCCCAGCAAGGGGCTGGCCCAGTGCAGCACATAGACCAGGAAACAATAGACCACATTATAGTGGTCTGTTGCCATAAACAGAGAACATCCTTCCTTAATCTGAGAGATAGCTAACATTCCTCTTCACAAGGCTAAAATCATTAAAAGGCCAGGTGTCTGAGAAGTTTCAGAGGCTGCTGCAGAGATTGAGCAGGGATTGTCTCTAAAATCTCACCTCACTTCTGTGAGTATAATCTGCTGTTCCTTAGACTCTCTGCTCAGCCTGATTTTTAAGAGGGGTAAAGTCATCTTGAAGCTTAGCCTTTTTCATTTTCTGACTTTCCTGAATTACTAAAATTGACCATAAGCATCCTTGTGAAGATTCACAACTGAATTAGAACCTGAAAATGAAATTTAACCAATTTTGTATACGGTTTGGGGGTGGGGCTTTTCAGGAAAATAAAATAACTATATTTTTATAATTCCTGCCTCAGCCTATTAATTCCCAATCAAATCATTTATGCCATAGCTTGCAATGCAGGATAATTCTGCTGTGGAATTTCGTCACAAAAAGAAGGATGCATAATCACAGGAGGTGATTTAATCTGGGCTCAGGAATGCTGAGACCCAGAGAAAATTACAGCAAATTAGCTGAGAATTCTGACTCTGTGATATACAAGAGTACAGTTGAATATTATGCTGTGGTCTTGGGTTCAGTGGCCTGGGCACAGGTTGAATTTGAAAGTTATGAGAATGAAATTTGGCTATTAGAGGAAAAGCAATCAGACCTTGGAAAAAGGACTTAAAATATGAAAAGGCACAGAGCCAGAATCTATGGGAAACAATGCTTGTGAAGGCTAAAGACTTTACAAAAACCTTAATAGCCCAGGTGGAGGCAAAATCCATGTCAGGGCTAGTTTTGCCAGATGCCGTTCAGCAATCTCTGCATATGAACTAAGTGATTCTGAACTGTGGGAACTGAGGAGAGAGACAGAGACTTTTTGGCCAGATAATGCCAGAGAAGTGAACTCTGCTAAATCACGTGAAAGAAGCACTGCTATTGTTACAGAGGACACTGTTGTGCCTGATTCCATGCAGCAGAAATCTAAAAGTAAGCCACACAAAAAGTTCAAGTCGAGAACAGAGAAACTCTCCCATGATGAGTGGTAAGGAGAGTTCTGATGAGAAAGACATTATCAGACAGAAAAGCGTGAGGCCATGACAAGCCCCAGAGCTGCAGCCTCCTCATGGAGATTCCTACTTCTTCAGGAAGACGAGTTAACCCTCCCTGTCAGGAGGCAAAAACCTAATTGTGGCAGCAATGGCTCAGGCAGCTCTCATGGTCAGCCATCGTTGGGGGAGCTACAGAAGCCCCAGGATTAAGACCTCTGCCTAGTTGAGCCAACAGGGGTCACTGGCCACACGCAAGGAGGGAGCAAGGGTGAATCTTTGTATCAAATTCAAGTGGGCCAACCTGTGTTGGTCAAACTGCCCTCTGTTGGGGTTGTGCCCATGGCATTGGCTAAGCCCATGGGCTTATATGCCTGGGAAACTCTGGATGCTAATGGGAAGACCCACTGCATCAGCATGAAGTGGATTGTCTCCAATTGGTAACTTCCAAGCCTGGCTATTACATGTCGAGGCAAGTTTGTCTCCCTGCAGGACTGAGTCAAGGCTGAGGACCAGATTCTGGCACATCAACCAGTACCTGATCAGAACTTGGGAGAGGGAGAACCAGCTACACAGGAGAAGGAGGTATATCACTGCGGTGGCCAGAGGATGATAGTATCAGGACCTGGAGATCATGACCTCCAGCCACGGGCTCAGAGCAGCTAAGGCTCTAAAATGAACTTTATTATTGCTCTGCCATGGACAAAGTGATCAATTACTTATTTAATGATGTAGCATTGTTAAGCATTCTTAAATATAAAATTATAGAATTGTAGAATTGCAGAATTATAGAATTGCAGAATTATAGAATTATAGAATGGCTCAGGTTGGAAGTGACCTCAGAGATCATCTACTCCAACCTCCCTGCCATGGGCAGGGACACCTTTCAACTAGACTCAGCTGCTCAAGGCCTTGCCCACTCTTGCCTTGAATGACACCAAGGAGGAGGCATCCACAATCTCCCTGGAAAACCTATTCCAGAATCTTCACCCCTGTACTGAAAAAACTCCTTCGTAAGATCCAGTCTAAATCTCCTTTCCCTCAGCTTCAAACCATTTCCCCTTGTCCTATCGCTAGATAGCCTTAAGGAAAGTCCCTCTGCAGACTTCCTGTAGGATCCCTTTGGGCAGCTCTAAGATCCCCCTGGCTTCTCTTCTCTAGGCTGAACAACCCCACCTCCCTCAACCTGTCCTGATAGCAGAGGTGTTTCCCATGGAAACTTATCCTTCCTATCAACAGATTTCAGGCTCCAGTGAAAAAAATAATAGTAGAGATAGCAAAGAAGATTGTGCTACAGCTCCCCTTCAGCATATTTTTATATACATATAAGAATATATATATATATAGTGTACCTTATATTTACATGCATGTATTTAAAGACATACATCTGCTTGTAAAGCCTTGGCTTTGACAGTATAAATTCAGTGCACTAAAGCACCACAATTCTGTGTGGTTTAAGCCCTTATTACTATTGAGAGGAGAGAAAATTCACACTACTGCAGCGTGGTGTTTATGGGTGCTTATTATTGTTGGTACTGCATATGGGAAACACCTTTCACTTCAGGCACCAGCCCTTGAGCCCTTGTTGATAGTGCTGGTGTTTCTGTACCTTTCAGTGTTCATCCCTGCCACAGTGGGAACAGAGAAGAACACCGCTTGTATTCCTACCCCATTGATCATTTGATCCAGAGCTTGGAATTCTCTTTTAATTACCCTGGTAAGCTTTATGTTAATTTCATCACTGCCAGCCTGGACAACCAGCAGTGGACAGTAATCTGAGGGACAGATTATCTTGGGCAGCCCCTTTGTGATATCCCGTACCCAGGCCCCAGGGAGACAACAGACCTCCCTGTGGGATGGATCTGAACAACATACAGGGCCCTCTGATCCCTTCAGAAGGGNTGGGCAGCTCTAAGATCCCCCTGGCTTCTCTTCTCTAGGCTGAACAACCCCACCTCCCTCAACCTGTCCTGATAGCAGAGGTGTTTCCCATGGAAACTTATCCTTCCTATCAACAGATTTCAGGCTCCAGTGAAAAAAATAATAGTAGAGATAGCAAAGAAGATTGTGCTACAGCTCCCCTTCAGCATATTTTTATATACATATAAGAATATATATATATATAGTGTACCTTATATTTACATGCATGTATTTAAAGACATACATCTGCTTGTAAAGCCTTGGCTTTGACAGTATAAATTCAGTGCACTAAAGCACCACAATTCTGTGTGGTTTAAGCCCTTATTACTATTGAGAGGAGAGAAAATTCACACTACTGCAGCGTGGTGTTTATGGGTGCTTATTATTGTTGGTACTGCATATGGGAAACACCTTTCACTTCAGGCACCAGCCCTTGAGCCCTTGTTGATAGTGCTGGTGTTTCTGTACCTTTCAGTGTTCATCCCTGCCACAGTGGGAACAGAGAAGAACACCGCTTGTATTCCTACCCCATTGATCATTTGATCCAGAGCTTGGAATTCTCTTTTAATTACCCTGGTAAGCTTTATGTTAATTTCATCACTGCCAGCCTGGACAACCAGCAGTGGACAGTAATCTGAGGGACAGATTATCTTGGGCAGCCCCTTTGTGATATCCCGTACCCAGGCCCCAGGGAGACAACAGACCTCCCTGTGGGATGGATCTGAACAACATACAGGGCCCTCTGATCCCTTCAGAAGGGAACTACCAAGTACTATTACCTTCTTTTCTTTTTAATAGCAGAGGTTGCAATGCAGGGGGCTCTTAGCCTAGGCTTTGGTGACATCTCTAAGCTGGAAGAGTCATCATTCTCTTCCACTTGTAGAGCACTGTACCTGTCTTTGTCTCAATCTTTATACTCCTGGCTGTCAACTCCCAAAGCCCCATACCTATTGTACAATGTCAACTGAGTAGGTGAGGGGCACTGAGGAGGTTCTTGCTTACCTCTCCAAGGAGGGACTTTTTCCCATTCCCCTTTGTGCCTTATGTGCCTTCCTTTAGTCTGGCAACAGGAAGAGAGGGATCCTCTGCTGCTTATACAGCCTCTTCCTTCTGCCTTGGCCCCAGAGTGTGGTTTCACCAACCTATCTCACTTTCACATTCCCTGATTGTTCTCAATCTCTCTACCTCCTCTCTCAGTTCAACCATTTATTTCATCACACTGTACATAAGAGGTGTCCTTGACTCCTTCTAGCTCAAGTGCCAGACTCAGGCACTTGCTGCAGCCAGAAACCTGCACATCTGCATACTTGCTCAGGGCCATGTTCTGAGCTCCTGCAGTCTTTCACACTGTGCCTCTTGGCTACATTGTGACCATGATCTTCTCTCTGCCCGGGAAGGAAGCAGCCCACAGTAACGTGTGCAGCTGCATCAGCCCCTTGCGCAGGTGCATAAGGGAGGCGACCCTGATGCCCCTCCTCCCCTCTCTCCAGGCACCTCTGCTTCAGCAAGCACCCTTCACCTGGAAAGCAAAACCGCTACTCGCCAGAGCTGTTTTCGATGCTGGAGCTGGTCCCGGTGCTGCTGCCTCTCCACAGTGGAGTTCCTTGCCTAATAATAATTTTGAAGAATTTGGTGAATATAAAGTTGATGTGTTCCAATTCATTTTCCTACTTATACTGTAAATGTTTGAAGAAAAATACCTTTCTCCTTCTCGACAGTGGCTTTTTAAAATTAATCACATACTTCAAAGGAACTAATCTCTTGATAGTTCTCCTACATATCTCAAGGTCTTTAGCTTCAGCTTCTCAGCCCACCTCACAGCTACCCCACACACAAAGGCAGAGAGAAAAGCTAAAACCGAGTTTCACCTAACACAACAAAATATAAAACAGACTTATCAGGCTCAACAGTGTCTGCATTAGCTGCAAAATTTTACTTCTTCTCCCCAGAAATTTCAACACAGTAAAATAGTTATAACTTTAATAGTTTTGTCAGGAGGCTATACCCCACAGGTAGCTTCCCCCTCCTTGGTGCACAGTAGGAGTAGGAGGCAGCTGCTCGCTGATTCTTACCCCCATTCTATTTTTTTTTACTGTTTACTTATTTCCTTAAGATGTTAACATAATACATTAAAAGCAACAGTACAAAGTCATAGAAAAGACATAAAAAAAAAGGTGACACTTAAAAAACACTACAATTACAATTTCAACCAATTAGAATCAAAAAGTACTCAGCAAATACCAACCTTGCTGTTCGAGTGGTACCACATTCACTAGCAAACACACCAAAAGTACAGCAACTGTGAGGAATAACACCCTCAAGCATGTATTTTCCACAAACAGCAAAGTTTGTACAAAGGACATGTATACACTTCTGGCAGAGGTGCAGGCAGGGCTGAGTGGCTTTCTGCATTCAGGCAGAGCTCCTCTCAGCTCCCTCTGCTACACTGTTCTGTGAAACAGCCCGAGCCGTAACTGCTTCAAAGATCACACACCAGGTACCTAGGAGTACCACAGCTGCCTTATTGTCTCTGGTAGCAGAGTCCCAAAGTCTAATCCCTGTATGATCCCAGACTTCTGCATTACAGATGAGAGGTGACCACAGTGCTGTACTTCGAAAGCCAAGCCATATACTTAGAAAGCCTCAACAGTATCTTTTGTAGAGCACCATTACTGACAGTTTTCCACTGTTGTGTAAAGATTTTTTGAAGGACTTCTATGATACATTTTTGCTCTTGTGTCAGATTATGCCCCATAGTGCTTAGGTACTTACATTTCATCCAGCCGATAGACAAGAGATTTTTGCATAGTCATGCTTAGTTTCAGCATCCACTTGTTGACCATGCTTCCTCTCAGCATCTTGGACTTCTTTTCTTTTGAGTCTGGACCTTGTGCTTCCTTTCAATGTTTGCTTTCTCTAGCATGTTCATGTGCATATATAAGCTCTATACCCCCACTTTCTTGCAGAGGACTTTTTGCAGCTGTGGTGATTTGGCACTTCCTTTCAGTGCTAATATATCCCCTTGTGAGTTGTGCAGTACCTTCTTTCCTGATTCTGTATCTTTATCTTCTTATTAATATTTTTCTCATTTTTTTGCCTTTGGCTTTGGCTGAAGAAATGCCACTGGCAAGATGTTCCAGTTTTCATATCTCCTCTGTTTGGATGCCACTTGTAGCACTGAGGTCATGGACCCTGCAGCTTGGTGTATGCAGAATCACCTTTATTGCTTAAGACAATGATTTATGTCCATAATAGAGTGCGCAAGCAAAACATAATCCCCAATGAAAGATTCCAGCATGGCAGAGTCTGGCTGGGGGCCGTCGGGCACAGAAAAGAACTGGCACAGCACAACACATAGACCACTTTATAGTTATTATTGACATCAACAGAGAGCATCCTCCCTTAATCTAAGAGATAGCTAACATTCCTCTGCTCAAGGCTAAAGCCATAAAAAAGCCAGGTGTCTGAGCAGATGCTAGGGAGATGAGAAACAAGTCCTTCATCAAAGCCTTTCTATTGCCTTGGTCCATTGCTCATGAACTGTTCGTTGTCCTCCTCATCAGTTGTCAGTCTCTGTGCTGTCTCTGGAGTGAAATTTCATCCATACCAATTCTCACACCTCGTTTTCATCAACTCCTTTGTCCTTCATGATGGCCTCATCTGCTCTTTCCAAGGTTGAAGTTCTGTTTGACCCCATTTCTTACTTCTCTGAGTATGGAGACCTCTATTATTTCATGATCACTGAACCAAAGACAATCCTTAACTGTTAAATTTCTTGTATTTCCTTCTTTTTTACAACAGGCCCAGGAGGAAACCTTCTCTAGTTGGCTTCTTCAGCAGCTGCACCAGGAAGTTGTCTTTCACATACTCCCAGAACGTCTGGGTCTGTTCCCTTTTTTGCTGCATTATATTCCCAGCATGAGTCTTGGAAATTAGAAGTTCCCAACAAGAGCAAGAGGCAGTGATCACAAAACCTATTCCAACTGCTTATAATCTTGTCCCAATTGGGCTGTCTGTAACAAACTCCCATCATAATATTTGCCTTGTTGGCCTTCTCTTTGATTCTTACTCATAAACACTCAACCTTGTCATTTCCCTCACTAATTTGTAGTCATTTTGACATAGAGGGCCAGCTCACCACCTCACCCTTCCTCTTCTGTGTCTCCTGAAAAGCTGGTAGGTATGAATCACAGCATTCCATTCATGTGAGTCTTCCCACTATCTTTCTGTTATTGCAGATATCCCAATTTTCTTGCTGCATGGTGGTCTCTGCTTTTTCTTGCTTGTTGCCCGCACTTCATGCATTGGTATAGATGCACTTCAGTTGGGCTAATGGTCCTGCCACTTTCTTGGAGAGAGAACTCTCAATTCCCTCCAGTTTGTTTTCAGATGCTTCAGTAGTCACCATTCTATCTACTCTTGTGTCTTTAATCCTGCATGGATCATCACCTCTACCTCCACTGAGGCAGACAACTGCAAGACCTTACTATCACACTGTCCCACAGATACTGCCATGCCACTCCCAGGCTGCTCTCTAACAAGCTGGGTTTCATGCCCATTTCCTGTCAAGTGTGGTTTAAAAATCTTTCAATGAACCCTGCTAGCTCTTGCCACAGGATTCTTCCCCCACTTTGAGATAGGTGTTCCCTGTCTACTGCTATTAGGGGTAGTGTCTTCTAAAGTAGCCCATGGTCAAAAAGCCCAACTCCTGGAGACATTTAACTGCTGCTTAAGAGAACAAATGCTTACATTAGTTTAAAGTGTATCACTCTTGAGTAATGAGAAGAGATAAAGAAAGGAAAAGCTGAAGTTAAATTTAATGTAAAAGCTTTCTGATAGTGTTTAATCCATTAAAAGCTGCAGAATAACTTCCCTCAGGACAGTGCATTGGTAAGTATAGAGCAGCAAACAATTTCACCTTGAAAAAGCAAAGGATTAGATGGTCTGATAAATGTTTTGATTGTATAAATCTATGAGTTTGAATAAAATTGGCAAAAAGTAACACACTTTCTTAAATATCTGTTTAACCAGCAGCAGGAATTTTTAATTTTATAGCTCATTGATCTGCATGAAGGCTGTTAATTTACACTAAACATGAAACTAAGTGGCTCGTTAGCAACATACTCCTCTTCAATCTGTAACGACTTTATCCATTAGTCAAGCAGAAAACGACTCCTCAGACTCAGGTATTTCTTCCTGTACACCCTTCTCTCCCCTCTATTTCCAAAGTACAGAGTCTGGAATGGAATATAGCATGTTTTGCTGATGGCAGGTGGCAAAGTAAAGGGAACAGAGATAAATAGGTAAACCTCCTACAACCACAAACTTGACATTTTTATCGGGTCACTTTTCTTCTTGTGACTGCTTTGAGGCCTACAGGAGTATGACATGCAAATGATGGAGTTGTGCACTGACTAGGTTTGGGATACAAAAAACTTCATGATTTTAAATTATTATTATCTCTCATACAACCTTGCATTTCATGGCTTGATGCTTGGAGTAATGGGAATTATTTGCTGTTCTCAAAGTTGTAAAACAAAGTAAATAACTTCAGGTGTACAAATAAATAGATTCAAGCATAAGGAGGCAGTTCTGCCTCTCATAGCATTTCAGGGCAGGCTGGTGTCCATATTTCTGCATTTTAAGCTAGTTATTATAAAGAATTTTCCAACGGACTTTTAAAAAAATCTAAAAATATGCTTGAAATACTATAAACATCCTTGATTAGTCATTTATTTCACATTTTCTATTTTATTGATAGAAAAAAATAGCATGCAGAAGAAGCTCACTCAAACTTGCAACTGCAAAAGAAACTATGCTGTGATCATAGAATCATAGAATGGTTTAGGTTGGAAGGGACCTCAAGGATCATCCAGCTCCAACCCCCTGCCATAGGCAGGGACACCTCCCACTAGAGCAGGCTGCTCAAGGCCTCATCCAGCCTGGCCTTAAACACCTCCAGGGAGGAAGCATCCACAACCTCCCTGGGCAACCCGTTCCAGTGTCTTACCACCCTCACTGTAAAGAACTTCCTCCTAATATCCAGTCAGAATCTCCCCTCTTCCAGCTTAAACCCATTCCCCCTCATCCTAACATTACTAGACCGTGTAAATAGTCCCTCCCCAGCCTTCTTATAGGCTCCCTTCAGATACTAGAAAGCCACTATAAGGTCTCCTCGAAGCCTTCTCTTCTCCAGACTGAAAAGCCCCAACTCTCTCAGCCTGTCCTCATAGCAGAGCTGCTGCAGCCCTCTGATCATCTTCGTGGCTCTCCTCTGGACCCGCTCCAGCAGTTCCACATCCTTCTTCTATTGTGATGTTACTTGCTCTGTCTTATTGCTTGGCCACTTGTAAAATTGTAAGGTTCTGATGAAGTAGTTCAATCAAATAAAGGAAAAATAGTACAAATTAAAATGTCTTTTATTTTTATTGACCCATAAATAGAAGAGTGTAAATGCATAAACTGCTTTTCAGAAGTTGTGGAGATAGTGTCATAATTCTAAGAAGTAAAAAGGAACAATGAGTAATATACTAGCATATGAACTTTAATTACCTGTCCACATTTTTAGATTATAAAACCAGTTTCTATTAGTACTTTCCATATCTTTGTCCATTGTTTCCTCTGCCCTCTATTTGAAACAAATATTTACACTCTTACTTAAAGTCCCATATCTTATCACAGGTAGGAAGAGAAGGCTGTAGAAGATTTAGGAAAATTAATGCAGATATGAAAATACCACTGCCTTCTCTCCTCTAAAATAAAAGGGTGACGTAAGTGTCTCTTCTGTTCCTACAGTAACTTTAGTCTTGTATCAGTATATTTCTATGTTATAATAAAGCAGTTGTATATATGGATAGAATGTGTGTACAACCAAGTTAACGTATAATTGAGTCAGGGTATTGAGGCTTATTTTCTTAGGTTTTTTTATGGAATATGTTTTTTTCCCCTTCATGCCTCTTCCACCTTGCTCCTTTGTTTGCTTTCATGGTTTTTCTTTTACATCCTCTTGCTAAGTTATGTTGAATTAAGTAGTGTTTTAGTGGTGCTATTGTGTTCATAACTTCTTTCCTTGGTCATTCTCTCTATCCTGTATACACTTTCACCAGTGATCTCAGTCATTACAAGCTATGTAGCTGAGCAGATTTTGTTATGTTCCCTTCACTTTTGGTCCTTGGTTTTGGATTTATTTGTGTATTTATTTCTTTCAATGTTCTTGATTTTGTTTGGGTTTGGGTTTTCCTTTTGTTTTATTACACTTCTGACACATTACCTCTTGTTTTCCTTTAAGGTTTCAGGTGAAATAGACAGTCTTGTGTTTCCAGGTCCATTAGTTTTATTTTTTACAGTGCAGAGTGACAGCTGGTTATATTCCCTTCCTTCATTTTATCAGTTAGATGGACTTTTTCTTAGCCTGTGAGTTGAGCTGCTCAAGAATTAGGTTTCCTACTACGGCTACTTCTATATTCCAAATCACATACATAAAGTTTCTCTGCTAAGTCTGCTGTCAAGGTAAATATGAGAAAACACCAGTAGCCTCCTCTGACATTGTTCTGGACTTGGAGGTACAATAAATATTTTCAGCTAAATGTCAAGGAAGGAGTCAAGATTCCAGCAATAGCTTTACATTTGTTATTCTGTCCTTTAAAACAAAAAATTCTTCATAGTTCATATTTTAAAGTCAGGCAATAGTCATTAAGCATTAAATCTGCACTTTGGGACCAAGGCACCAATCAGTCTTGTAAGATAACATTTTATTTTAAATTGCTTAAGCTTAAATTTAACAAATTTTCAGAAATTACATTGAAGCTTGATTTTGTGTTTTGCCTCTCAAATCACTACTAGTCACTGAATTGCAAAACATGCAGTGCAGAGTCTTGAATGATTAAAATTATCTTACTACAAGTATGAATCTTGAAAAGCAAGAATAGCTGTACATTGTAATTTGTAATTTTTTTAAGAACTTCAGGTTATAACCAAATTTTTCAGATTAATTAAAATGCCAGGAAGTGCAAGCAAGAGAGTCAAGATTCAAGCAGTATTCCTACAATATGTTTCCATTTTTAACCTCCTCTGTCTAAAATGATTTTGTGGTTCATAACGGAAAGCCAGAGAGAAAATCTGCAGTACAGTTTTTCCCTATTTACATACATTTTCAAAATTCAATCATCCTTAGATTTGCTTCTGATAGTCTATTCCTAAGATCTGAAAAATAAATCTCTAAAGAATTTGTCCTCTCTTCCCATTTTTATATGTACTCTGACACATATCTTGATAATAGCATGCTGAGGTATAGCCTAGACAGATTATGGTCTCCATATTATGAAAGACACTATTTATTAAATAAATATATGTACAGAAAATTGTAAAGACAATTAAAGGTTGCATTTGAGTGCTAAAATTAAAATTAAAAACTGTTTCTTGCTTGTTTGCTTCACTATTATTATGTAAAAATCATTATTTTCTCCTGCTAGTCTCTGCTTTGACTTCAAGTTTGCTTGGGGTTAAACATCTGGACTCTTACTTTATCATTATTTTGTGCCTGTTAAAAATTTATACTTCCCTGTCTGACTGATTTTTAATCATATTAGAGGCAAAGGCTGTACATTTGGTAATTTCCTTGTTATTTTTTTTCCTTTTTTTTTATACTGAAGCATAAAATAATCTTAAGAATTAATCAGTTTTTGAAAGATATCAAATGACAGACGCATTTAATTCAGTATCTTGACAAAACCAGAGATTGTATTTAGACCTTTCAAAAATCATTGATCTATAATCTCAAATGTAAACTGCAGTTTCTGTTGACTATATATTTGCTTTGTGATTGTGACTAATACTAAAAATATGTGTCCACAAAGCTTGGTGTGAGACAAAATTATTTTACTTTTCCACAAGATGAAAATGAAACATTGATGAAAGGTGTTACACATACAGAAGAGATTGAGGATACTGATTTGTTAGTGTCACATTTCTGGTAAAATCACAATGCCTGCCTAAGAGTACAGGACTGTTACTGGAACTATTTGGCAAAATTAACATTGTACTCTCTTTTTCCATTGCCCCAGTAAGGACTTGCACTGGCATGGGTTCAAAAAGTAAAAACAATGAAAATTGTTGAATTTATTAGAGTAAGAGATATAACAGATTGTAGACTGCTGGTAATAAATGCACTGAACTGCAAGACTGACCTCAGGATAATAAATCCTGAGTAGCATTCAAGGAAGTCAGAGATGCAATTCTTTGCTTTAGCTTCAATGCATAATAGAAAAATTAAACCATATATTGCAGGTGCAATTCTTACCAAGAAGAGTTTCCCTGTCTTGGGTGAAGGAAAAGGAGCATCCTTGTTTCTGTCTTTCCTTCCCATTTCCTGCTGCACTTCTTGCTATGTGCCCTGCATATCTTGCTGTTGGTGCTAGCACCAAAGTACCCTTGCTGATGACAGTGACCTTGCACACTGAGAGATGCTCTTGTGGGTTTTATGGCCTGCCTTTTAGGTGATGTTTAACATGATTTGGGAGAAGAATTAAGTAATACAGCAGGTACTGAGTTTGGCTCATTATCATACCAATGTATTTAAGTTTTTAAAGTGTTGTTAATTAGGCAAATATCTTCACTCAGGCATCAACTTTAAAATCTTCTTTAAAGTTAGGTGTTTATCTTATTTTATCCTTGCTTCACCAGTTTTAACTAAAGCAGGGCTGTCATCTTCATAAAACTCTATTCTTCAGCTCTTTTTCAGTTCAGCCTTGCTCATTTAACACAAACACCTGCTGATTGCACATCACTTTGGTCCCAAAGCATAACAAATTAACTTGTCTCTCTGTCCCACTGTAAGATAGGCAGTTATCCCACATTCAATAGAACAGGAGAGGACATGTATTACACTAACAAGAAGTACAAATAAAGAATTGGATACACTAGCTTTGGACTTTCCAGTCCTTTCATTCCTCCATATTTTTATTGAGGCTGTCATGGAAGCCGTCTGCTATATTGTGCTTGTAAAGCAGGTACTTGTTCATTAAGAGCGAACATGAGATTTTCATCTCAATTCATAGACTATCACACAATTTCAGGTGAAAACTTCTTTCATTTAATGCTATGAAGTTTAAAATCCCTAGTAATGTCAAAACCCCCAGTGTTGTTGTTCAGTAAATACCTATTTCTTGAAATTTCATAGAAAGAGGTGGGGTTTTTTGTAGAAATGTGTCTGTATTTATACCATAAATTACCCTGATCCAGATGCAGAACCTTGCACCTGACCTTGTTGAACTTCACGAAGTTCACATGGTATGGGCCCTGACTGGGGGCCAAATACCCACCAAAACCACTGTCACTGCCCTTCTTAAATGGACAGGAGAGGGGGAAATACAACAAAAGGCCCATAATAAGATAGAAACTATTTTAATAATGCAAAACAAGAGCAAATGAAGATGCTATTAACTATTTCTCATCATACCAATGTTTTGGTCACTCCCAAGCAGCGCTAATACTCATAGCAGTTGATTAATATCTCCCCACTTCCTTCTTTCACTTAGCTTGTGTATCTAAACTGACATCACATGGCATGGAATACCCCTTTCATCAGTCTTGGTCAGCTGGCCCAGCTGTGTCCCCTCCCAAGTCCTTGCCCACCCCTTGGTGTACCCTTGGAGTGGGGAAAGGTTTGAAAAGTACAGCTCGGGTGCTTGGCCCAGCAGTAGCCAAAACACTGGTGTGTTATCAACATCCAGCTACAGCACTTCAAAACACTGCATTGGAAATATGTTCTGGGGAGAATTAACTCCAGCTCAGCCTGTTACAATTTATATGAAAAACTCATATTGATATGGAGGTGAAAATTATTAATATCTATGAAAATTTATTATTATATCAAATCTCCCAGAAAACTTATTTGCAAGGTTTGACTGCATGGTTGAGTATTTATACACAGGGAAAACAGGCAATTTAGAACAATTAAGGGAAACTAGCAATAATAAACATTTCAAACAGTTGGAAAGAGAATCTTGCAGTAAATTTGATGCTTGCCCTCTAAGGGGACCCAAGAGCCTCCTTTCTGCTAAGGCAGAAGGCACAATAGAATTTAGTTACAGCAACAAATCAGAACTTTAACTACAAAGAGGCCTTTTAGAATATTTACTCATCAGCTAGTATCTCCAGATTTCCAGGGCTGCATTATAGTTTCAGATAGCACCCAAAGCACATGGAGGGGCTGCTGTCAATGGTTTGAAAGCCATTGAAGGCTTTGGAGTTTTCTCTAGCAGGAAGCTGGGGGTTAACACAGTCTCTGATCTGGTCCTAACTCCTTCCAGGAGAGACAGTGTGCCTTCTCCTGATAAAGTTCTCGTGGAGGGCCCATAGACCCGAAAAATAGGCTCATTCTATGCCTCACTTTGCTTTGCCTGCCCAGGCATGTTCCTCCCCAAACCAGGGGTAAACAAGCCCAAAATGGGTAAACACATTAAAAGGTATAAAAGGTACAAAAGGCCGTGGTGCCACGGCGTCTGCCTGGCCCCGGCCTTGCTAAGGCCTGTGTCGTAAACAGGTTGCATAAGCCCACACTGAGCGTGTGGCCCAGCCTATGC
>WAAF01020570.1:0-19291 GCA_013400475.1 Tricholaema leucomelas
CAACATCTCTCCTGAATTGAGGAGCCCAGTATAGAGTATAATTGCTTTGGTTCAGTGTGTGCTCCTTGATACTCATGAGTTTTTGTACTCAGTAGTGAGTTCTCTTCACCTATCTGCAGTCCTGCTGTGATAATTTCAAGTCTGTAGTCAGTCTGCTGCTAGGCATCTTGACATTATTTGGAGGTGATCTTGTTTTGGAGACAATCTTCTGGAGTAGCTAACACTTGGTAGAAGTAGTACTGGCAGCATAAATACTGAATTCTGTAGTAGTGGTAATTGCAAGCGATCCTGAAATGATCAGAACTGATGTCAGTCATGTGCTCATGTGTCAGAGACACTTCTTCAATGGTGTTAAAAACTAAATTTCTTTGTGCCACAGCAACAACAGCATTTCCTGAGGCAAGGTGTCTTCTGGAAATATGCAGCCTCTTCTATCTTTGCATTTAGTAGCCTTCAGCAAATATTTCCCCTGAATTTTCCAGGGACTTTTGTAGTGCAAAACTCCATTTTGCAGAGTTTAGTGATGTCCATCTGGAGTTCCTCACCAGTGGTAGGGCACTCGAGGTGGCATCAGCAAGGCTGGTGATCGCTGAGGGTCAGTGCTTGGGCTGTGAGTGGTAGGTACTGTATTCTGGAAACAGGATCACAACTGGTTCAAAGTGCAGACCTGACCAGCTGATGGGTAGGTCTGATCTCAGGAAGGACCTCTCTTTTTGCTTAAGTCCTTGTGCCACCTCTGTTCAGAGACCTTCCCAGAAGAGTGCAAGGTATGAAAGATTAGTTTAAGTAAAGAAAAGTCAAACCATTGTTGCCTACAAGAGTGCCTTAACGCTTTAGCAAAGCAGAGGTTGCTCAAAGACCATGGTCTAGGGCTGGGTGATAGGTTGGACTGGATGATTTTGGAGGTCTCTTCCAACCTGGTTGATTCTATGGTGAGAGCCTGGAATGGGTTGCCCAGGGAGGTGGTTGAGGCCCCATGCCTGGAGGTGTTTAAGGCCAGGCTGGATAAGGCTGTGCCCAACCTGATCTAGGGTAGGGTGTCCCTGGGCAAGGCAGAGGTGTTGGAACTGGATGATCCTTGTGGTCCCTTCCAGCCCTGACTGATTCTCTGATTCTAAAAGAGTATCACAAAGGCTGTGTGCTTGATGGAGGAGGTGTTGTGAAAGGGAAGAGGTATGTGTTTTAGCTAAGTTAACACATGTTCTTTCACCAAGCGACTGCCTGTCAAGTTTAATTTGAAATGAAACTAATTGTTAGTCTGACAGCTTGATGTGCTGGGAAATGTGATTAAATTCCTTGCTACCAGAATCAGTTTCAGCTCTGTTATCTAACTGTTGTTTGACTTAATGCGAAAGGAAGAGCTGAAACATGCCTGTTTTTAGGAACAGCTGCCTATACATTTTGCTTGTGTGGAAATAATGCAAGGTTTCGTGCACTTCTCATCAGATGCTCTAAACAACTCTTGTGCTCTTGTTTCATAATCTTTGCTAGTTAACATAGGCATAAAAATACTACTAGTTCTGGCAACGTTGTAGTATAGAATCATAGAATCAACCAGGTTGGAAGAGACCTCCAAGATCATCCAGTCCAACCTAGCACCCAGCCCAGTCAACCAGACCATGGCACTAAGTGCCTCATCCAGGCTTTTCCTGAACACCTCCGGGGACAGTGACTCCACCACCTCCCTGGGCAGCCCATTCCAATGCCAATCACTCTCTCTGCCAACAACTTCCTCCTAACATCCAGTCTATAATCCCCCAGCACAACTTGAGGCTGTGTCTCCTTGTTCTGTTGCTGGTTGCCTGGCAGAAGAGACCAACCCCACCTGGCTACAGCCTCCCTTCAGGTGGTTGTAGTCAGCAATGAGGTGTGCCCTGAGCCTCCTCTTTTCCAGACTGCACACCCCCAGCTCCCTCAGCCTCTCCTCTCACAGGGCTGTGCTCCAGGCCCCTCACCATTCCAAAGGCAATGTATGTTTATCCCTATGTTTTTGGTCCTGTTAATATTCTCTTCCCTAGTCTAGCATATCTAGGACATAAAAGGATCTGAATTCCCTAAACTATCAGGTTGTAGAACTAAGGCATTAATTCACATTTTTGCTCATAAGAGGTTTCATTTGAATCACCTGAACTTTAAAGAACTAATTGCAAGCCTGTTTTACAGTTAGTATTAAAATGACAGCAAGGTCACTTTCTAAGATCAAGGCAAGGACTGAAAAGAACTGCTTGGCAACTGGCATAGATAAACTTGGAACCAATTGTATGAAACATCATCGTTAGCAGTTCAAGCTGGTGCAATTAGATACTACCTTTTAGGCAGCCATGGGATGCAGTTGGTTCTGTCCAACTTTAGAAGAAGCTTGCCAAGTGCTGCTGTGAGACTGGCTTTGAAATGGAAAAGACAATAGTTACTCGGGAAGGTAAAACTTCAGGCACCAGGCTGGTTTAAGAGCTGTATTTGTAGGCAGTGGTCTTTACTGCTGCTTTGTTTCAGCAGTTGTTTAGATTTTCTGTAGAAGCAACCTAATGTTTATCAGCTCTTTGCTTCCTGACGAGGCCCAAAACTGCACAAAAGTACCAGAAAGATTTCTAGCAAGATTTCCTCTTAAATTCACATTTAAATATGTGTCAGCACTTGTTTCTTCCCTGAAAAAAATGCCTTTTTTCTTCTCTCTACAATTTGCTCTCAGCTCTGTAGTAGTACTTGTTAATGGCAGTGAGTATATGTTCTGCTTCATGAAGTTCCTTTTCAATCAGGCGACAAGAAGTCAGTAGAGGATCGTGACTGTAGACATACCCAGGGACTAATGTCTCCAAGCAGTAATTTATCACAGCTAAATAATAAGGGGAAGAATTAAAGATCCAGAGGGGATGAGTATCTTTCTAGAACAAAGAGTAGAGGTTCAGGGAGTAGGAGGATGCTCTTGGGGGAAAAGAAGATTGTAATTGTCTGGAAAGATAATGGGCAAATGGACTTACCTAAGAGTGAGCAACCTGGAATACATTAGATAGGGCAGGAAACTGAGAGGCTTGCTGAAATTAATAAGGAGCTAGGTAGAAAGGGAGAGAGGAAGGAGGAGAACAAAACAAAGATTCAGAGTTGAATGGCAGAAGGGATTAAACCAGAAGGAAATAGAAGGAAACAGAAGGAAATGTGGAATAGATTTAATTTCTTCTAATTCCACTGCTCCATTGTGGCCAGGAACTGACACTAAATACTGTTATGGTGTTCTTACCTCATGTACTGCTCACCAGTGCAGAGGATGACAGTTCATTGCTAGCACTTACCCTTCTGGCTTAAGTGGCTACAAATCTTAGTAAATTCAATGGTCAGTATAGTGCTTTGTGGTGAAATCTGTTTTCCCACTTTGATTTTTAAAAGCAAACTTGGAGATTTTTTCCCATGCAGGCTTGGCATCCAATAAGCCACGTGGAGTCCTGCACTCCTGTGCTAGCTTGAGCCTAGCTAGAATGTTTTGGTGAGAAGAACTAGATCATAGGCTGAGAAATGAAAACAATGGTGAGGTCTACTTCCCTCACAGTCTTGCTGAGATGTGTAGAAAGGCAAAGCAAAACAAAAGATAAGGTCACTTTGCTCTGCACTTGGCTTGGGCACTTTGCTCTGGGGCTGTGCTCTCAGCTCTTTGCCTGCTGTGGAGTTGAGGCTGCTGGCTGAACTCCATCTTGCTTTCTAACCTCACCCTCCATTTGCTTTGCTGATTCACCTTTGCTTCTTAACCCTCTTGGCCGAACCTCCATTCTTCCTTGGGACTGGGGTAAGGTTGAGAGGGGTAGGGGGAAGGTGAGGGGTGGTTGAGAGCCCCTCCTGGGGACTCAGGTTTCTGGGAGGGGAGTTGTGTTTCTGTATTACCTTTTTACCTTGTCTATTTCTGTCTGTAACTGTATATACTGTAAATACCTGCTTGTACATTGTGCCAGCTGTAAATATAAGCTTCATTCAAATTTCCAGAGCTGTCTGAGTCTAGTCTGGGTGATTTCTAAAGTGTGGGGGGGTGGGGGACACCCAAACCATCACAACCCCTTGTGAAAGTGACATTCAGAAGGACAAAAAAAAGCTGTCTTTGTTTTCTTTACCCTGCTGCAAGAAAGATTACAGATAGCCTGAATAATGTTAGTAGGCCAAGCTAAGATTTTTAACCAACAAAATCTACTTAAGTAACCTTCATTGAGCTTTGATTTGCTGGTTTCTTCTAAAAGCAGCAGGAGCTGTGGAAAAGCTGTGTCAGTTCTTTCAGACGTGTTTATGAATCCAGTAACTGTTTCAGACTTGACTTGTCTGAATCATCTGCAGTAAGTAACACCCAGGTCATAGGCACCTTTATCCCATGGTTCTGTCAGTTTCACAAGCTCTCTGTTTTTAATATAACATATGCACCATTAGCAGAATTTTGTGTTCTACCTGGCTGCATGCTAGATGTCAGCGTGAGGTGATTTTGGAGCCGAGTTCAGATGTATGCTGGCAGCACGTGAAACGGTGAGGCTGCAGAAATCTCTCAACTAATGCTAAGCTGGATGGGAACAGATGAAGGCAAAGAGCTGTTGATGAGATGAATAGCAGGGAAGTGATCACTGTTTGCTTTAAGTAATTAGCCTTTCAAGTAATAGTCACGATTAGAAACAAATTTCCAGGTGCAGATTGCCTGCTTTCAATAACTATACTTCATAGAACCATAGAATAGTTTAGTTTGGAAGGGAAGAGACCTCAAGGATCATCCAGCTCCAACCCCCTGCCATAGGCAGGGACACCTCCCACTAGAGCAGGTTGCTCAAGGCCTCATCCAGCCTGGCCTTGAACACCTCCAGGGAGGAAGCATCCACAACCTCCCTGGGCAACCTGTGCCAGTGTCTCACCACCCTCACTGTAAAGAACTTCCTCCTAACATCCAGTCTGAATCTCCCCTCTGCCAGTTCAAACCCATTCCCCCTCATCCTGACATTCCCAGACCTTGTCAATAGTCCCTCCCCAGCCTTCCTGTAGGCTCCCTTCAGATACTGGAAAGCCACTCTAAGATCTCCTCGAAGCCTTCTCTTCTCCAGGCTGCAGAGCCCCAACTCTCTCAGCCTGTCCTCATAGCAGAGCTGCTGCAGCCCTCTGAGCATCTTCGTGGCTCTCCTCTGGACTGGCTCCAGCAGTTCCATGTCCTTCTTGTGCTGGGGGCTCCAGAACTGCACACAGTACTCCAGGTGGGGTCTGCTGAGAGCAGAGTAAAGGGGGAGAATCCCCTCCCTTGCCCTGCTGCCCACACTGCTCTTGCTGCAGCCCAGCACAGGGTTGCTGTCTGGGCTGCATGTGCACACTGCAGGCTCAGGTTGAGCTTTTCATCACCCCAGACCCCCAGGGCCTTTTTCTCAGGGCTGCCCTCAACCATTCACCACCCAGCCTGTATCTGTGTATACTTCTAAGTTCGTAAACTGTAGCATCTTAGGAACACAATGCAAGTGCTGGATCATGGCATGATTCGGGTTGGAGAATACCTCAAGAGATCTCTCAAAGCAGAATTAACTATGAAGTCAGAATAGAATGAGTATTCAAGGTGTCATTGAACCACAGCTTGAAAACCTTCAGAGGTGGAGGCTACACAATCTCTTGAGAGCTCCTCCTTGGCTGTCATCATGGTAAGTTGCTTTTCACAGCCAATCTGAACATCCCTTGTTTCAATTTACCTCCACATCCCTTGTTTCAATTTACCTCCTTGGTTTCTCATCCTGCAACCATGCACTACTGTTTACAGCTTGGCTCTGCCTCCTCCTTGTAGGCACTAGCAGGCTGATACTACATTTCCCCAAAGTCTTCATTGCTTCAGGCTGAACAAAAACTCAGTTCCCTCCTCACCAGGTAAGTAGACCAACACTCTGATCATCCTGACAGCGTCACTGAACTCCCTCCACTTTATTCAGGTCCCAGAACTGGATGCAGTGTTCTAAATATGGGCTAATGAGTACTCAGCAGAGGAGGGTAATCTCCAGCACAAAATACTTCTGGCTTTATGTGCTGCCAGGGCAAACTGCTGGCTCATGTTCAACTTGCTGTTTGCCAGGATTCCAGGAGAGAAATGAGGTGTACTTGGTTGTGAAACTTCATTTGATCTCTTCAGTGTTATCATCTGCAGCCTGTTTTTCATCACTCAGCGCTCTGTTAGTTTTCTCTCCACTTTAGCTTCCTGTGTCTTTGCCTCTTTTTCACCAATGCCAGTCTTCAGTCGTTCTCATCTATTCCTGTCTGGCCTGTGAAGCTTTGCTTTTCTGCATTCACATCTCCCATAGTTTTCCTCTGTAACAGTGTATAGTAGAGACAACACAAGGAAGCAATGATGATGATTCATAACTTGCAGTGTATGTGTTTTTTTTTGGGCTGTTGCTGTCTGCCAGAATTGCAGAACAGTTCCATTTGGCCCATGAAGCTCTGCAGAGTCTTCTGCTGGGTAAATTGTATTCACTCTGCCTTAGCTTGTGCATAGTAGGTACATGCAAGCACAAATGCTTTATCTGCAAGCACAGATGGTGTTACCTCGTTAGACTTCCTAACATAGCTGGAAATTTAGATGAGCTTTTTGTGTTGTGGACTTGTATATAAATGCTCAGACTTAGGTTTCACACCTGACGATGCCTATACATCATGCCTTGCTTAGGCTATCATGGGAACAATATTGTCAGCTTAAGACTTGGGGGTCTCTTAGAATCATAGAATCAAACCCTATGAGAGGCTGAGGGAGCTGGGGGTGTGCAGCCTGCAGAATAGGAGGCTCAGGGCAGACCTCATTGCTGTCTACAACTACCTGAAGCGAGGTTGTAGCCAGGTGGGGGTTGCTCTCTTCTCCCAGACAACCAGCAACAGAACAAGGGGACACAGTCTCAAGTTGTTGTGGAGGAGGTCTAGGCTGGATGTTAGGAGGAAGTTGTTGGCAGAGAGAGTGATTGGCATTGGAGTAGGCTGCCCAGGGAGGTGGTGGAGTCACCGTCCCTGGAGGTGTTGAAGAAAAGCCTGGATGAGGCACTTAGTGCCATGGTCTGGTTGACTGGATAGGGCTGGGTGCTAGGTTGAACTGGATGATCTTGGAGGTCTCTTCCTACCTGGTTGATTCTATTCTATTCTAACCAGGTAGGAAGAGACCTCAAGATCATCCAGTCAAAAACACCAGAGGGAACGTGGGAGTTGAGACTCTCCTAGAGGGATGCTGGGTCAATGCTACTGCGTCTTCAGGTTGTTCCCACTCGCTGTATGGCAGAACAAGTTGCCATCCCTCAAAGCTAGCTATTCAAACAGCTGGGCTATATCCCTGCTCTCCAGGGGATCAGCATTTTCTGTGGCAGAGATTTCTTCTACCTGCAGAAGGTAGGCAGCCTTACTGACGTGAAGGAGGTTAAGGTGTACTGGGAACTGTCTCTGTTCTGTTGTCAGTTACACCTGAATCTTTCAGGAGGTTTTGGGGTTGACTTTTTTATAAAGATAAGGGGAAATATACTCTGACTTCTGTACAGGTGCAGTTGTTACAGAGAGTGATGTCATATGAAGAACTTGAAGCCATGTGACTCACAATGTTTACATTTCATACAATCATAGAATCACCCAGGTTGGAAGAGACCTCCAAGCTCATCCAGTCCAACCTAGCACTCAGCCCTGTCCAATCAACCAGACCATGGCACTAAGTGCCTCATCCAGGCTTTGCTTCAACACCTCCAGGGTTGGCGACTCCACCACCTCCCTGGGCAGCCCATTCCAATGCCAATCACTCTCTCTGCCAACAACTTCCTCCTAACATCCAGCCTGAACCTCCCCTGCCNCCAGGCCAGGATGCCATTGGCTCTCCTGCCCACCTGGGCACACTGCTGGCTCATCTTCAGCTACTATCTACCAGTACCTCTAGATCCCTTTCTTCCTGGCTGCTCTCCAGCCACTCTGTCCCCATCCTGTAGTGCTGCTTTATTTTCCTTTAGCTGATGAATTCCAAGAACCAGTTGATCCCAGAAAAGAAATACTTTAGCTAATTAGTCCACTTATCTTAAAGTGTCTGGGAGAAACAGAGGTAATTTTTCCTTATTTTTTTATAATTTAGAGGATAATAATATAGACTATGTGAGATTATCACCCATCTGTTGGCAGCAAACAGTTCAGCATCTCAGAGAGCACTTCCTGCCACAAATAAGGGATTCATTCTCAGAGACAGACATTCTCTTGGATGAAGCTCTCAAAGAGAAAACTCATCTGCAGTGAATGAACTAATGCTACCAAAGTACAGCACAGGAATAGCTGTTCCAGCTGTGCATTGGATTTTTTTATATATCTGTTTTTTTGCATTAATAGCTCTGAGCACACAGAAAGGTAGAAGGCCTAAGGTTATCTAAGTGTGTTTTTCCTTCAGCTAATGAGGTCTAAGGCTCGGGTCTGAACACATCCTTCTGTTCCATAAACATAAGGATAAGTTGTCAGAGACAGACATTTTAATTCAAGGCTTTGGGTTTTTTTTTTCAATAGAAAAAAACTATCCCTGTGTCTTACTGTAAGAGAAACCTGTTATTTAAAGGGCTGGTATCAGTCTAATTCTTGAAATACACATTTCTTTTCCTGGTTATGGAAATCAACTTAGTGAGAGTAAATTTTGGTGTAAAGGGTATTCCTTTTTAAGGGAATATTGCAGGTTCTGGTGTTGAAGCTGTAAACAAGGTGAAACATCTCAAGCCCACTGAAGTAAAATGCAATTTCTAGGCACTTACTAACTTTTACAGAATCATAGAATCATCCAGGCTGGAAGAGACCTCCAAGCTCATCCAGTCCAACCTAGCACCCAGCCCTGTCCAATCAACCAGACCATGGCACTAAGTGCCTCATCCAGGCTTTGCTTGAACACCTCCAGGGATGGTGATTCCACCACCTCCCTGGTCAGCTCTGGGTGTCAGAAGGATGGGGCTAGTCATTTTTTCAGCAGTTCCCAGTGATAGAAGAAGAGGTAACAGGCACAAACTTAAACATACGAAGTTCTATCTGTGAGTGTTGGTGGAGCCCTGGAACAGACAGCTCAGAGTCTCCATCTCTGGAGTCATTCAGAACTTGCTTAGACACCATCCTGTGCAGCCTGCTCTAGGTGAGCCTGCTTTGGCAGGTGGGCTGGACTCTTCCAACCTCTATTATTCTGTTGACTTTCTTAGTAGTGAACTGGCTTAGTGCATGTTTTCTGTAGTGTTTCCATTCATAGGATCATAGGATGTTAGGGGTTGGAAGGGACCCAAAGGATGTGACAGATCTAGCAGACTGGAGTAGCAAATTAGCACTTGTTTTTGTCAGATTAAGAGAAAAATCAGGAGTGGTATTGACATTCAGGAGTTTAAGTTTTCTGCATCACATTGAAATGAATGGTTACTACTATAGAACTATATTCAGATTTAATGGCACATTGATCTGTTATCCATTTGCATTGTCATGGCTTTTATAATCACCTTAAAAAGCTGGACATTTCACACTGAGTGAAAGCTTGCCATCTAAGAACTCTCAAAATCCTTCAGACTGTAATGCTTTGAATCCCATTGCTCCTGGTTTCTTCAAGGTAATTTTCTGTGTGTTTTCTTGGTACCAAGGTCCAGCCCCATTGACAGTGGAAGTTTTGCAGATGATTTTGTAATGTCTGTTGTAATATGGAACCTTCTAGATTAAAACCTTCAGATAAATGTTGAAGGAAGGACCAGCATGTTCTGATAGTGTCGAGGGGATTGAATGTTTCTAGCTGGAAAATGAAGATGCTGCCTTTCTGGCCACCACAGTTTGCAGCCAGTGTAATAATGATAGGAGTTAAGTGATTATTTTTACACAGGTCAGTGGAAGTCAGTTCCTCTGTGAAGAAACTAAATTTCTCAAGGCTCATTTAAACAAAGATGTATCCTTACCTGACTCCTTAGAGAACTTTGTTCCTTGTCACATTAGAATCATAGAAATCATGGAATCAAACAGATTAGAAGAGACCTGCAAGATCATCCAGTCCAACCTAGCACCCAACCCTATCCATTCAACCAGACCATGGCACTAAGTGCCTCATCCAGGCTTTGCTTGAACACCTCCAGGGACGGTGACTCCACCATCTCCCTGGGCAGCCCATTGCCAATGCCAGTCACTCTCTCTGGCAAGAACTTCCTCCTAACATCCAGTCTATAGCTCCCCAGACACAACTTGAGGCTGTGTCCCCTTGTTCCATTGCTGGTTTCCTGGCAGAAGAGACCAACCCCACCTGGCTACAGCCTCCCTTCAGGTAATTGTAGACAGCAATGAGGTCAGCCTTGAGCCTCCTCTTCTGCAGACTAAACACCCCCCTCAGCCTCTTCTCATAGGGGTTTTGTTAATAAACTGTGCTAAATTTATTAGGGATTAAGAGGTTTCTTGCAAGGAAAAGTGAAGTGTTAAGTTGAAAACATTTTTTATTCTGTGTTCTGTTGCTTTATGAGCTCTAAATGTAAGATTGCATCCTTAAAGACCCTTCTCTAAGTCTGAATTTAAAGGAATTCAGGGTTGCTGGATTTGCTGGGTTTGTATTCCTATGACAAGATTTATACCTCTAGAAATGCCACTTGCCACTGGAGAACAGGAAGAATTGTGTTGATAACTTGGGCAGGATCTGAACTAAAGCAAGTTCCTGGGCAGTAAAACCACCTCATAAAATCTTCAGCATGGGATGTGATACTATCACTGTGTCTTCATGACCTTCGCCAGTGCCCTTTATTGTGCTCATAGCTTTCCCAGGAATAGCCTTGTCAGACCCCGCCTGGAGTACTGTGTGCAGTTCTGGAGCCCTCAACACAAGGATATGGAACTGTTGGGGCAAGTCCGGAGGAGGCCATGAAGATGAGTACTGTGTGCAGTTCTGGAGCCCTCAACACAAGGATATGGAACTGTTGGGGCAAGTCCAGAGGAGGCCATGAAGATGAGTACTGTGTGCAGTTCTGGAGCCCTCAACACAAGGATGTGGGACTGTTGGGGCAAGTCCAGAGGAGGCCATGAAGATGCTCAGAGGGCTGCGGCAGCTCTGCTATGAGGATAGCTTACAAGAATTGGGGCTCTTCAGCCTGGAGAAGGGGAGGCCTTGAAGAGACCTTGTAGTAGCCTTCCAATATCTGAAGAGGGCCTAGAGGAAGGCTGGGGAAGGACTATTTACAATGTCTTGTAAGCACAGGACAAGGAGTAATGGGTTTAAACTGGCAGAGGGGAGATTTAAACTAGATGTGAGGAAGAAGTTCTTTCCAGTGAGGGTGGTGAGACACTGGCGCAGGTTGCCCAGGGAGGTTGTGGCTGTTCCCTCCCTGGAGGTGCTCAAGGCCAGTGTGGTAGAAATTAATAATGGTTATGAATTATGGACAAGAACTTCATCATGGTTTGTTCTGCTGTGGGCAGAGACATGGCAAAAAACCTCCTTATTTTAATCTGCATTTTCTTTGGAGTTCTGCACGTAATAGCAGAGCATGGCTGCAGAATGGAAACCAGTCAGAATTCATTGTGTGAAACTGGTTGAGAAGACTCCTCAAAATAGTGCTGTGGCAAGTGTCATAATATTTATGCAGATACATGCATGCATATTTGACTTTGTGTCTCCAGTGTTGTTTGGGATACTAAGAAATTGCTCAAAGTGTTAGAGGAGTGGAAGTTGCACATCTACTGAATAATTAATGGATTGAGATATCAGAATGCAAGATTCAGGTATGAGCAGGAAAGGCTGCAAAATTTTGGGCTGCTGCTCTATGTCTCTGAGACCAACACAGGTTCACCTGGGCAGAAGTGAGAAGATTTTCACCTGGTTTGCTTCTACCTTCTCTGTCTCCTTCGCTGCACTGATGTCGTGTACTCCTACCATAGTGTCATGCCCCAGTTCCAGTTTAAATTTCCCAGAGACTCAAATATAGTTAATAGAACCAATAACAATTTATAGGATGCCTTTCCCTCTGCCCCCTTCTTTCCCAAAGAAAAGGAATTGGATGTAGAGAGAGGAAAGGTAAGCACACCCAAATAAATAATCTCACATCAATTTGGAGGTTTAAAAGAAGAGAAGTTTAACAATAAATAAAAGTAGATGAGGTAGGGAAGTTACAAAAGGTTTAGGGAAGAGAAAACAAGATACAAAATATGTAAATACAACCAGATTTGATGGCAGTGTCTTTGTCTGCCTCCTGGGTGATGGCCAGGTGGTATAAGAAAGAGTACCAGGAAAAGGAAGGTGATGCTGTCAGGTAGGGAGCAAGCCAGTGAAACAGGCAGTTCCCTTGCTTTTATACGGCCCTTAGGGAGTGGGAGTGGGCTAACCACCACACCTGGTAGTGTTCAGACCCACCCCCAGGGAGGGGTCAGGATCACTTGGGCTCAGGGTCAACACCACTCCCTCAGGAGAGTTAACCCTTTACATCTCATGAAATCTTTCCAGTTTCACTCCAGCTTTCATCTGCTGGAAGGATCTACAGCAGTGCTGCAGCTGGCTAGTGCTGAGACATCGCAGTGCAGGTCCAGTCATGAGAATTCTCGTTATGGAAGTGTGTTACCATCATGGGAACATGCATAGGGATACACTTGAGCATGGAAGACTTGGTGCTCTCTCCCATTTACACCATGGTCTTTCAGTATCACAGTGTCACCAAGGTTGGAAGAGACCTCATAGATCATCAAGTCCAAGCCGTTACCACAGAGCTCAAGGCTAGACCATGGCACCAAGTGCCACGTCCAATCCTGCCTTGAACAGCTCCAGGGACGGCGACTCCACCACCTCCCTGGGCAGCCCATTCCAGTAGCCAATGACTCTCTCAGGGAAGAACTTTCTCCTCACCTCAAATCCTGGTGTAGCTTGAGGCTGTGTCTTCTTATTCTGGTGCTGGCTGCCTGAGAGAAGAGAGCATCCTCCTCCTGGCTACAACCACCCCTCAGCTACTTTGCTGTCTGTTTCGCAGATTTAGCATTTAGGCCCTATTTAAAGTCAATCCAAGTTCATTGTTTGTTTTAGAGTTTCCTTTGTGTTCCATTTAAGTGCTGCTTGCTGTATGTCAGATTTCATAGCTCTCATTTTTCCACAGTTAAGTGGCTGCAGATATTAAGTGAGCTAATGAATCACAGAATCAGCCAGGTGGGAAGAGACCTCCAAGATCATCCAGTCCAACCTAGCACCCAGCCCTGTCCAATCAACCAGACCATGGCACTAAGAGCCTCATCCAGGCCTTTCTTCAACACCTCCTGGGACAGTGACTCCACCACCTCCCTGGGCAGCCCATTCCAATGCAATCACTCTCTCCATGAAGAACTTCCTCCTAACATCCAGCCTATAGCTCCCCAAACACAACTTAAGACTGTGTCCCCTTGTTCTGTTGCTGATTGCCTGGGAGAAGAGATTTACCCCTACCTGGCTACAACCTCCCTTCAGGTAGTTGTAGACAGCAATGAAGTCAGCCCTGAGCCTCCTTTTCTCCAGGCTGCACACCCCCAGCTCCCTCAGCCTCTCCTCACAGGGCTGTGCTCCAGGCCCCTCACCAGCTTTGTTGCCCTTCTCAGGACACCTTCCAGCACCTCAACATCTCTCTTGAATTGAGGAGCCCAGAACTGGACGCAGTACGCAAGGTATGGCCTGAGCAGTGCTGAGTACAGCTAAAGTACTGCGATAACAGGGTTGAACCCTGATAAATGAACCAGCAGTTGGAGACTTAGAGACTATTTCTAAGACTCAGATGATAGTGAGATACTTAAATCTCCCTTTTGTTGTCAGAAGAAGGCATGAAATTTGCTCTCTGATAGCAGTGTCATGTATAACAGTATACATGGTTAGGTGGGGAATGGCTGAGAGCAAGCCCTGAGGAAAAGGCCCTGGGGGTCTGGGTTGATGAAAAGCTCAACATGAGCCAGCAGTGTGCACATGCAGCCCAGACAGCAACCCTGTGCTGGGCTGCAGCAAGAGAAGCAGGGCAAGGGAGGGGATTCTCTGCTATCCTGAGACCCCAGATGGAGTACTATGTGCAGTTCTGGAGCCCTCAACACAAGAAGGACATGGAACTGTTAGAGCTGCCCTCAACCTTCATGCCCTCAGCCAAGACCTTCTTTGTTAATACAAGGTCCAGCAGTGGGCCTCTCCCTACTGGCTCCTCCACCACCTGATAGGACATCGAGTTCTTCCTTCAGACTTGCAGTAATTTTGCATTCATAGGAAGAGGAACAGTTTAGCAGAGAGGAAATCTTATGTCACGGAGTGTATCAGGGCACAGACAAGAAAACCGTTTTCCAGGAGTGGTATTTCTATGACTCACAGAAAACATCTGGTTGGAAGAGACCTCAAAGATCATCCATGTCCAACCTGTGACCCAGTTGTAGGTCAATCTTAAATCATGTTCCTTATCACCAGGTCCACACACTGCTTAAATATCTCCAGGGGTGGTGACTTCACCAGTGCCCTGGGCAGACCATTCCAGTGTTTGAGAACCCTCTGTGTGAAGAAATATTTCCTAACATCCAGCCTAAACCTCCCCTGGCACAGCTTGAAAGTATTTCATCTAGTCCTGCTACTTGCCACCAAGGAGAAATGACTGCACAAAGCCCAGTTTAGCCTCTTACTATTGTCTTAGTACTGCTTTGCAAGGAGAGTTTCTTAATGCTTGTAATGCTTTGGTTATGGACAAATACAGGCTGTTATTTTCATAGAATCAGGGTTGGAAGGGACCAAGTGCAAGGTCCTGCTACTAGGTCGAGGGAATCCCAGGCACAAATCCAGGCTGGGTAGTGAGTGGCTGGAGAGCAGCCCTGAGGAGAGGGACTTGGGGGTGCTGCTGGACAAGAAGCTCAGCATCAGCCAGCAGTGTGCACTTGTGGCCCAGAAAGCCAAGCAGAGCCTGGGCTGCATCAGGAGAAGTGTGGCCAGCAGGTGGAGGGAGGTGATTCTCCCCCTCTACTGTGCTCTGGTGAGACCCCACCTGGAGTACTGCATCCAGTTCTGGAGCCCCCATTACAAGAGGGATGTGGAGATGCTGGAGTGTGTCCAGAGAAGGGCCAGGAGGATGCTCAGAGGGCTGCAGCAGCTCTGCTGTGAGGACTGAAAGAGTTGGGGCTGTTGAGTTTGGAGAAGAGAAGTTTCATCTTGTGGCCTTCCAGTATCTGAAGGGGGCCTACAAAAAAGCTGGGGAGGGACTTTTTAGGCTCTGAGGGAGTGACAGGACTGGGGGGAATGGAGCAAAGCTGGAGGTGGGGAGATTCAGGCTGGATGCGAGTAGGAAGTTGTTGAGCATGAGAGTGGTGAGAGGCTGGAATGGGTTGCCCAGGGAGGTGGTTGAGGCCCCATGGCTGGAGGTGTTTAAGGCCAGGCTGGCTGAGGCTGTGTGCAGCCTGCTCTAGGGTAGAGTGTCCCTGGGCATGGCAGGGAGGTTGGAACTAGAAGATCCTTGTGGTCCCTTCCAGCCCTGACCGATTCTATGATCATCTAGTTCCAACCCCCTTGCCATGGGCAGGGACACTCACACTAGATCAGGCTGTCTAGAGCCTCATCCAGCCTGGTTTGTATGTGTGCTGCGTTTCAGCAAGATGAGGTGTGGAGGGGGAAGCACTGCCTTGGACTTGGATTAGTATTTACCGCAGCACTTGGATTTCTTGGAGGGAGTTCGATATTCACTGTCCGCGATACTCAGAGGTTCAACAGTGCCATCCTGTGGGGGATTTTAGAGGTTTGAGAGCTGTGGCAGATAAATGAGCTCCACAGGATAAATTATCATAGAATATCAGATACTGCATGTTCCTGTGCAGTCAGCTGGAATATTTCCCTCCGCTAGTCAGTCAGATTAATTATTACTCTTCTGTCCAGAAAAATTAGAACCTTAACATGCTACAACCATGGGAAAAATATTTCAGGCAACCTGATGAGGAGTCTGCTTGTTGGCTTTCCTCTGTTGCTGAGAAATGTGGTTTTGATCATCTCAGTGTGTTCTAATCAACTTGGAATGTATTTTTTGGCAGACCTTGCCAAAATCAAAGACAACTGTAGAAATTCAAATCAGCACCCCTATACAAGAGAATCTGGACCTCTTTAAAAAGGCATTAGAGTGAAACTAAAGCTGGTTGGCTGGCATGTTGCCCAAGCAGAAAATAGGAATTGCCAAGCAACTCTGAGCTTTAAGCTCGGACGTTTTGAACAACTGTTCAAAACTATTCTGGGCTCCTGGATTCAAGAGAGATGTTGAGGTACTGGAACATGTGCAGAGAAGGGCAACGAAGCTGGTGAGGAGCCTGGAGCACAGCCCTGTGAGGAGAGGCTGAGGGAGCTGGGGGTGTGCAGCCTGCAGAAGAGGAGGCTCAGGGCAGACCTCATTGCTGTCTACAACTACCTGAAGGGAGGCTGTAGCCAGGTGGGGGTTGCTCTCTTCTCCCAGGCAACCAGCAACAGGACAAGGGGACACAGTCTCAANGAAGAAAAGACTGGATGAGGCACTTAGTGCCATGGTCTGGTTGACTGGATAGGGCTGGGTGCTAGGTTGGACTGGCTAATCTTGGAGGTCTCTTCCAACCTGGATGATTCTATGATTCTATGGTAGTTGCAATGTCAGATAAAGATATTATTTAAGATAAGACTTTGGTCATAATAGAAGTCCAGTTCTTATTTTATTACAATCAGGATAAATGAATGCAGTAGAGAGTTGGATGTTAAACAGGTGCAGTTCTTAGCAGCATCACACATTTAAATTCAGGATTAGTTCTTTGAATACTCAGATCTTAACAGATCATATAATTACAGAATCAGTCAGGATGGGAAGGGACCACGAGGATCAGCCAGTTCCAACCCCCTTGCCATAGGCAGGGACACCCTACCCTAGATCAGGCTGGCCACAGCCTTATCCAGCCTGGCCTTAAACACCTCCAAGAATGGGGCCTTCTCCCTGGGAAACCCATTCCAGGCTCTCACCACTCTCATGCTGACCTTCCTATTGACCTCCACTCTGACTCTCCCCGCCTCCAGCTTTGCTCCATTCCCCCTAGTCCTGTCACTCCCTGATAGCCTAAGAAGTCTCTCCCCACCTTTTTCTAGGCCCCCTTCAGATACTGGAAGATTACAATAAGATGTGTTCTCTTGCTCCATTCATTATAATAAAATAAGGATTTGCTCTGAAAGTACTGACATACTTACCAGCCTTGGCACAAATGCTTGTTATTCCTTCCACAATATTGTCTGTGGCTATATTTAACTTGAACTGAATGTGTGCATTAAGTGGCTGTAAAGCACATGTATGTATAAACAAAATCCAGGGTTTGTCAGAAAGTAGCATATTTTTTTTCCTTTCTTGTTTACTGACGCCTAGACAAAGCAAGGCTGCATCTTCAAAACAACATCTGTCAAACCTATTTTCATCAGATTAAGTATATCCTCAAAGCAACTGTCACAGCTTACAAACCCCTGGAAATGTAGGTTGTGCTTTGCATGAAATGCCATTAGATTTTAAAGCGCTTGAAAGTGTTTTAGGAGAATAGCAATGATAGCTCGTGGGGTGTGTTCTCTGCTGTTTCTTTCTGGTTCAGTATGTTCACAGGCTCACAGGATGTTAGGGGTTGGAAGGGACCCAAGGAGCTCATCGAGTCCAACCCCCCTGTCAGAGCAGGACCACACAATCTAACACAGATCACAGAGGAACACATCCAGACAGGCCTTGAAAGGCTCCAAAGAAGGAGACTCCACAACCTCTCTGGGGAGCCTGTGCCAGTGCTCTGGGACCCTTACAGTAAAGAAGTTCCCCCTTGCCTTGAGGCAGAACCTCTTTTGCTGCAACTTACACTCATTTCTCCTTGTCCTATCCGAGGGAGCAGTGAGCAGAGCCTGTCTCCCCACTCCTGGCAGCCTTCAGATACTTATAAACAATTATCAAATTCCCTCTCAGCCATCTCTTTTCCAGACTAAACAGCCCCAGGTCCCTCAGCCTCTCCTCATCAGCCATGCCCTCCAGTCCCCTCATCATCCTCGTAGCCCTCCACTGGACTCTCTCCAGCAGATCCCTGTCCCTCTTAAACTGGGGAGCCCAAAACTGAACACAGTATGTTCTTGGGAAAGACAATGAGTGATGTTGCAACACTTGAATCCCAGACTGCAATTAGGGACTTTTGGTCCTGGCAGCTAATCTGGGCCCACAAAAGCCAATGATTTGAGAGAGTCGGGCAGTGGAGACTGAATTTATTGCAAAGAAGTTAATCTAAAGGAAGATTTCTGTCATTAAGAGTGAAATTGAAATGTGAATTGGTGACTGATGAAAAAGGCTGTGCTGATTTGAGGCTAATTGGAATATTTTAATGAGAGAAATTATGTTATGGGCTGTGAAAAGAAAACGGTGATGATGTCAATTCCACTCATAGGTTTGCTGATATGTATAAAACCCAGAACACTTAGATAAGGCAATCTGTGTCTCTCCCTGGCTTCTGCCATATTAACTGCTTCTGCCTGACCCTGCACATAACCCAAGGGAGGTGGTGGAGTCACTGTCCCTGGAGGTGGTTCAAGAGGAGACTGGCTGAGGCACTTAGCGCCAGGGGCTAGTAGATTGGACAGGGCTGGGTGCTAGGTTGGACTGGATGATCTCGGAGGTCTCTTCCAACCTGGTTGATTCTGTGATTCTGTGATTTTGCTTCTAACCCCCCTTGACGATTCTTCCAACTCATTTTGCATGTAAGGCAGACTCTGGGATAAGGGAAGGGGGTGGAAAGAAGGTGGAAGGGTGGTTGGGAGTCTCTCCTGGGCACTCTGACTGCTGGAGGGGGCATTGTGCTTCTGCATTGTTTTTAACTTGTGTGTTACTATATGTAGCTGTAAATATTTGTAATATATTCATAGAATCATACAATCAACTGGGTTGGAAGAGAGTACTCAAGGTGTGGCCTGAACAGTGTTGAGTACAGGGGAACAATAACCTCCCTTGTCCTGCTGGCCATACTGTTCCTGATACAGGCCAGGATGCCATTGGCTCTCTTGCCCACCTGGGCACACTGCTGGCTCATCTTCAGCTACTATCTACTGGCCCCCCCAGGTCCCTCTCTGCCTGGCTGCTCTCCAGCCACTCTGTCCCCAGTCTGTTGGGGTTGTTGTGGCCAAAGTGCAGAAGCCTGCTCTTGGCCTTGTTCAGTCTCATCCCATCGGCCATCTCATTCCATAAGGCAGTGCAGCTAAAGACAGTCACAGAACCAGCTGCATACAAACAAGGCTAAATACGTTGTTTCATGATAGGGTTGAAGATTAATGCTGATACAGTTTTTACCAGGAAAATGGTAATGTTGATTTTTGTCTTCTTTATAAAGATATGCTAGCTGC
>WAAF01020571.1:0-51211 GCA_013400475.1 Tricholaema leucomelas
AAGGCCGGGGGGGCCTGGTGGCCCCCCCGGTATGGTAGGGCTAGGCTTGACATCCAACCAACTTTGTTGTTACTGTTGTGTAATCACACTAATTATCTGTGTCTTACACTTCTCATTGCTAGTGGGTACTTTTTTCTGTTGATCACTGTTCTCTCCCTTCAGCCACCCTTTTAAGTGTAGTAATGCTCTACCCATCTGCACTTGCTGCTGTTGTGGTAAGTCTAAACAGGCTGGAATAGACTGGAACTTGTCCCAGCCTGCCCAGACACATCTTGCCGCTCTCCTCCCTTCTGCTACGGGAAGAAGCAACAGCGGGGAAGAAGACAGAGAGCCTGGAGCCACTGAGTGCAAGGACTGGGACATTGGTATCTGTTTGGGTATTTCATTGAATTCTTTTTTATTTCAATCCGTGTTTTTTTTTCCACTCTTTTTCTTGCTTTCCCTTCTGTGCTGAGCAGGAGTCATGGTGTGACAGAGTAACTGCTGCAGTTTAGCCCCAGCTACAAGCTAAATGTGGGCTTAAACTGACAGCAGCACCAGTTGTTGGTGCAGCAGTTGTAGTGAGTTGTGGAAACAGTGTTATCTGTTTCTGCAGGCCAGGCAGCACCTGGAAGCACAAGTGGAGCCTCGTTGGTGTACTTCTCTGAGGGTGTTGCCTAGAAAGCTGTGAGATAGCAGAGCTTAGCACTTGTCACTGGAAATCAGAGGCTTTTAAACAGCAGACTGTGGCAAGGGTAAAATTTGAGCTCCTTCTGTCACACAAGTAGCTTTGTGTTCTACTCTAAGGCATGGGGTTTCTGGGGGGTTGGGTTGGTGTTTTTCCACTGAATGCCAGGGGCTCAAAGAGCCCTTGAAAGATTATCTGGTACAACTCCCCTGCCAGAGCAGATTGACCTGTATTTGATGGCACAGGACCACATCCAGAGGGAGACTCCACAACCCTCCTGAGCAGTCTGTTCCAGTGCTTTGTCACCCTCACAGTGTTGTGTTTTGTTTTTCATTCATGTTTACAGGGAAGTTCCTGTGCCTCAACTTCCACCTGTTGCTACTTGTCTCATCACTGAAATTACCATGAAGACCTGACTCCATCCTCTTACAAACATTAATGAGGTCACCCCAGAGTGTTCTCCTCTCCAAGCTAAAGAGCCTTCGCTCTCTGTCTCCCCTTGTAAGGAAGATGTTCCTCTCTGTTAGTCTTTCTTGTGGCTCTGCAATGGACTCTCTCAAGCAGTTCTATGTCCTCCCTGAACTGAGGACTCAGAACTGGACACAATATTCCAGATGGAGCCTCACCAGGGTAGAGTGGGACAAGAACCTCTCTTAACCTACTAACCAGCCCTTCCACTAGAACAGGTTGCTCAAAACCTCATTCAACCTGGCTTTGAAGATCTCCAGGGAGGAAGCATCTACAACCTCCCTGGGCAACCTGTGCCACCAGTGCTTCACCAATCTCACTGTAAAGAACCCTTTCCTAGCATTCCGTTTGAGTTTCCCCCTCTTCCAGTTTAAACCCATTATCTCTTGTCCTGTCTTTACAAAACCTTGTAAATAGCCTCCTCTCCTCCAGGCTGAAAAGCCCCAACGTTTGTAGCCTGTTCTCATAGCAGAGGTGCTCCAGCCCTCTGACCATCTTTGTGGCCCTCCTCTGGACTTGCTCCAGCAGTTCCATGTCCTTCTTGTGTTGGGGGACTTGTAACTGGACACAATATTCCAGATGCAGCCTCACCAGGGTAGAGGGGGATGAGAATGTCTCTTGGCCTACTAACCACAGCCCTTCTAATACATCCTAGGACAGAGTTGGCCTTCCTGGCCACAAGAGCACGTTGTTGGCTCATGGTCAACCTTCCATCCACTAGGACCCCCCCAGGTCCTTTTCCCCTCCACTGCTCATTTCCGTACAAAATTTTCATCATCTCTTCCTTTCATACAAAACCTATAGAGCTGATAAAGGATGATAGAAACCCTAAGGAGTTTGACAGTTTAACAGAAACCTTGGAAGAAAACCACAGGATAATTTAATAGTTCTTTTCTTCAAAAGACTATGTAGAAAATGTGTTATTTATATTATAAACACTGAAAGAGCTTTTTTCTTCCTGTCTTGAAAGGCACTGTTGGAGAACTTCCAAGGTTGAAATATGGCAGGGAGAAAAAGAATGCCACTAACAGTAAACCTCAAAACTATAGCATCCTTCAAGAACATGCTGTCTAGAAGATGAGACAAAAGTCCACAAAACGTAATCCTCTTGAGCAGTTAAAAATTGTCAGTCCTAAACAACAACTCAAGGAAAACTTCTGCACAATTTTTAATAAAATTAAGGGAAAGCCTTTGTGAACAGGCTTGAGATGCAGGCCCAAGCCAACCTCATGAAGTTCATCGAGGCCAAGCATGAGGTCTTGCACCTGGGTAAGGGCAATTCTAAGCACAAATTTATGCAGTCTCGAGGAGAAGCACTTCAGAATGTCAGTTGATGAAAAACTTAACATGAGCCAGCAATTTGTGCTGTCCAGTTCTGGTGCTCTTCCACAAGAAGGACATCAAACTGCTGGAGTGGGTCCAAAGGAGGGCCACAAAGATGATCAGAGGGCTGGAGTGCCTTGCCCGTGGGGAAAGTCTGCAGGAGCCTGCTCAGCCTGGAGAAGAAAAGGCTTCAGGGATACCTTATAGCAGCTTTCCAATACTGGAAAAGGAACTACAAGAAAGAATACAATAGAATCAATCAGGTTGGAAGAAACCTCCAAGATCATCCAGTCCAACCTATCATCCAGCCCTATCCAGTCAACTAGACCATGGCACTAAGTGCCTCATCCAGTCTTTTCCTGAACATCCCCAGGGACGGTGACTCTATCACCTCCCTGGGCAGCCCATTCCAAAGCTGGAGAGGGACTTTGGCAAAGACTTACAGTGATAGGATGAGAGGGAATGGATTGAAGCTTGAAGAAGGCAGATTTAGACTAGATAGTAGGAATAAATGCTTTACAGTAAGGTTATTGAGACACAGGAACAGCTTGCCCAGAGAGGATGCTCCTTCCCTGAAGCTGTTCAAGGCCAGGATGAATAAAGCCTTGAGCAACCTGGCCTACTGGAATGTGTCCCTGGCCATGGCAGGGGTGTTGGTCCATTCTATAAGACTTTTGAAAAGAATAAATCGAAACATCTTAACTAAATTCTCTGCATGTAATCACTTGACATAGATGTTAAAAATCTCACATGTTCTGTAAATACTGGGGTTGCTGAAGAACATCTGACACTATCCTATCAGTTAAAACAGGACTAGGTAAGGGATTTTTCCATCCTTTGGAAGATTCTGACATTTCAAAACCTTGAGTAGCACACAGTGGCATAACCAACAGACTTCATGAAGCTCTCATAAAAAAGGAAACCTGCCAGATTAAGTTTTCCATTTCTAGAATTTTACTTTTCTGGATATTTTACATAAACAGATGGATAAGCATATATGCATACATGGATTCTGAGCAACTGCTGAGGTAAATGAAGAATGCTGAAACTTTTTTTTTTTCTTCCCATTTCTCTCCAGACTGGAAGTTTTGTTTGCTTGCTTTTCATGCTAATGTTGAAATCTGTCAGTTTGAAACTGGCAAAAAAACCCCAAACAATCAAACATGAATACTCCCAAACTCAAACCCAAATTGAGGTTCAAAAGAGCTGCACTGTAAAGCACAAATTTTTTTCTTTGTTTTAAAGCTGAGAGAAAACTAAATGAACCAAAATGTGCTTTTGTTAGGAAAGCTTAAAACTGTAAAAGAATACATGCTATAAAGAGTTGATTTAGAGCATAAATCTTTCTGGAAATGGCTTAGATTGCAGGTGAAACAATTTTCTAACAACTCATATTTTGAGGGCAAACTAAGTGATCTCTGGAGTCTTAGTCAGCACCAAGTCATTTGCCACAGCAAGGACAAGGCAGCACCTGCAGTTCTTTCCCTCTGTAAAATGCTTCCAGAACTGTCAGTGCTCCCTTTGGGCACTTTTAAACTGACCTACAGGATTAGTTTGAAGAGTCTTCTCATCCCCATAACAAAGAGACACGAGCTAAAACTGTTGTGGAAATTAATAATTGGTTAGGAATTATGAATATGAATTTATGTATGAATAAATATTCTGTATTTCTGTATGAATAAATACTGCTATTCTGTATGAATAGTTGCTGTCTACAACTACCTGAAGGGAGGTTGTAGCCAGGCAGGAGGCGGTCTCTTCTGCCAGGCAACCAGCAACAGAACAAGGAGACACAGTCTCAACTTGTGCCAGGGGAGGTCTAGGCTGGATGTTAGGAGGAAGTTCTTCACAGAGAGAGTGCTTAACATTGGAATGGGCTGCCCAGGAAAGCAGTGGAGTCACCGTCTGTGGAGGTGCTCAGAAAAACTGGATGAGACACTTAGAGCCATGGTCTAGTTGATTGGACAGGGCTGGGTGCTAGGTTGGAGTGGATGATCTTGGAGGTCTCTTCCATCCTGGTTGTTTCTATGATTCTACTAATGTTTAATATTAATATTCAAAAATTTGGGAAAATTCCCTGAGATCCTTTGGATTTCTGGTTGACAGGAAGTAGTTTAAACAATCAGAACTTGGAAAATAGGAACACAAACCCAGTAAAATTCTAACTATGCTTATGGAGCCTTAGCATTAACTTCAGCATATGTACTCACAATGCTTTGGTCCCTTACTAAGTCTGCTGTACAAAGGTCCTTCCAAAACTCATGATAATGATGGCAGGGTAAAATACAAAATATTCCAGGCAGAGGGTAGGAGAGAGCTGAGATGCCACTGCTGTGCTAGTGCAAGCTACATACAGGTGGATGCCATGATTTCCAGTTAACGAGATGTGAATGGGGTGCTGCTCCCTGTGGAGGGTCAGTGCAGAAAGACATGGTTTCTAAATCACTGCCCATTTAATACATCATTTTGAAAATGAAACTGGCCAACAGGCATCATAGTTCTGGACAGTGAGTTCAAAGCTTTGTGCCTCATGTGACCATGCAGGCATGTTGAAGGCAGCACAAGACACCTGACACATGGTGCTAAGCCCCTCGCCCTCAAGGCTTTGCTGAAAACAAACCCTTATTGTTTGCTCATCTAACTCCACTCCTGGACCTGCAGCAGAAGGAGAGCAAGGGTTAAATGGACCTGGCAGGATTTATGCCCTACCAGGACAAGAACACCTATATGACCTACATGCCTAATTTTTCCTTTTTACCAAAATCACATTGCACGTATAAATATCTGAGGGGTCAAGTGCATGAAGCCAATCTCTTTTTGGTGGTCTGCATCAATAAAACAAGGAGCAATGGCTACAAATTGGAACACAGAAGGTTTCACCTCAACATGAGGAGAAACTTCTTCATAGTGTGGGTGATGGAGCACTGGAACAGGCTGCCCAGAGAGGTTGTGGAGTCTCCTTCTCTGGAGACTTCCAAAACCTGCCTGGATGCATTCCTGAGTGAACTACCCTAAGGGTTTCTGCTTTGGCAAGAGGGTTGGACTCTATCTCTGGAGGTCCTTTCCAACTCTAATATTCTGTGATTGACTCTGTGATTCTGTGATAAGGAGAAGAGAATGAATACTGATATGGCTTTCCCAGAGCCCCTGTTTATGTACTCTTTCTGTATACCTGGAAAGAACCATCACAGGTGCCATAAATACAGGCAGTGAATGCACACATGGAAAAGAAGATTTTGTTTCTGAATCAGATTTCTAATCCTTCATCCAAAATGGGAATATTATATTGTAGTATGAAGTATTTAGCATGATTCATAAAAAGAAACAAACAAACAAAAAACCCAAACAATAACAACAAGCCCAAAACCAAAAAGAAAAACAAACCCAAGCCAAACAAAAACCAAACAAGCTGTTACTGTGATGGTAGTCAAACAATAGAAAAAGTTCCCAGAGATATTGCAAAGCTCTTATGCTTGGACATTTTCAAAACTCTATTGGGCATAGCCCTGGGCAGCCTGCACTAGAAAACCCTGCTTTGAGCAGGGGAATTAACTAGATGATTGTAAGAGATGCCTTCCAGCCTCAATCTGTGATTCTATGGTTCTCTGTCACTCCAGAGACTGCAACCTTAACAAATGTGCAGAAGTATACAAATTCAGAAAAAAAAGCATGCACAACCATTTCAAAGGGATAAGTAAATCCCCATGATGGCTTTGTTTGATGATGCTTTGCATGTTTTTTAAAGAAATCCGTCACTACATGTTTCCTCATGTCTGTACATTAGATTACTATAAGAGTTAATCACCACACCCCTTACCCAAAGCCACAATCCTGTATTTGTGATTACACAACTCTTTGAATTAATGTTGTAACTAATCATACTGTTCGATGCAGAGATGGCAATGTTGCTGAATGCCTTCTTTGCTCCAGTCTTTACTGCTAAGACCAGCCCTTAGGAACCTCAGTCTCTTGAAGCAAAGGAGCAGAACTGGAGAGAAGAGGACACTCCAACAGTCAGTCAAGACTGGGTTAAAGATCACTTGTGCCAACTGAAGATGCACAAACACGTGGATCTTGATGGGTTGCATTCATGAGCACTGAGAGAACTGACTTTGTTCCTGAGCTTCTGCCCATCATTTTTGAGGAATCATGGAGAACAGGAGAGGTGCCTGACAACTGGAAGAAAGCCAATGACACTCCAGTCTTAAAAAAAAGCAAGAAGACCCAGGCAACTACAGACCTGTTAGCCTCCCCTCCATCCCTGGAAAGGTGCTGGAGCAACTCATTCTGGAGGCCATCTCTAACTACATGGAAGAAAAGTGGGTTATCAGGAGTAGCCAACATGGATTTACCAAGGGGAGATCATGTTCAAATAACCTCATAGCTTTCTATGATACCATGAACAACCATGTAGACAAGGGCAGAGCTGCGGTTGTCATATACCTTGACTTCAGCAAGGCTTTCGATACTGTCTCCCACAACATCCTCACAGACAAGATCAGGAGATGTGGCATAGATGATTGTCTGTGAGGTGGATTGAAAACTGGCTCCACAATAGAGTGCAGAGAGTTGCCATCAATGCCACAGAATCAAGTTGGAAGCCTGTAGTCGGTGGTGCTCCCAGAGATCAGTACTGGGTCCAGTTTTGTTCAATATCTTTGTCAAGATCTAGATGAGGGCACTGAGTGTGCTCTCAGCAAGTTTTCTGATGATACAAAACTGGGAGGGTGGTCAACAGCCTGTCAGGCTGTGCTGCTATCTGACAAGATCTGGACAGGATGGAGACCTGGGTGAGGGCTAACCACATGAAGTTCAATAAGGAACAAGTGCAGGGTCCTGCATCTGGGGAGGAATAACAACAGGCACCAATACAGACTGGGGCTGCCCTGCGGAAAAGCATCTCTGTGGAGAAAGACCTTAGAGTCCTGATGGACAGCAAGTTCTGCATGGGCCAGCAATGTGCCCTTGTGGCCAAGAGAGCCAACGGCATCTTGGGGTGCATCAGGAAAAGTGTATCCAGCAGGTCTAGAGAGTTTCTTCTCCCCTTTACTCTGCCCTGGTGAGACCATGTCTGGAATACTGTGTCTAATTTTGGGCTTCCCACTTCAAGAGAGACAGGCACCTACTGGAAAGAGTCCAACAGAGAGCCCTGAGGATGACTGGGGAACTTGAGCATTTTCCCTACTAAGAGAGGCTGAGAAACCTGGGGCTGTTCAGTCTGGAGAAGAGAAGACTGAGAGGAGATCTGGTCAATGTATACAGATATCTGAGGGGTGGGCATCAAGTGGATGGGGCCAATCTTTTTTCAGTGGTCAGCAGCAGTAAGACAAGGAGCAACAGATACAAGCTGCAACATAGAAGGTTTCACCTCAACATGAGGAGAAACTTCTTTACAGTGAGAGTGACAGAACACTGGAACAGAGGGGTTGTGGAGCCTCCTTCTCTGGAGACTTTCAAAACCCACCTAGATGTGTTCCTGTGTGAACTACCCTAGGGGATCCTGCCTTGGCAGGGAGGTTGGACTTGATGATTCTGGAGGTCCCTCCCAACCTGTAAAGTTCTGTGATTCTGTGAGTCTCTATTACCTTATTATGATTCTAAGTGAGAAATAAGTGGCAAGAGATGGAATTTCTTTTTAAGCCAGAAAAAGAAAATCTTTAGAGATAAGGGTCAAGGGGCAAGATACATGTAGCAGAACAGTCAGTATGTAACCAGAATTGTCATCTTCCTTCCAATAGTAACATTGATTTATTTTACTTGTGTGGTTCTCTGGAATTCACTTGTGTGTCGTGTTCTTAATTCCTCAAAAGGATGAGTTACCTACTGACTTCTCAGCTTTTACCTCTTCTCTACTGATCTGCTAGTGGCAACATCTCGTTCTGAGAGAAAGAATCAGATTCTGTAGAACTGCTTTCCAGATGGTGGGGCTTTGTTTCTTTGTTTATTTTGTAGGGGATTCCTCTTTATTTTATTAATACTTTTACTCCTGAAAGTGATCATAAACAGGGATGAAATATGGTCTCCTCTGGAATCAGTTGTAAAACTCATTGAGTTCAGCAAAGCCATATTTTGCTGTCTTTTGATAACAGTCCTGCATCCATGGAGCAAATTTAGTCTAAATAATCACCCTGGAAGCTCAAACCTTACAGAATGGAATGGTTTAAGTTGAAAGGGATCTCAAAGATCATCCAGTTCCAACTCCCCAACATAGGCAGGAATCTTTCCCTACATCCAGAATCTAACCTGGTCTTATGAACAGAGAGGTCAGCAATGTCCTCTCAGAACTATTTTGGCTGGGTGACTTGAAGAGCCAGAGACTGCCCATTAACAGGAGGTGGCAGTGTTGATGGCACTTGATTGAAACACTCCTATTTCTTCTGTGTAGGTCAGCACAGAGCTTTAGAGTCGTAAAATCTGTACTCATATCCATTTGCCTACTCAGGTGGTCTGACTGAAGGCTCTGACGCTATTGCTGCCTCATAAACATAGAACTAGAAGGAGAAACAAATAATATTACTTAAGGCATGACATTCTTTCCTACCAGTTAACATAAAAAAATTAACAGTTGAGCTAAAAATTTAAAAAGCAAAGTGTAGAGATGAATGAGAATGGTTTCATTAGGGACTTTCAGTAATCTGGCATTTTTCATGTGTGTCTTTTCAACTGTGTTGTGGCTCATGAGTTTACTGCCACATCTTTGTTGGGGCAATTAGATTCTGCAGGTTGATTATTCTTAGGGTCCTGTTTTGGTTTAGTTTTAATTTTATTTTATGGAAGTAGGACCTTACTAAAAAGGATGATTTTGAAAAACTGATAAATCCAAGCTATTCTGTGTGCTGAATTGATAAATAACATTAAAACGAACAACCAAACCCTAAATCAAACAACACCCCCAAAACCCACAAATGTAAAATCTGCTCTAAAAGACCAGAAGCTCTGTTGAGACGAGAGAGAAAAGGGGAATCAGCTCATAGTGAAACACCTGCTTCAGGCTAAACCAATTCATTTTCATATAGCATCTTTCATACAAAGCCTCTCAAAAACACTTTACAGAAAGATAATAGGACAAGATAACTTGTTACAGAGAAGGTTATTGCAACTCTCACATAGATAGTGAAGGAAGGATGCTGTGTGCAGAGATGGACTGGGATAGAGGAAAAAATGATGTAAATTCAGAGGGAAAAAGTAATATACTTGCACAGCATATCAGAAAAAAAGATGAATAATAATTATATGACTGAGGATAAGGATGGGTGTAACGACGGGGGTGGGGATAAGAATGAGTGTAAGAATGACTCCTCCTTTAATAAAAGCTTACATTTACTACTTTTATGGAGTAATTAAATTTCATAGCCCTATGGGATAGGTAAATTCATTTTGCAGACAGAAAAACGTATGCATAAAAAAAAATATGTTAAAAGTAACGGCGACACTTTCCTACTCACAGCAGCTGGAAGGTGACAACTGAGCCAGTGCTTGCAAAGTCACTAACACAAAAGCTGACTTTATTACTTCAATTGAGTACAGCATTTTCCCTCTTTTTTTTGGTGAAATAGCGTATGTAGTATTTTTCAACAGGACCATGAGTGCTCGAATTTCGGTCAGAGTACCTTGATTATTTACGCAAATAACATTTTTATGCATTGTTCTATCATCTTTGAAGGCCACAAGACCAGTCAGTGTAAGGGATGTGAATGTTCTTCAGGAGCTGTCCTCAGTGCTGAGCTCGGGGTGCCAGGTAGATGGCACCAATACACAGAAAAAAGGAACAAGAATAGGGGCTTGTCCAGGTAAGCCAACTCCCATCCAGTTTTGATCATACCACTCCATACAAGATCTGTTCAATAATATGATAGTAGATGGAAGAAGGACTCGTATTACCTAGGAATAAAAGCAAAGGCAGGAAATGACTGTTTTAGAAGACTCTTATTTTCACAGAGAAAGGACAAAATACAGAAAACCAAAGCAGTGGCAATGAACAGATTTGAGAACTGTGAAGAAGGAAATGAACACAAAGTGCAGGGAAAAAAAGGCATTATTAATTTTAATTTATTGTTTATATGATAAATCTTTTTTTATACAATTACCCAATTCCTGTACATTTAGACAAGAGACTAGCACTGTGCTTGTGCATTGTCTGCCTTTGAAGGACTAAGGCAGTACAGATTCTTCAGCTTTAATCAGTGTACTTTCTCTGGTGTTCACCTTTCATATTTTTACTCTGTTCTTTTCTCCACTCATTTGTCATTCTTTGTATCACAAACAATGCATACATGACTTACTACCTACTAATTCTGGCAACTACCTACTACCTACTGGCATCAGATACACTCTTGCAAAAGTCTTACTTTCCACATATAGGTGTGGATTCTAGAGAATATGGATATTGAGAAATATGGAAGTTCTGACAGTACCTTCTGAGAATACTGTATACATGACAAGATTGAACATGTCCAGAGAAGGACAACGAAGCTGCTGAGAATACAAGCCCTGGAATACAAGCCCTGTGAGGAGAGGCTGAGGGAGCTGGGATTATTTAGCCTGGAGAAGAGGAGGCTCAGGGGTGACCTCACTGCGGTCTACAACTACCTGAAGGGAGGCTGTAGCCAGGTGGGGGTCGGTCTCTTCTCCCAGGCAAGCATCAACACAACAAAGGGACACAGTCTTAAGTTGTGCTGGGGGAAGTACAGGCTGGATGTTAGGAGGAAGTTCTTGACAGAGAGTGATTTGCCATTGGAATGGGCTGCCCAGGGAGGTGGTGGAGTTGCTAATCCTGGAGGTGTTCAAAAAAAGACTGGATGAGGCATTTAGTGCCATGGTCTAGTTGATGATACAGGGCTGGGTGATAGGCTGGACTAGATGATCTTGGAGGTCTCTTCCAACCTGGTTGATTGGAAGGGTGCTTGGCTAAGGAAATAGGCTTAGTGCCAGCATAAAGCATACCCTCCCAAACTGCTGAATTAATACAAACCACTACTGCTATCCTACAATTGGCAGACCTAAGGCAGTCTGATGTCCCAGCTTACAACTCAGATGCTTGTGCATATGCCATCCGTTATGTGACAGACCTATGGGAGTAGGACTGAAACTGATGAGACTAGAGATGTGTTGTCATCTAAACATTGTCTTTAAATATATTAATACTAAAACAACAGTGATGGTAAAGAGTTCTTACTTCTTTAATCACAGTGTATTAAAATCAGAAAGAAAATAGGCATAGATATATATAACAAATTCCGTTTATAATTTGATTTGGTTTGGTTTATTTCTGTATTCCTTAACATTATTTGTTTATTCTTTAAAAATTTACAGTAGTTACTGTAAAATATTCTGTTTTATTGCATTATAATGTCAGATATCAGAAGAGGCTACAGCTATGTAGAATGTAAAAGTAATGTATTTTATACTTTTACATGTAAAGCCACTACCTTGCCTGTTAGAAATGTATCATAAATTATATAATTGCATAATCATCTCTTAAAAGTAGTAAAAATATTTTATTACTGTACATTTTTTACAAGTATCAACTTGTTAGAATACAATTATTGAATTTGAAGTGTTTTATTCTTTCTTTAGAAGGCATATTTTAGACAGGCAGTAAATATTTTCAGCCCTGCTCTCCATAAGATACAGTAGTGATAGATCAGTGAGGATATATATTTATTTTTAAGCTGGTGTGTTTACTTTATTCTCAAATTAACTCCAAGGTGACTTTAAATACAGTGATTAAAAGTGAGGGTAAAAGTGAGGGTACATAATGCCTCATGATTTCATAATATTTATATATTCAGTAGTAAGTTAATATGATTTAGTTGAATGTCCTCTAGAAGTGCTCACTACACTATGTGCTCTGTGTTATTAACCTGTGGGAACAGCAATAAAATAAACTACAGGTCAATGTGAATGAGAGTGACAGTAAGCATCCCTCAACATAGTTTGTCTGCAGGCCACCGACAGCAGGTATCACACAGGTAGCACTATTACAAATCGGAGAATTATAGGCTACACCATGACTAACACCTTCACTACTCGCAAAGGACTTGGGGAAAGGTTGCCTTGGGCAAAGTATATCCAGATTCCCCAAACGAAAAGTCTGTGCAGAGGAAGATTTAATCTTCCAGAGCCTGTTAGCACATTTATTGCTCCTCCGAACACTCTGTGCAATTTACTCTTTGTGAATGACACATAAAGGACTATTTCTGCTGTATTTTTTTTGTGTTCTCAGGTATTCTGCACCCAGCCTGGTGCCTTCAGATGGACACTCCTTTTTGAAATTCCCATGTTAGTTTTCACTTTCCTTGTTGTGGAGGTGGGGATTTTCAGTTAAGCCACACATTAACCTCTGGTAATATATTTAGTTCCTGAAAGGAAGCATGTCTGTAAGCCATTCCTCCATCAGCAACAGATTGTTGATGTGGCATTGACACATTTCTGTGGCATTGACATATTTCCGTGGCATTGACATATTTCCTTGGCATCCATTGACAGCAAGTTCTAGAGATGTCATCTGAGGATGTGAAAAAGGGAAAGAACCGAGAGGTTGTACTGCTTATAAAATTTAGACTTTTTAAACCACAATGTTCTACATTTTTCCATTTGGCAATATATTGATTGTCTGCAGTTCAGTCCATTTGCATTACACTATCTTCCTTTGCCTACGTGTTTTATTGTTTTTGATGTTATTTTATCAATGATATCTAGATGGCCTGGAACATTTGTTTTATGGCATACAAGCAAAACCACTCTTTTGAAAGACCCAATACTCACAGACACTCCATCCACTGTCAATCTCTGTAGCACTCAACTGTTCTTAATGCATGTTGGCCATGAAAATATCACCTTAAAATTCAAAGACTTGTCAGCATCATTCATTGTCCTTCCAGGAGTACTACACTTGGGTACATAAAGGAATGTAGATAACATATATGCCAGTAATTTCAACAGTAGTTCTATTTTCCTCTTTTTGTTAGCATAGTCCCTGTCTAACACTGACTTTACTCAGTCACCTTGCTCTGTCAGTACAAGGTGACCATTTGTGTGATATAATGCCACTTAGCTTCCTTAATCACATGCATCTGATTTTTTCCAGCATTGATTTTTACTCCAGATTATCCATAGAAGGGTTACACAACACATCTCTTGCGTGTTTCTGCCAAAGAGATGATAACAAAGATAATTCAACTTCATTGCAATAATAAAAAACTATTTGCATTATTAAAAATAACCAGCTAAATTTCAAGGAGTCATTTACCTTGCAGGCTGAGTACAGAGTTTGACAGTCAGGCTTGCTAAACTGTAAATTGTCTCACACAGAGTGTAACACCTCTGGGGAAACCTTTTAACTTTCCTGTCATGGCATTTCCCTCTGTAAACTTATTTATATCTGTCTCACGGATGTGTCAGGAGAATCAAGCCTTGTAAAACTGTAGTTGAGATATTAGCAAAAGAGAAGAGTCAGAACGGAATTTGCAGGGAGTGTAGTGTGATTGCATCATGCTCTGGATGCAGAGGACTATGTGTTGCACACTCTCACGGGGTACGCAATGAGGTGAAACCAAGGCACCCTAGGAACATTCACAACCAAGAAAATCCTTTACTTCTTTCCCACTATGGAAGGGGCAGACCAGGGTGATAAAATCAATTTCATTTATTGTTGGTTTCATTTGATTTTCTGTGAAACAGTGTGATGGTTTGGGTGTCCCACTCCCCCACACACTTTAGAAATCACCCAGACTAGACTCAGTCGGCTCTGGAAATTTGAATGAAGCTTATATTTACAGCTGGCACAATTTACAACCAGATATTACAGTATATACAGATATATACAGAAATATACAAGGTAAAAAGGTAATACAGACACAACTCCCCTCCCAGAAACCTGAGTCCCCAGGAAGGACTCTCAACCACCCCCTCACCTTCCCCCTACCCCTCTCAACCTTACCCCAGTCCCAAGGAAGAATGGAGGTTCGGCCAAGAGGATTAAAAAGCAAGGTGAAGCAGCCAAGCAAAGGGAGGGTGAGGTTAGAAAGCAAGATGGGGTCCAGCCAGCAGCCACGAGCTCCCCAGCAGGCAAAAGCAGAAGAGGACAGCCCAGCACGCAGTGCAGAGCAAAGTGACCTAAGCTTTGTTTTGCCTTTCTTTTGTACACATCTCAGCAAGACTGTGAGGGAAGTAGACCTCACCATTGTTTTCATTTCTCAGCCTATCATCTAGTTCTTCTCACCAAAACATGCTAGCTAGGCTCAAACTAGCACAAACAGAAAAGTTTTCTTTCACTTACCCATTCTTGCCAGAGATTCCAGCACCCAGCCATGCTGCCAAATATGGTAAAATAAATGCATACAATAATTCCAGTGGCACTAAAATTACATTTCTGAGAAAAGAGGTGAGAATACTCACACAAATGTACATGCTTACACAGCTGTGACTTAATAAGGCAACAAGTGCTTCATGAGCACCCAAGAAACAACAACCTGAGAGAAACAGATGTCCATATGTATTAATTTGCTATCTGTGATGCAAAACACTCAGGTTGTGACTGCAACCCAAAATTCCCCAACTTTATTGACAGTCATACATAATTTCAAGAAATAAATAGTAGAGTCCCTATCAAGTCTGCAATCCCTAAATCTATTCAGTGTTTCTAAAGTGGTGTTATATTGATTTAATGATGCTATTAGCAATATCTGCACAGAATGTATGAGTATAAGCAATTACCATTTAGGATATTCTTTCTCAGTAGAAAAAAAAACCCACCTAATTCCACTAATTGCCTCTACTTTTAGTTCTGCTAACTATACACTGCATACATGTTAATAATGTTATTATCAGCAGCAATGAATTTTAATTAACATTCATGTGTAAAAATATAATTCAAAACAAATATATTCTGATCAGTTCATTTTGTTAATTGCACAGCTGTTTCCAGAGCTAGAGCACTATTCCTATATATCAATTAACAAAGAAATCTGCAACTCACCAATAGGAAATCTGAAAACACCCCACACATGCAACAGACCTTTCCCTAACTAATACCCCAAATCACTGCATTAAATACTGGTGCTGTTATGAATATATAACAGCAGTTATTGCTATATAGTCCTCTGGCTGAGAAAATATGCTCTATATTCTGATAAAGCCAAGAAAAGTAAGTCTCAAGAACTGAAAACCCACATTACTGGTCCAGGCTTGTCCAAGAGGTTTATAGCATGGCAAGAAATTGAATCTAGATCCCATGAAAACTAGTTCAGTACTTTAACTACAAGACATTAGAGATATGACCAATAAGTTATTGAGATTATTGTTGTCTTTTAGTCTGGAGAAAAGAAGACTTAGAGAGGATATGATAAATGTTTATATCCGAAGGCTGGCCAGGAGAGAGGGGACAGGCTCTGCTCACTTGCTCCCTGGGGTAGGACAAGGAGCAATGGTTTACAGCACAAGAGGTTCTGCCTCAACACGTGGGGAAACTTCATTACTTTAAAGGTCACAGAGCACTGGAACAGGCTCCCCAAAGAGGTTGTGGGTTCTCCTTCTCTGGAGACTTTCAAGGCCTGTCTGGATGTGTTCCTCTGTGATCTGTGCTAGATACTATTGTCCTGCTCTGGCAGGGGGGTTGGCTCGATGATCTCCTTGAGTCCCTTCCAACCCCTAACATCCTGTGATCCTGTGTGATTTTATAGAGACTTGTGGCATGCAGCAGTTTCAAAGTGCAATTTCAGCTTTTTTCCTGCATAGAAGTATAGAAATTGGAAGAGGTGGTTCATGGAATTTGGGGAATTTAAGCTATCCCCCATTTGGGGAATTAAAAGCTAATCTACCATTCCTCTTAATTGTTTTAATCCTCTTTAGATCAGGATGTTGTGACCAATACTAATATAAAGATACCTATACACAAAGAAGTATTCTTTTTCCCATATAGAAACTATAACTGTTTGATAATATATCTGAATTGCACCAGGCATCTTGTAAGAGGATTAGAGAGAGGTATTGTTTAAAAGCTAGTAAAATGAATGTGAGTCATCTTTGACTCCAAGGAAATTCTGATAAGGTCCTTGACAGGTGCACCAGCTAGAGCTGTGTACATGGCTGATTTCCATGATACCCATGGCTGATTTCCACAATACCTTACACAAGTCAAGAAACACTAATACGCTTCAGAACTGCTAATACTCTTCCTCAGAGGTTCCAGAGGAAGTCCATAAAAGCTTAAGGTACTTTACAAAACTCAACATAAATGCCTAAAGTCAACCCTGTCCACATTTGAATCGTTGAAATGCATATATTATTTATTATATTATTGTTTATTACAATATGATCAAATTAGATCCAGCATACCTATTGAAAAACAAAACAAAACAGAAACAAACAAGCAAGCAAGCAAAATAAATCCCCCCCTCCCAAAACCCCAACCAACTAACGAACCAAAAACCCTAACAAAAAACCAAACTAACCCAAAAGTTTTGGGTGTTGCTAATTTCTCACTGTCTACCACAGGTTTGCTTTTTCCTGGCACTTCAGTAATTTTCCTGGCATGCACACAGCAAACACATTGCTCTAGTCCTGTTACACATATGTAGACATAAATGGAGAATGTAGATTCACTGTGAGGACCATGACCTGCCAGTCACACTAAGACTCAGAAAGTTGCCATGAACAACCATCTACAGAAAATATGTCTGATCTCAAGGTACAAGAGATCACACAAAATGGCATGCTGTTATTAAGTCTATTAACTTCCAAGACACACACTTTTAGACACTCTCAGTGTTGCAGAGTCACCCTAAGTGGACAACACTTACTGCTCTTATGCATCATCAAGGAAATTGTCAGTAATTCCTGGAGATCATCTCTATTATAATTGGCACTGATGGAGGAGGAAGATGCATCAGGTAGATGTTCACACACCATCCTGAGGTGACAACACTTAACACCACTTCAGACTTTCAAAACTGCTATGAAGTCATATTATAAATACAAAGCAGTAAGACAGCATTTTTTTACAGCTGCTTCTCATATTGACTTGACATTTAAAGCACATGTTAAAATCTATCAAATACAGTAAAAAGATAATTATGTTGTTTATGCAATATGCTTTATGTACCTAATACGAGCAAGATTAGTCTGTTGGTGTTTTGAATGTTAGGAAGACAACAGACAAGAATGATTTTGGGGGAAAAAAAGCTATTTCTAAGTTTGTTACTCAATTAGCACATATACTTTCCCTAAGAAAATAAAATCTTTTGAGGAGCACAAAACGTTTTTACTACACGTGCAGAGTATACAATTTAACTCTTAACGAATTGCTTCTGCTTTTAAATGGTGTTATTTATTATGCTAAAAATTTTCTTACATGTTGCCACCACTTTTTCCATTTCACTAAATGGCACTTGGCTACACATCTGCCAAAATGTCTTTCACATGTAAATAGTTTTGCTTTCAGTCTGTTTTGTTAAAACCAGAAATGGATTTGTCAAAACCTCAATGCCATGCTAATTCTATAGAACAGATTTCAGTTAATTTAGCAACGCCATTTCCAATCGTTCCTATATTAAAGGTGCTTTACACTTTATCGACTGATTTCAGAAAAATAACTGAAATCCTACTAAATATTAATGGGTCTTTTGCTTAATCATAAAAAGAAAAATTACCTCAACGTGGAGTAAAAGTACCTTTGTTCTAATAAATCTTCTGAGGTGGAATCTCACAAGGAAGGTCTGAAGTGTAGAGGTCTTCACAGTATCACAGTATCACCAAGGTTGGCAGAGACCTCATGGATCATCAAGTCCAAGCCGTTACCACAGAGCTCAAGGCTAGACCATGGCACCAAGTGCCACGTCCAATCCTGCCTTGAACAGCTCCAGGGACGGCGACTCCACCACCTCCCTGGGCAGCCCATTCCAGTGGCCAATGACTCTCTCAGTGAAGAACTTTCTCCTCACCTTAAGGTTCTTAAGAAGAACTTTCTCCTCACCTGGCGCAGCTTGAGGCTGTGTCCTCTTGTTCTGGTGCTGGCCACCTGAGAGAAGAGAGCAACCTCCCCCGGCCACAACCACCCCTCAGGTAGTTGTAGACAGCAATGAGGTCTCCCCTGAGCCTCCTCTTCTCCAGGCTAAACAATCCCAGCTCCCTCAGCCTCTCCTCGTAGGGCTTGTGCCCGAGGCCTCTCACCAGCCTTCTCTATTCTTTACAGCAAGATGCACTCTCCAAAAGCACCAATGCATCCTGAGGCTTTAAAGTTCTTATTTATGGAAATGTAAACTAGAAAATAGCCTTTTTGTATAATGAAAATTGAGAAAATATTAAAAAGGCTCTCCAAACAGACAGCCACAGAAACTTCCCTGTGTCCTTGAAGAGTGGTGTCTTTTTGGCAAATCCCATACTGGCTATAAAATCTGGCTTCTCTGTCCCTTAGGCCACATAGTAAGCTTCTTCTCAGAAACCTCTACAACACTGCAGTTTCCAAACTGCCTCAGACAGCATAGACGGACAGCATAGAATCAACCAGGTTGGAAGAGAACTCTAAGATCATGCAGGCCAACCTATCACCGAGCCCTAGCCAGTCAACTAGACCATGGCACCAAGTGCCTCATCCAGTCTTTTCTTGAACACCTCCAAGGATGGTACTCCACCACCTCCCTGGGCAGCCCATTCCAATGCCAATCACTCTCTCTGGCAAGAACTTCCTCCTAACATCCAGCCTATACTTCCCCTGGCACAACTTGAGGCTGTGTCCCCTTGTCCTGTTGCTGGTTGTCTGGGAGAAGAGACCAACCCCCACCTGGCTACAGCCTCCCTTCAGGTAGTTGTAGACAGCAATGAGGTCTGCCCTGAGCCTCCTCTTCTCCAGGCTAAACAACCCCAGCTCCCCCAGCCTCCCCTCATAGGGTTTGTTTTCCAGGCCCCTCACCAGCTTTGTTGCCCTTCTCTGGACACATTCCAGCACCTCAACATCTCTCTTGAATTGAGGAGCCCACACCCAGATACCTGTCCCCATCTGTCCGTCCCTCATGCTTTGACAAGGGAGAGACAAATGAAATTTTCCACAATCTCTCTTTCGACTGTCCCCTGAGACCTGCCATTCTCCACTTCAAAGGGTGCCATGTAACTCAGCCTCTAGCCTCCATGTAGAAGTAGCAAAGCAGCTACCTACCCAGTTGGTTGGCCATTCCTGGTTAAAGGAACACATATGACTGTGTATGAAAAAAAAGAAGTTATTACCCAATCTGTCACATTTTTACAAAGTGGTCTAACATAAGCCAACTTATTTTTAAAGTGCTTAAATCCTTTATGTTAACACTTTGAAAGGAAAACAGACAGGTGTTTAACATTCACTTCACTACTAATAACGTAGCCGATAATTTAATACAAAAATATTTTTATTACAGATGGAGATGGTAGTGGCTATGCAGTTATACTTGCTTGATGGTTCTCATTACAAGAGACTGGATGTTAGGAGGAAGTTCTTTACAGTGAGGCTGGTAAGACACTGGAACAGGTTGCCCAGGGAGGTTGTGGATGCTTCCTCCCTGGAGGCCAGGCTGGATGAGGCCTTGAGCAGCCTGCTGTAGTGGGAGGTGTCCCTGCCTATGGCAGGGGGTTGGAGCTGGATGATCCTTGAGGTCCCTTCCAACCTAAACCATTCTATGATTCTATGATGATTCTATGATTCTGATTGAAGGTCCTTTTAACCTTGCCAAAGTTTTACATCTGGATTGAAATTTTCTCCGCTGGGTGTCTGTCAGACAGACAATTTGTTTTAATCATTTTACAAATGCTTCAGTAAAAATGATCCAGACATTTCTGAATCAAAACTAACAGAAAAAATACTCTGTCAGTGATATCAAAGTATAGCAAATTCAACAAGAGCTTGACTCTTTACCAGAATTTATTTTTAAGCCAGAGGTGTGATAGCATCCCGCTGATAAAACTGTATTTTTCTATACTGGAAACTTCAGAAAAATATCCTGCTACAGGGTTAGGGTTAGGGAAAGCTTGGAAAGTTGTAAAGCTTTTACAGATACATTCCTCACAGCTTCTGCCTTCCAACTCAGAGCTTTGACTTGCCTGAACAAGTTTCACATTTGGAGAGTGACTGAGTATGGTTCGGACAACAATTACAAAGATTAAGTAAGACTCTTCCTGAATTTCAGCACCAGTTAATGTGGGCCACAGGATGTGAAACTGTGAACTAACAGATTACTTTCCTAGAACTTTAACATATTTCTTTGCTGATGCTCAAGTGATATAGAGGTACAGGGAGTACCATAAAAAGTATCACAACATGTGAGGCAGGGACAGAAAATGGATTGCAAGAGACAACTGTTGAAGGGAGCAGAAGGCTGAGGTGAGTAACCTGAGAGAGTGCAGCAAAGGTGAAAAGGGGCAAGTGATTGTAATTAATAGGCAAGTAAATGGACTCTGTGAAGCAGAGCATAAGGAATGTGAGAATTAAAGCTGTGAAAGCCATACAAGTCATGTATTGTGGCCAAAGAGCAAGAAGAGTGTGGAACAAAAGAAATGAGTGAACAAGGAAGGAAAAGTTAACAATGGAAAAGTAGGACATGTACTGGAAAGTTGGAAGATTTATAGAAACAGAGGGGACTAAATTGTGTAAGGATGTAACTTAAATATTTGCAGTGACAGACAGATTGCAAAACCTAGGACATTACTAATAAAAACTCAGAGGAGCAAACAGAAGAGATCAAGTTTACACCTCAAACCAAATCCTGGAGAAGTTGCCACTGATGACACACTGGTGTATAAATTTAATGGAAGCATGCCTTGCTGGGGTATGATTTTCTGCTTGTAGTTATCTGTTACTGCCTTAGTGTTGGAAGTTTGGGAAGCAGTTTCAAAAATGTGATATGCTTGCTTAAAGGTCTTTGTGATTCTGTGTGATAGGCTTTCTGAGGTTTTTGTGTGGTGGAAGTTTTCTTCTTTTCAAAGCTTTGCTTTGGGATACGAGTTAAAATGACAGAGCTGAAACATGTGAACATTAAAAGGTAACTGGTAACATAAAAGGTTGATATAGTACTTCAGTCACCTCTCCTATTTTTGCTCCAAAGTTTTTTTTTTTTTACTTTATTTGGACACATGAGAAATTCCTGTTTGAGCACATGAGAAATTCCTGTCTGAGCACATGAGAATTGGAAAGAAGCCACTAGGAAATTCTGTTTCTGACTTTCTGGCCAACACTCTCATGTTTCAGAAATCGTCTTGCAGTGCATACCCCTTGAAGTTCCCTTGAAGTAGATCAATTCACTTTAGTAGCATTTGTAAGCATATTGTGGTAGCTGTGATCACAATACTAGTAAGACATCATCTGCTTTAAAACCCAATAGTTTTGATTGTTGCAGATGGTGTCAAGACATTAACAAAGTGGGGTATGTTCCTTGGTTTTGGTTATTGGTGCAGCTGTTAAGTTAATGAAGTCAGTATATATTCAGTTTTAATTGTAGACACATTTTATTTGAGCTTTCATAGAACAGCTGTGAAATAAGTGCTATAATTAATGTGCTGTGGGTTACACTGCAATCTATGTATATATTTTATAAATTATATGTTAAAACCTCTGGTCAATTTCTTTAGTTTTTGTTTCTTGGGGTGAAAGATCATCAGGTAGTTGACCTTCCTTTAGAAAACATTAAAAACTTTCAAAGTCATCTTCATTTGTGTTTTCACCTGCCAAGTCATCATCAATAAAATTTATTATTAGATTAAATCAATGTTTCTTATTTAATTAATTCCATCTTTACCTATCCAGATTTATCAGGTACTCAGCATGTTAGTACTGGAGTCAAGTAGGTTGTTCCAGCTGTACTTGAAGAAATAACCTCATTCTATCTTTCTTTTGTATTATTTTCATATAGGGGAACTGTAATATGAAGGCTGAAACATCAAAGAGAAAGTCAATTGTTGACTCTAAACCCCTCGAGCAGGCAGATAGGTAAACAAGGAAATGTGAATTTGTGTTATTTTGATTGCAGCTATTACAAAATCCCTCAGTTTCAGATATTCCCAGTCAAATGCTTTCTTCCCTGACATAACATGAAGGTAGGGAACTCAAAAAATTAGAAATGTAAAGTCTTTTGGAAGTCTGTGTTTAACAGGATGATCTGAGATTTTCTCAGACTCAGGGAAGTGATTTATATAAACCATATTTGTCTTCTTTACTCCCTTTTCTTGTTTTCATAATTGGAAAAGGATTTGTTCAGTCTGCTTGCTTCTTTTTGTTTTCAAATGACAGTTTGCAAATGACAGTTATACACATTTCACCATATAAAGACTTTATAATCATGGGACTTTAAAATTATGCCACTTAAGTGTCTTAGGGATTACTTTATCCAGCTTTAGTTACATATAACATTATTTAATTGGCTTGTATTTTGTCTGATATTCAAGGATTCTCCTTTTCCTTTGAATGACCCTGATACGCTCAAGTGGCTATTCCAGAAAGAGATGGGTGTCCAAAAGCTACAGGAACTTTGTCTTTCAAGTACTGCCTTCACAGAGTCACAAATTTTCTGGAACAAATGATAATGGCATAGTGTGAGTTACATAAATTGCTTGGGATAAATTCCAGATCTTTGTTATTGTTTCAATGGAAAATTCACCAAGGAGTGAAAGCTCATTATTTAAAAGTAACAAGACTTTCAGTTCACTGTTAGTGTAGTTACAGCTTTACTATACTCCTAAGAAGAGTTTTAGTGACAAGGATGCTTCCCACATCAACTCTCCTCTTAAAGAGTATTTCTAGTGGATTTGGGGTAGGGGCCAGGGCAGGTAGGAAAAAAAGAATCAAGGCATTTATTACTACACACTTAGGGTCATGGAAATTTGGCTCATTTGTTTCATTAGCAGGAAGACACAGAGAAATTATTTTCTTTTAAACCATCCTCCATCTTAAAATATTTTACAAAGTAGACTGCAATGCCCTGCTCTAAGGGCATAATTAAGTGTATCTGCGATAGATGCTCAAGGAAAAGAGGCTGTAATTTTCAGAAGAGCCAACAAAAATCAGAGGTATCTGGAATTGTTCATGATTTTTGAAAAAAAATGAAGCCACTTATATTTAGGTATTTAAATAAATTTGCTATCTACCTCTGTCTGCATTTTTTAAATAAATGGACCCTGACCATTCTGTGAATGGGTGGAGAACAATCTTCTTATCTGTTATGCTCTTGGCTCTTTTGAGATGTGGGTTGAGAAGACACCAGGATTTATTTTAGTTACTATCCCATTTTATTTGCTACTGGAACATTCAGGTATAATTATGGGTTGTAATTACTAAATTCTGTGTTGCTCAGAGAATACTGGTTTAGTTAGTTAGTTTGTTTGTTATTTTGGGCTTTGGGTTTTTTTCTACTATGAGGATTATGATTCACCACATCCCCTAACTAGCTTGCCATCTGAACAGCTCATGTTACCACGGGATGGCTGCAGCGGTAAACAGATCTCTGTTCTCTCCTCACTCTTGATCTCTTTGTGCATTTTGCTCTCAAGTACAGTAGAAACGTTGCTCCATGTTTGTAAAATGTAAAATCAGTCTCCAGGGGACACTAGATCCTTCCTGTGCATATGGTGAAGATCAGCCTGGAAGGAAGGAAGAAAATTATGGTTTTGCTTTTCCCAGCATACTAATACAGTTGCATCACACCATCAAAAGCAATGCATTTTATCTCATAACAGATGTTCCAGGTATGTGTCTCGCAAGGTTAGGGAAGCCAGAAGAGAACATGAAATCTACAAAGCCATTCTGATCTTTATTCTGCCTCTGAAACTGCAAAATGGTGCATTTGCACAAATGGTGCACAGAAAAGAGGAACTCTCTCTGATGGTCAGTTTATCCTGCTTCCATTAGTAGTAAGGAGGCTCATTAAAAAAAAAACAACAAAACCAAAACCAAAACCAAACAACCTGTTTCTTTGATTTCATTTGGACCAGATTGTCAAAAGGCCAGTAACACTCAGTGGAGAATGAGTTTATAAATGGGTTTGGTGTAAGACCAAGATATTCACATCTCACTTTTCCGTAGTTCTCCTAGTGGTTGTGGCTTCTGCAGAGATGAGGCAACACCTAGCCTGTCCCCTCCTGTTAATAACTGCAAACCACAGCATTGCTATTTTGTTCCTTGATGATCACTGTTTCAGTAAAAAACATGCTGTAAAATAGTAAAAATATCCATACCTGGATATATCAAAATATGCAATACCCAGCCAATTTTCTCTTCAAAGAGAGAGCTGTGGAAGTTTACACAAAAATCATCCACAAAGGAAAAGAATGCTTTTACCATCCTTGAGGTACTCGACTAACTGCAGTACAGCTCTGCTATCCTCTCTCAGTTACACTATGGTTCAGTGAAAGAAAACATTTAGCTTACAAGTTCCTCTTGCAGAATCAAAAAGACCATTGCGACATGATGCAAAGCTGTCATACAGAACACAATTCATTATGCTGCTTCAGAACTTTTTCGAATAGGTTAACTTTCTTCCAGTCTTTATGTTGGACCAGCTGTCATCTGTCTGTGCTTCTGAAAATTTAGGAGGCTCAAGTCCCCAGAGGTTGGTCTTTTTTGTTTATTTTATGCAGCATCTTCCTCCCATTACTAACGTCTCCAGCTTGCTAATTATCTGCTATAACTGAAAGCTTGCATGGTAGGCTCTGAATCTTGTGCTCTTTGCCGAAGGCCTGAAGAATTATGTGTCACATTTACACACAATTCTGCTTATCTCCTTACAAAATTTCCTTATAACTCTAATTATGCAGCCATGTGGAGCTGAATGAGTCTATCCAGATGTTCTAGGGAAGGACAAAATATCGTGGTTGCCACTAAAATGATACTATTATGTACTAGAACAGGGCCAATGAATACCTTTCAAAAACTAGTATTTGTCAAACACTGTCCTCCAGGTATCTGAAGCAACTTCTCATCATAAATGGGCAGAGGAAGGGAGAGAGCTCTCACGCCACTCTAAAGCTACACCTCCACTGCAGTTGTGGACACAAGTGAGGGGGGGGAAAATTGTGTAGTCAATTACTTTCTTCAAAACTCACTCTCTATCTTTTACTTACATTCTGCAGTTGGTTAAGACAGAACAGTGAAATACCCCAATAATAATAGTATTGATGCTGTGGCTTAACCCCAGCTGACAACTAAGACTCACACGGTCACTTGCTCACCTCTCCTCAGAGAGATGGAGGAGAGAATCAAAAGAGTAAAAGTAAGAAAATTTGTGGGTTGAGATAAGGATAGCTTAATAAGTAAAGCAAAAGCCATATGTACAAAAATAAAAAAAAAAGAAAACGAGGAATGTATTCACCATTTCTCACTGGCAGGCAAGCATTCAGCAGTCTCCAGGAAAACAGTGTTCCATCACAAATTAACAGTTACTTGGAAAGATAAAGATCACAACTCTGAACATCTCACCTTTCTTTCTTTTCCCTCCAGCTTTACATCCTGAGCATGATATCATGTTGTTGGGAATATCCCTTTAGCCAGTGGGGGTCAGTTGTCATGTGTCCCTTCTCAACCTCTTGTGCACCTCCCACCTACTCTCAGATCGGATGGTGTGAGGAGCAGAAAAGGCTTTGACTGTGTAAGCACTTCTTGGCCGTAACTAAAACATCCCTGTGTTGTCAGTATTGTGTTCAGCAAAAGCCTAAAACACAGCATCATACTAGGTGCTGTGAAGAAAATTAACTCTACTGCAGCCGAAACCAATACAGCTGGTTAGACAGCTCTCCATGTGGCAAATAAAAGGAATACATTATGCTCTGGAAAAAAAAAGAAAAAAAAAAGAGAGAGAAAAAAAGGAAATTGAATGAAAATATACACAAAACATAAAAGAAGAGCTCAAAAAATAACTCAAGACTGCAGATGTGCTGCATCTGTTTGCTTGCCCACTGGGGACACCAAGACAAGATAAGGTGTTTATGCAGAGATGGTTAAACAACTAGATCACATATGCAAAATGCAGGTATGTTGACTTAAAGCTATAGAAATGTTAATACTGCAATGTATGTGAATATAATTCACTGACTATGTATTAAACATTGAACATATATGAAACTCCTCATGACCTCAAAGAGTAAAATCAGAACAGACCTTGCAAAGGATACACATAATTAAATGAAGTTTTAACCCATTTAAAACCTGTGTGTTGCTTTGCTTTCAAATACAGACAAAATTATTACTCGTAGATACACAGTCTCTTCCTGATTATATTAAAGGAGGAGGTAAAAGCATGTCCTTGTAGAAATGGATGTGAAGTTGAAAAGATGGAAGCAACCATAACAAGTTGCCATTTAAAATAAATGAATACTCTGACAAAAACTCTCAACTAAAAGTGAGCTAAAACAAATAATAATGTAGGATGTGGCATTTGTGCCTTAAGGTAGCCTTTAAAAATAACCCTTATCTATAAACTTTACAAGGGAAGATAAAGGCCATAAAGTTCAGTGTTATGATGTAAAACAAAACAAAACAAAACCAAACTGTATTTCTTTTAATTCCACCTCTACCTGTAAAACAAAAAGTAATCACTTACAACTTTTAAAGTAATTCCTTGCTACTGTCACAAGTAACAACAGCGTGCAAAAAGCACCAACAAAACCCCAAAGTGTTTATTAGGAAAAATCCTTCTGGCTTTGGAAATATTGAGAAATGAAGCCTCGTAAGTTATTTATAAGATCAGAATTAATGCAGTCACTATTTCTGGCTTTTCATTAAGTGCTATCTCGTAACCTAGTAACACTAGAAATAATGACCAGGTGGTAATTTTCTGTGAATTGTGTCAATGAAGAGAAGATTCCATATGTCAAGTTGCAACGTTTCTTGCCCAGCAGAAATACACCTAGAGACCCATCCACAGTTTTTCTCTGTTTGTATGGGATAGTCTGTGTAGATCAAGTCAATTTATACTGATGGGTTCATTCTTGCTTTTTCACTGTGCTAGTTAAGACAATGGTAGATGAAAAAGAAGATACTCACAATCTTGTGAAAATTTAAAAAGGAATTGTGGAGCTGGTTCTAAGATCATCTTCATCAGTATTAGTGGAAAGAATTCATTTAACATGATGTTGAGCTGTAAATCTTCTGCTAGACTTTCATAGAGAACACAAGATCACAGAAATGCATAGAACTATGTCACTCATCACTGGCAACTTATCTTGCTAGAGGCTTCAATTATAAAAGGTGAGCAAAAGACACAGAGAAAAAACTCCCATATTACTATTGCCAAAATTTAAGACTAGAGTTATAGAAGAACCCCTAGCAAACTCCAGAATTAGACAATTCCTCATGAATCTAAACCAAATAAAGCACAATTTCTAAACATGGATCAGAAAATACCCGAGATAGAAGAAGAATTAAAAAAAGAAAAGAAGAAAAGACATATTAGTAAAGAAAAATGCACACACAGACGTACACCTGTACATTAGACAGGTTCAGAAAGCACAAGCCATTGAAATGCAATCACTGAGGCAGATAAAAATCCCAGAGACTAGGAACTACAATTACTTCGTTAATGTTTGAATATAAATAATAATAATAATAATAGAAGTATAAAGGATCAGAGAAGTATTAAATGTTACAGCAGAAAGTTGCCACTGCTACAGGGAAAAAAAAAAAGAAAGAAAAGAAAAAGGAAGAAGGATTATGCCAGTCTAGATGCTGAGGGAGGCCATCGAAAGCGCAGGGCGGGAGCGCTCACTGCACATGCGGGTGGGTACGAGGCAGCCGAGCACACGAAGAGGGCGAATCGGCGGGAGCAACGCCGCGGGCGGGCAGCGCCGCCAACCCTGCCCCACAGCTCCGTGCCGGGGGAGGGCCAGGAGCGGTGGAGCTGCGGGGGGAACGGCAGGGGAAGGCGGGAAGAAGGGCGCAGTAGCGCGGAGCGCACCGCTGGAGATGGGGCGCGGCGCGGCGCTGCGAGCTGTTGAAGCGGTCTGCAGTTAAAAGCCGATGAGTGACGGGGAAGGGAAAAGGGAGGGAAAGGGCTGCCGGAGCCGAGGCGTTACGGCTGCCGGTTCCGCGCTTCCTGCCCTGGTGCTTTTCCAGCTGCAGCAGCTGTGGTATAAAGGCGGAGATGGTGCGGCAGCGGTGTGGGCAACAGCCGCGGCTCCCAGAGCCTGGCCCCGGCGGCAGGGCGCAGGGGTAGGGAGGTTCATCCCCACTGCAGGCAAATAAAATACATTTAGGAAAATAAAAACCTTTTTCTGGGAATAGGATGGGGAAGAGGGTAGGAAGGAGAAGGCGGGGGCAGAAAGTGGTTTCTGGGAGAAACTGGTGGCTTGGGCTATAGAAGAGTATCAGGTAGGGGAAAGCACTCGCCCTCTTGGCTTCGCGCTCCGGGGCAGAGAGGAGTGTAGAAGAGAAGCTCGAGGACGAAGGCGGCGAGGAGAAGCAGGAGGAGGAAAGGAAAGGGTGAGGGGGAACTGTGTGAGCTTAAGGGTACGAGCGAGCCACGGGCGGCAGCGTGAGGTGACACACACATAAACACTCGTATACATTGCATATATATACAGACACGTCCAGCCAGGGGCGGGCAGAGCCTCCACCGCCCCCTCCAGAGCTGCCGGGGGGAGGTGCCTTGGTCCCCCCGCCGGGGAGGGGGCACGGCGGGGCCGGGAGGGGCTCACGGGAGCTGCCGGCGCGGATGCCTTTACCTGGGTCTCTTCAGTGAGCGAGGCGAGGAGAGCGGTCGGGTCTGGAGAACTACCTCTGGATGGTTTAAAAAAAAAAAAAAAAAAGAGAAAGAAAAGGGAAAAAACCCAACTCCGCAATCCTTTGCTCCCCACAGGCTCAGCACCATAAGGGACTGCTATATTTGAGTCTGTCAGGAGGATGGGAGAGAGAGACTGAGAGTCAGGGCGAGAGAAAGACGGTGCCACAGCAGCGGTAAGTGTCTTTGCCATTCCCCCAGCCAGAGACTGGTTTCCCTGGTTAGACTTTGGAGTGTGTACAGTTTATTTGTTGGAATATCCATCGCGGCATCTCTGTGAGCAGCCTGCTGTGAGGGCAGCAGTGGTGAGAGATCCCAGTTTTGGGCTCCTACCGCAGGTTTATGTGTTTTGCTTTTTGTTTTGAATCTTACATTGAAATTGTTGTCATGAATGTGCAGAAAAGTTGAAGCAGAAATTACTGTGATCTACTTTATGCTTCTTGCCGTTTAACCAGCTAGCAAACTACTGCAGTGAATGAGTTGTGAAGATGTGAGGCTTTTAGAACAAGTACGTACTCCAGTGGAAGAATGCCTGTTTTAATGTGCAATTTTTTAATGTTTCGGAGACCTACCGTGATAATGCTTGAGGATGAAACAGAAAATAACTAGCATATTGAGTTTATAGTGAGGCACTGGAAGTTGCATTGTTATGAAGTTCAGAATAGTACTTGGCTTTGGGATAAACAATTATGTCCTGAATTAGAAAAGTGTAGTGCCTGCTGGACAGTTCCCCTTTGCTGACAGGCAGAGGAGATGGAATTACATAAAGATGCACTGATTTTACCTCTCTGATGTGAGGATAGTGCATAAGAGCATGTGGAATATCTATGAGATGGCTAGAAGATGAACTGAGAGTTATTTCTGCAGCACAGAGCATGAAACTATGATTTTAAGATTTTTATCTTGGAAAAAGAGAAGAGCATTCGTTACTGTATCTGCACTTCATCAGACGTTTCATTCCTGTTGAGCACAGAAACTTCGTAAAACAGAAGTTACACAAGATACTGTAATGTGACTGCTTAGGAGTAAAGTTTTCTATGTGTTACAGTGTTTGAGGAATTCAGCATAAAATTTTTGCAAGGTTTTTAATTTAAAAAGTAATATTTTCCTTGAATGGTACAGTAGGGTTTGTTTGGTTTTTTTTTTTTTAACTGAAGGACCTAATGCCATTTTTTTCTAAGGAGTTAGAGCATTCCCCTAGTCTTCATCAAGCTCTAAGACTCTATAAAGTTTGAAACTACAAATAAATTACATGCTCACCGTTAGCCAAAAGCTAAGGGAGATCCACGATAATTAAAAATCTGGATGACATTTTGCAGTTAATAAAAGTGCAATTAATTCTTGCTGAGTTATAGTATAACTTTTTCAGAAGTATTCCATGGCAATCAATATCAACGTAAGATCAGTTCATCATAGTTAATATTACTGCAGCAGATGTTAAAAAATAGCAATAATTGGAACATTAAAGTGCTATTCGGGATACTTGTTAGAAATAAAAGACCATATTTTCATAGATTGTCTTTAATTACTATAAGATTTATCTGCAATTTGAAAGAAAAAATCCTCAAGAGCAAAAAAAAACCCTCAGACCCTTTCAAGTATCTGTTGTGTTGGAAGTGCTTGTTTACTAGTATGAGCATATTAAAAAGAAGACAAAAAAATGAGATGCGAACAGTAGTAACTGAGGAATGTTTCATATGCAGTGGCCCTCTGTGGCAATATGCTTTTAAATATGTGATTGATGAAGAGATGTGGTTAAGAAGTCAAAATCTTGGAAGACAGCAAATACATAAAGGAAGGTAGATGAAGTGTTAAGCATTCTTGAAGTTGATAGTAGTTAACTGGTTTTAAAAGTCAACTATTAGCATGTTTCATACAAACCGAATGTCCATGCAAAGAGTCTGAAGTAGAAGAGCATGACATAGAACTGTGATGATAGCTACAGATGACCTGGAGACTAAAAGTGTAGATTTTGGCTTTGTTGGTCTATATGAAGCTGAAGGTTTCATTTTGAAATCTACATTAAAATGTCAGGGGAAAGGGTGTTAATTTTGTTTTATAATAATTTCAGAAGTAGTAAGGAAGAAAAAAAAACCTGACAAGCTGAATTATAGCAGAGCACTTGTGAAAAAAAAAGTGTTTTGACAACAGATCTTGAGGAAAATACATTCTAGCATCTAAGGTAAAAGTTATAATTAAAATCTGTGCTGTTAGGAAATAATAAAAGGCAACTTTAAGAAATGTGTATCTTAGAGGACTGTCAGCATAGATTCAGTACAAGAAGGTCATGACTGGCAAATTTGCTTTAAGTCCTCTGAATTAGTTTCTGACATCAGAAACTTTTGGGGAATCAGTGATATATGTGGGTTTCACAAAATGTCCAGTTTGGTGCTCCACAAAATGCTGATTTGAAAGTAAATGTTGGAAGGAGTGCTGGAATAAATTCAAACCTGCTTAGAGATAAGGACCAGAGGGTGTCAGTAAAGGTAAAGAGCTCTCGATGAAAGGAGGTTAAAAGTACAATGCTTAAGTGACAATCTGATATCCAATTTTCTTGCTTGCTTGTTCAAAAGTTAGCATATAAGAACAAACAAACAACCCCCCCCCCAAAAAAAAACCAACAAACCCCAACTAATCAAACAAAAAAACAACCTAAAAAAACCTCAAACAAATCTGATTTGCTAGTAACACAGAAAACTCTGCTCCGCTGGACAGATTCAGTACACCAAAGGTCTTCTGACTAATTTAATTATAGGAATATTTATTTTTAATTAACTAATGCAAATCTTTACTAAAGGCGTCAGAAACTACATGTAAAGAACATATAAGCCAAAGGGCTGATGTTGAGCCATCTGAGGTGATTGGTTCAGTGGCACTAAAAAAATTAGATTTTCTGAATTATTTCATCTTTCTGCATGTAGCCTGCAACACAAAATTTTAGTTCCTCTGAATTCACTGCATAATTTGCCACTGTTGGTCTGCTCCCTCCATATGTTCCTGCTAGCTGCTTCTGCATTGCACTTTCTCTCAGTTTCAGAACCACTTCAATCATTTGAACAATTTCTTGTACTTGAAAACCCTAAACTGAAATCCGCCACAGCTTCTTAATTCCTGAGAATGAACGTCAAATAGGCAATTGCTTGCTAGTATTATATTGACAGATGTTTCACAGGATTTATTTCTTCTTTCTATGCGTAACTTCTCTGAGATTTTTCTCAGGGTCTATTACACCCTCTATTATCAACTTCTTAGCATTGTACAAGGGAAAAAATACTCTGGAAATGATCAAGTCCCTACAGAGTTATCTTCTGAGCAATTCTAGTTTATGATCAATAACACTGCATTAGGGGCTGGTGCCGTTTAAAAAAAATACAAAGTTGTTAAAGCACAGTGAGGTAAATACATTCTGATTTTACTCGCATTTAAGATTTCAAACCCTCAAATCGTGTGTATGTGTACATATACCTGTGTTTATACAAACACATAATATGTATTAAGATGAATGGTTCTGTGTCATTACAAGCTGATAGGGAAGCAATGATGACATATTCTGGTTAATGGAAAAGTATGTAATCTATTTGTTTTTACAGTTAATTTCTTGGCTGATTTATGAAAATATCCCAGTGTATGAGTCATAAGAAAATGTGATCTTTGCTTATATCCTGCTTTCTAAAGGGGAGGATCATCTTCAGGATGATTTGTCATTATAATTCTTAAAGGCCACAAATCAAGTTTTAGGTATTACAAGTGGACAGCAACCAGGGAATATGATGTCAAATTCTCTGTGTTGTGAATATATGAAATTATTGGAATTACCATTCATGGTACAGCTGATGTTCTTGATCAAAGATACCAATACTTTGTGTAGGCATTCACTCAGTCTAGCTCCTAAACTTCAGAGATGTGAGGTTATGTCAGAATGAGGGAGTAATTCATATTTTCGTGTGGTAGCTACTAACACTATAGTTTACCTCCTTCCGTCTCCTTCAGGATCAAGCTTACATGTCAGACTGGAGAAAAATTGATAACTCTTCTTCATTCCCATACCTAGAAATAGAAAATGCATCAAAATCTTTCCATCCGTCATAAACCTCTTCTGGGAGTTTCGTTTTTCAGTGTGCTCTTAAGGGTTTTGTTGTAAGCGGTGTTAAGACGTGATTATATCTTTGGAGAACCTTCCGCTGATGGAACTAAAACCAGGCCAGCATCAAAAGTAGTTCATTGCTGTCACTGAGAGGGGTAAAGAATGACAGCTTTCCATTCAACAAAGAAGGAGTAAGGCTCCTTGCGAGTTTTTAATAGCCAGAAGTTTAAGATTTACTGTATATGCAGTGGGACTCCTAGTCTGCAAATCCTTCGATGAAGACTGAGTATATGGCTTTGTAATTGACATAAACATAGTATCAGCTCAGTCTTTTGGGTGTCTTCCCTAACCAAAAATCATCGCTTTAGGAGAATTCATTAACTTCATTTTGGTTTTATTGGTTTTATGATCTTTGTTAAGTATGTGAGGGACATTGCCTTGTGTCTTTAACGTTCCTACTATACTTTGCAAACAACCTGCCATAGCAATGCGTTCTGCCAAGAGCAGTAGCTACACAGAATGTCAGGTGAATGAAAAAGACTTTACAATCATAGTGTCAGAAAAAGATAATATAACAGCACACATAGCCTCCTCATAAAAGTATTTTGAGAAGAAATTCAGGCACTTGAAAAGCTATAATTCTTGCTTAATTATAAAGACACATATCTAGAAGACGGGTTTGTTGTGATCTCTCCCCAAAGTGTGTTCTCAAAACCAAGTAGTAATTGACAAGGAACAGGACAGGAGTTTGGTCTTGGAAAAAAAAAAAGTGATTTATTATTGCTTAAGGTCATATGCATTATGAAAGTGTCCAGTTATCCCTATTAGCTCATTCCACAGACTTTCGTATGCTATCTGCTCTCATTTCTTTGCAGTTCTCCATGTAGACTTGTGATGTAATAAACAAAATTGCATGAGAATCAGTCAGCAAAGTCACAGTATGTATTTTCCCACTTCTTCAGAGATTGTTCTCACAGAGGACATTTTCCAGAAGTATTGTAGTCACTCAAGAAACCTATTCTGGATGTGCTTGAAGAATTCTATGTCATTCAGTACTGTTGGCCTGTCAGAGTCATTCAGCTTTGTTGTGTTCATATCACTGTGTTGTAATCAGGGTTATTCATTTATCTATCCAAATCATCACAAGAATAAACGTAAAAAGGACAAGATGGACAGATTCTGAAAGGGACAGGATAGAAAGTACTGAAAATTTAATGAGCTGTCATGTTCCTATATAGGAATATATGCCTAGCCCACAGAAACGTGGTTGTATTCCCAACAAGCGTTTAAATGCTGAATAAATCAGCAGTGCATTGTAGTAGGAGCCATAAGCACAAAATGCTCTCTGAATGAAAGAACATATGGCTTAACTCAAAAAGTCTTCCCTTTTTTTGCTATTACTTATGAACTTTGAAAAGCATACACCTAAGGAAAGACGCCTGCATTTCACAGCCATGCTACTGTGATCATGTAGAGATTTCTTTAAGATCACCTCCCATACTAGAAAGAACCCCAACAAACCAGGATACAATCTGCAACACTGTGATGCGTAATGATCATGAAAACATGCTGTAAAATGCTTAGCAAATTTGTCTGAAGACTATACTAACAGTCCACAGCTACTTCTGAAATGAGTACTTTTTAGACCTTTTTTCTAAGTAAATTAATTCTTCAGCTTTCTAAAATCTCATTCAGATCAACTGTTATTAAAAACAAGTGTATGGACTTTCACAGGAGATTTGATTAAAATCCAAGTTCTTATTAAAGCCTTTTGGTTTTGTCAATCTGAAAATCATAACTTAAAGAAAATAGTTACTTGCTTCTACATCTGTATTGTTTCTTTGGCTTTTCACCTCTGCATATCTGAGGTGATACAAGCTCTTGATTTCTCAGTATCATGCCGTACAGGATGCTCAAAATGTTCTTACTCCACTGTAACATATGCAGTGTCATGTATTATTGCTTACATAAAACTCATCTCAGGGAATCTGGGAATAAAGCCATGACTTCTCTGATGCCATAACATCTTTTTGATGTGTCTGTGCACAGCTTCTTAATTCAAAACCAGTCGTGCAGTATTTCCTCTGTCCAGACTTTGAGGATGCGGGCTGGACGTTGAAAGAGCTTCAGGATGAGAATGACTGACTGTTACATGGTTTTGAGGAGAGGCATAATTGAAAGCGCAGAACAGATCAGATAACGAGGGAGGATAATTTATTAGGAGGACCATCGACACACAAAGAGATAATTTAGAAAACATGATATATGGCTGAAATGTCTGCGGTCTTGTTTTCCTCCTTGCATATCACAACTGACTGATTGCTAACACCTAAGTATTTATTTGCCTTATCAATCACTTTGTGCCTGAGTCAGTCACAGATGGGCACGGTCTTCTGTTTGTGACTTCTCAAGGCATCTCGGGAGGGAATTTGAATGTCATCAGCAATGAATTTAGACATTATTGAGGACATCAGGTAGCAGGAGGATATTTGCACAGAGTATGTCAATTCATAACAGGAGAAAATAGCATCAAAGTAGCATAATTCAGTTGAATTTGGGTTAAACTTTTGCATATTTTCTGCAGTGGCAGCGAGACAATTAGACTGCCCTGGGAAAAACAAAGCCCTTTTCTAAAAAAATCAAGAAAGGGTGAGCAAGTTGAGGAGCATTAAGTGTATGGGAGTACTAAAGGCTGTACCCTTAAAAGATCATTTTCCCCTTTTTTAGTTATTTTTTTTCAAAATGCTTCTTGTATCTGTAAATTTTCATTAAATCATAGAACCAACCAGGTTGGAAGAGACCTCCAAGATTGTCCAGCCCAACCTATCACCCAGCCCTATCCAGTCAGTAACTTTCCAGGTTCCTTCTCTATCAAATTTGCAAAATAGCTCTTTGAGGCAGCACGACTTTAGTTGTAAAGACAGTTAATAAAGGAATGTAAAGGAATTTGCTAAGGATTTATTTCAAAAGTATGTTGAATTTATAAACAATGCATGGATGATAATATAGGATTACAGGATTTGTAAAGAACAATCAAGTAAGGGAGAAAAAGAGATGTATCATAATTTCTGGGTTTTTTTGCTTCAGCAAAATGATGACACAACTTCATATACGACATCCTGTATCAAATAAAAGCTGACATATTAGACACACTGTTGAACAGTTCTAACATTTACTAAAAATGTTGTCTATTTCAACAACTTTGTTAGATTCCTGTGTGTGCCAGACCCTATCTGCAACACTGTGTTATCTCAGATTGGAGAAGAGATAGCACGAGACTGGTTTTGTGACAACAAAATTAAAGTCAAGAGAACAGGGATTACAGAGAAATGTCTCAGAATAATGTAGTGGACACGTTTGATTTTGCCACCTAGATGAGGGAAGCTAAGCAGGTTAGGGGATCTCAAGTATTTCCCTAGAAACTGCCTGCAGGTGGTATAACAACATCTGAAATACTTTGTCAATGGAAGAAACAGGCAGCTATATGCAAGGTAACGATTTTGGACTTTCTGTTACTGCATTTGGTTTTAAGACAGTGTTGAGGTAACAGAGCACAGCAAGCATAACAGTTTACCTTCATTGTGCCTAATTCTATTCTCTGAAGTAGCTAAGAAAAACTTTATCCACTAACTTAACTTCCAGAATCAAGCATGCTGGAAGTAATTTTTACTTCTTCATACTATATGACAGAGACACAGGAACAAATCATTTTTCCTCATTTAAGAAAACACTTTGGTAGTTTAGTCAGCAGAAACATTGGCAGAGTATGAGTAGAAGCTCCCATACAGGAGATTTTTTGTTGCCTTTTAGTAATTTTTATTTTTGAATTATTGCTGTCTACACCCTATTGCTGTCTACAACTACCTGAGGGGGGGTTGTAGCCAGGAGGAGGTTGCTCTCTTCTCTCAGGCAGCCAGCACCAGCACAAAAGGACACAGCCTCAAGCTGCACCAGGGGAAATTTAGGCTGGAGGTGAGGAGAAAGTTCTTCACTGAGAGAGCCATTGGCTACTGGAATGGGCTGCCCAGGGAGGTGGGGGAGTCGCCGTCCCTGGAGCTGTTCAAGGCAGGATTGGACGTGGCACTTGGTGCCATGGTCTAGCCTTGAGCTCTGTGGTAACAGGTTGGACTTGATGATCTGTGAGGTCTCTTCCAACTTTGGTGATACTGTGACACTGTGATAAAAGAACATGGCTGGATTTTGTGGCTTTAGTTATATGTTTGTTTCTTTTTTCTGTGGGATTTTTTTTTGTTTTGGTTTGGTTTTGTGTTTTGTTTTTGTTGGTGGTTTTTTTTTTCCCTTTTCTCTAATGTGGTCTATTTTATTGCCATTTTCCGTTGATTTCCTCATCACTTGAAATTTTCCCACATGTTGGCTGGCATGAAATTAGGTTTCTTAATCTGCATGCTTGATTTGCCTTTTCAGTAATTTATAGTTTATTGTCAATGTCAGAGAAAGATGAAAGAGATGAGGGAAGTATTGGGAACGCAACCTGTCATGACTCCCATTGCCATGTATAAAGGCAGCAAGTAAATGTGTTTTGATAATGCAGTAAAGTCAGAGTCCTTGAGGCTTGAGATACATTCAAGAGCCTCTCTAGCACTACAAGGCTTGCCAAATAAGGTGATGTTGGAGGAAAAGAAAGAAAACAAAAAAAAAAGAAAAAAGCCCCCTCACTTTCACATAAAATTCACACCACATTTAACAAGCTTAAGAGAAAAACACTTAGCGAAAGCTGAAAACACAAGCCACTACAGGCTTTCTAGTGAGAGGCTGTAAACACAGGTTGGGTAATACAGAAATGATGAGGACCACGAAGTGCTGTATCCCTTTTCTTTGCTCAGTAGTACCAAGTGAAAGAAAGAAGATGGAAATCCACAGAAATTTTTACTCTTCTGTGTGACAGTCCTGTACATGCAAATGGGCAGTCTCTCTGTTGGGATATTGGGGTCACACTGCACACATAGATAATACTGATGTGGGTTACTGAGGTTTTTTTAATACTCTTGATAGAAGCTGTTACCTGAACACCATTGGAAATCAGAATTACTGCACCTGCTGTCCTGCCAAGTTATATTTCTTCTAAAAAAAAAATACCTTCATGATCCTAATGACCTGTTCTGGATATGTCATAGGTGTTTTATAGACATATTTCTTCTCATCCAAAGTATGCACTGAAAAAATGTAACCTTAAATATAATGAAAGCAGGCATTTGAAGTCCATTTGCCACTAGCAACTGCTCGCTATTATTTTCTTTAAAGGTTTGTGCATATCTCTTATGCTTCTACTAGTTCTTCATTCTCACTGATGCAACATGGACACTTCCTTACATTTTGCCTTGTTTCAATTGTCATCAGGATTTTGTGGCTACTCAGGAGGACTCAAAACCTTCCAGAGCCAAGTTTTGTACTGGTGTAAGCAAATGCAGCAACACCAAATTTGGTGTAGATCTGTCTGCGCATTTGAGGATAGCTTCCTCAACTTGAATTTACCTGAAACCCTCAAGCCCTGCTAGCCTGTGAAGCATATTTTGTCATTGACAGTGAGTGAAAAGTTCTAGGTTGGATTTTAAATCTGCTACCAAATGTATTTTGGCTATGCTAGCAATGAGTGGAGCTGCACAAAAAATACCCATTTTCGTTCAGTAAGTGTCCATCTGCAGCAATGATCATTTTCTGCCTAAATATTTTATTCTTCTGTGAATGTGCAAAAATGTGGATTTTTTTTTTTTTTCCCCCTGCTGGTCCTGCTGACAAGCAGAACTTTTTCAAGCAGCTCTATAATTAGGCTCCAGAGTCCTGTGGAGATACACAGCAGAGTGGTAGGCTTTATATTCTGCAGCACTCAAAAGTTGCAGTTCACAGACTCATGCACTTACATCTATCCCACCTCTTTGCATGCTGTAACAAGTCTTTTCTATTCCCTTTGGATCTATCCCCCTGTGTCTAACAAAAATGAGAATTTTGAGCCTTTCTGATTCTGAACTGCAAATCAGCACTGGACCACTGTGTGAAACTTCTGACAGAAGAGAACACAATTTCAGGTCATTGTCGAAAATCCCTGTACAGGAATTTTGCACGTCTTTGGGTTGTGCAATGAAACTATCAAACTTTGCATCAAAATATGTAACTTTCAGTGTTTTTCACAGTCCTTTTTGGCACCAGTGTGAATCTTTGTCAAGATTTCCATAACTGCACAGTGTTCCTGACCACGAAGCCCTGTGATGAGTATTTATATAATGTTTCTCTAGCCAAACATAAATACAGTTGTAAAGAAACAGATCATTGGAAGAAGCTGTATTTGGATTGTTATATGTTGCTATTGCATATGACCTGTGGGGAAATTTTCCATCTGGAAATATGGACTGATGATTTATTTATCTTTGCATTTGGGGAGATATGGGGAAAAAGATTTTCATGGTGTCATATGGCTAGCGAGAATTATGGCTTATTCTTTAGCACTCTTACCAGCAAAGAAGAGCATTTCCAGTCCTTTAGCTCGTTTTTAGAGGTTTAATTAATAATGTAGACAGCAGAATCTGCCTGCTTAGACTGAAATAATTAGCAGGGAGTAAACAAACACTTTACATTTCACATTATGAATGGTGTGGTGCCATTTTAAATATTTAATGTTTTGATCTGAGTGACCAATCAATTCTTGCAGGGTGCCAGGTTACAGCTACAATCTGGGCATGAAAGCTGAGCTGTGAGCAAAGGTAGAATCCGGTAGAATCCCGTAACTGCTTTCGACAGGCAAGGGTGGCAGGAGAAGAGAGAAGACCTAAATAAAATGTTAAAATGGAGAAGATGAAAATGTAGAAGTTGTTGGAAAGAAACAATGCAAAAAAGAGAAAAGGCAGATGAGCAAGAACAGTTAACTGTTTAGTTAAATTTCCATATGAAGTCCTATAGGAGACAAGTGTCTCATGTACATTTAAAGATCAGGTGATGACTCATTCCTTTGTATTCTCAGGGCAAGAAAACCTAAAACATACCCTCATAGTCAAATGTACTGTCTTATTTTCACAAATATTGTGCATCTATGGAAGAGAAAACCCAGATCCTGCCCACAGAGCAGACAAAGCTTATGTGTTGAGTGTGCTAAAAACCAGCACTGGTTGCTGTTCTGATTTCAAGAACGACAGATGCATGTTCTGATCAACTTTATAAACTGAATTTACACTTAAGCAACCTTCGCTGCAATTTAGTTAATCTTAAGTGAAGTGCTGGACAAGTGCTTTTAAGAAGGGAATGGTAATTACACCTAATCTTTTCACCGTGACATGGAATAGTGCTTTTGGAATTATAACCTGAAACATTTGAAAAGAAGCATACTTCTTAACTTTAACAAACTCTTCACTTTTGTGGTTTTTGTCTTGTAGAGCTAAGTACTTCTTTTCTGTCTGAAATGTTCAGAAAGTCGTTTTCTTATTTGTATTTATTTCTGGGGACTATATGAAAATGCAATTGGTGCCATGTGAAGCTGGAAAAAAATACTATTTTTCTGGCTGGTGTACCACTCAGATAAATGCCTACAGGGTTCACTCACTGTCCTCTTCAATGAATTAGCTCTATTTCTGCAGCCTATGATGAGGGTCCTGAGCTGTAACTCAGGGAATTTTTCCCCTCCAAAGCTTTTATTAATTGTGATCATACTTAGGAGAAGGCCTTGCCTGGTTTTTGTGTTATATACTGGGTTTGTAAGGTTGTCAGAAAACTGACAAAAATACCTGCTAACCTGTTGTGTTTTGTACCAAAGTCACTGTGTGGTGATTAATACGGATCCCCACTGTGCCGTTTGTGTGGTTGTTTTCCAGAGAAAGAACAAACTTTGGTCATATTTTTCAGTAGAGCCTGCCGCCTTCAGCATTTCAAAGACTGTGCTGCAAGTCCTTTGCTGTTTGAGAAAAAGAAGTGTCCTGGGAAGTGTGCTGCTGCATGACGGAAGGCTTTTTTCTGGACTCTGGGGTGTGGGAAACTGATTTCACCTCATCCTTATGCTGAGGTGGGAGGCTTTTCACCTGTCAGTGACACGCCAGTGCAACAGCACTCACACAGTAGATGTATGTGTCATTGTCTTTTGTTTTTATTTGGAAACAGTGAAGCAACCACCACAATAATCTGAGAAAAAATGAGAGTTACAGAGTCTTCCATATCAAGTGATTTATTTGTTTTTTAATTAATAACAAGCTTTTATGACAGCTCCAGAGACTGATACTAGAAAATAAACATTTTTCAAAATACTCTTCTTATATGGAAAATAAAATTTTATTCTGAACTATGATTGTATCACTGATTGTCAGAAAACTGAAACATCTATTTTTAATCCAGTTGATCTATTAACTGCCCCTCGTTCTCAGCAACCAGAGACTTCTCATTTTCACAGTATGTCCATTCTCCCATCTGTAGAAACTGATGCTATTATAAGGGAAGGGGTCAGTTGCCTATTCATCTGCTCTTTGTGGCTTCTTCTGTGACATAGAACTCTCTGAAACTGGCAGCAAAAAGCAGTTTGAACAGATCTATTCGTGGTCAAGGTAAAAAAATCCACGAGCTTCAGAATAATCAGATTTATTGCATGATACTTAATGTTAGCAGCTGACTAAGGAAAAAAGGTAACAGCTTTCTGTAGCAGATAAGGTGCCCATCTTTTTAAATAGCAATTTGCAACATTGGTGCAATTTTCAGAGCCTGTACTAGATGAGGTGTGAACTAAGGAAGGGAGAAAATGATCTTTAAGTACCCAAGATGGTCAAGCTCCATGCATTTGTATCCCAAACAGTCATTTCAAATGCATATATGAGTGCAGAGGGAAAGCTGGTGGGTTTTTGTTGTTGGAGTTTTTGGGCTTGGGTGTTTCTTATCAAAACTGTGAGCAATTGTTTTAAAATCTGAGCTCTGACTGTTGCCTGTGACTTCTGAGGTGTGTCATAATGTCCTCAGCAAGGAAGGCTGATCAGCTGGCAAGCAGTCAGTATGCAGGCACTCGGTCTCAATTGTGATTTTGTTTTATTTGTAACCTCTGCTACCAGTGTATAAAAGTCTGACTTGTGCTTTTGATGAATATGTTTTTTACTGCACCATTAAGCTTGTCTACTTTACTAGCAGCATGGGGAAATTCACAAATATATATATATTTTTTTCATCTCTCCAGATACAAATAAACTAGTTTGTGTTTGCATCCTCAAGGACTTGCATCCTGAAATACATTTACGGAAGTCAATGCTCAGGGGATATTTCTGGAAAAATGGAAGTAAGTCATATTGCCAAGGTGCTGAATTCGAGGGAAAAGAATTGATTTTACTGGATGCAAAATATCCCTTCAGCCAGAGGAAGAAGGTACCCCAGAGCATTGGGCTGAATCCACATGCCTTGCCGTTGAAACCTCTGTGGTTTTGCAGCCTGTCCCTTGTGGGGCAGTGAGTGGATTTTCCCTTTGCAACTGATGATTGTGTGAGTGGAAGTCACAGCACAATAAATAGCAATGATCTTTGTTAGCTCATCTACCTCATTTGTCATGATGATGAATCTGTATATGCCCCAAATTTTAAAAGATACTGTAGTTTGCTATTGGATCTACTGGGGATTTATTTTTATTTTTTTAGTAACAGTATTTTGCTGTTCTTCATAATTTCATTTGATTATGCTCATTTTTTGTGTAAACAGTGACCTGTTGCTGTTTGGTCACACGTGCTGTTCTGCTACAGAAACTGTTTATCAAAGAGCTGACATTCCATTTTAGGATGTATTTGGAAAACAGATATTGCTGTTGTGGTGGTACTTTGACTTGGGAAATGCCAAATAATGTATGTGAAAGCTCTGCACAGTCAGGAGTGGCAGAAGTTTGCCTGAGCACAAATTCCCAGGCACTTTAAAATGAAAATTAGCCACTTTGCCTCAACATTCTCTCACACTGAAATGAGGCCTGCATAATGCAGACAAAGTTAAAACAAATTAAAGGGAGCACTTCCTCACACAGCGTGAAGTCAGCCTGAGGAATAGTCACACAGTTCCTAGACTTGATTTTTAAAAGGGCTGGATAATTTTATGACCAATAATAACATTTTTAGTTATGCATGCTAAGTGAAGTATAATTGGATTTCCTGCTTCACAGCATCAGCTGCAGGACCACTACATCACTGCAGAGGCCAGGAAGGGCTTTATTCACACACATGTGCATGTTCACACCTACTCAAACCCCTCCTGCATGCAGCGATGAATTTTGATGATGGAATTTTAAGGAGGTTTTTTTTAATCATTGTGCATCAGTCATTGGGTATGAACAGTTAAGGCCAACATTTAGAGGTCAACAAGAGTCGTGCAGAGTAACTGAAGCAATTACAATGTGTTTGTATAGCATGTGCAAATTGTGGGCACATTGTCCATTTTGCAAATGTCAGCAGTCTGGACCCAGCTGCAGGAGGAAGAGAATGTGTCAGAACATCAACTCTTAATATTCAAAAGGCTTCTGGGAATATGAAAACCTATGCAAGCCTCAGTCAGTTCCAGAGTGCCAGATGTTGGCAGCAGACAGTCATTGAAATCTGATTGCTAGTTTAGTTAAAACATCCTTCACCCTCCTATCTTGGTCATTACAGAAATCAACATGAATGAAAAATAGGAGACCATAGCATGGTTGCTACTTTTAAAGTATTTGGGTTTTGTGAAAATGGAGGTGGAAATTTGCCTGGAAGCCAAATGCTCACCGAAGATGCTCTATCACCCAACTTCTTAGATGGTCAGGGGAGAGGGAAAGATATGACAAAAGGCTGGTAATAATGTAGAAGCGATTTAATAATGCTAAGCACAATCAAAGACCACTTGTGGAAGCAAAAGCAAAGACAGATGTGATTCTCTGCTTCCCATCAGCAGGTGATCTTTGGTCACTCCCAGCAAGCAAGGTTCTTACATGCATGGTGGTTGCTCTGGAGGACAGACACCATAGTCAAATATCCCCCCATTTCCTTCTTTCACTTAGAATATATATATATATATGAACTGACATCATATGGCATGGAATATTCCTTTGGTCAGTTTGGGTCACCTGGCCCAGCTATGTCCCCTCCCAGGATCTTGCCCATCCCTCAGTGTACTCTTGGGGCAGGGAAATGTTGGAAAAACAAAGCCTGGGTACTCATTCAGCAGTAGCCAAAACACTATTGTATTATCAACACCCAGCTACAGCACTGCAAAACACAGCACTAGAAGGATGCTCTGAGCAGAATTAACTCCAGCCCAGCCAAAGCTGATACAATTATTTTTCCTAGCATGTTCTGTGTTATCTACATTGGAACGTGAACCTATGAAAGAGTGGGCTAAGTAATAAGCTTATTAATGGTATCATATCACTATCAGCACTTTCAGTTACGGGAATAGAGTCAAGAAACCTTTTCTAACACTGACTCACAGCGTAGAGAAGGAGGAGAGTTAGACACCAGCAAGAAGCCAATTAAAATCTGCATGTTTGGCATCTAGATGCCTAGAGAAGGCCAAAGGCAAACAGCTGTCACAGAGACAAGTCCTATAATCCATCAGAGACACCAGACTTTGACCTGGTTATTCACAGTGCATATCATAGAATCATAGAATCAACCAGGTTGGAAGAGACCTCCAAGATCATCCAGTCCAACCTATCACCCAGGCCTATCCAGTCATCTAGACCATGGCACTAAGTGCCTCATCCAGTTTTTTCTTGAACACCTTCAGAGATAAGTGACTCCACCACCTCCCTGGGCTGTCTATTCCAGTGGCAAGTCATATCTCTGTGAAGAACTTCCTCCTAACATCCAGCCTATACCTCCCCTGGCACAACTTGAGGCTGTGTCCCCTTGTTCTGTTGCTGGTTGCCTGACAGAAGAGACAAACCCCCACCTGGCTACAGCCTCCTTTCAGGTAGTTGTACTCAACAATGAGGTCTGCCCTGAGCCTCCTCTTCTCCAGGCTAAACAAGCCCAGCTCTCTCAGCCTCTCCTCATAGGGTTTGTGTTCCAGGCCCCTCACCAGCTTTGTTGCCCTTCTCTGGACACGTTCCAGTATCTCAACATCTCTCTTGAACTTAGGAGCCCAGAACTGGACACAGGACTCAAGGTGTGGCCTTAGGAGTGCTGAGTACAGGGGAAGAATAACCTCCCTCATCCTACTGGCCACACTGTTCCTGATACAGGCCAGGATGCCATTGGCTCTCCCGGCCACCTGAGCACACTGCTGGCTCATCTTAAGCCTACTATCTACCATTACTCCCAGGTCCCTTTCTTCCTGCCTGCTCTGCAGCCACTCTATCCCCAGCCTGTAGCACTGCTTGGGGTTGTTGTGGCCAAAGTGTAGAACCCTGCACTTGGACTTTTAAATCTCATTCTGTTGACCTTTACCCACCCATCCAGCCTGTCAAGGTCCCTCTGTCCTACCCTCCAACAGATCAACACCTGCTCCTAGCTTGGTGTCATCTGCAAACTTACCGATGATGGACTCAATCCCCTGGTCCTTATCACTGAACTGCTTTTTTTTTCAAAGCTATGCTATTAAAGTATATCTCTCATGCTGTTACGATGTAAGAGGATATATTTCACTACTGGACCATCTCAGTGACAAAGCCATTCCCCAAGCTTAAGTCACATTTTCAGTTTCTTGAGAAATCAGAGAGGATTCAAATGCACAGGTACATTGGCATTGCATGGTTAGTGCTCCCTGATTGTGCAGAAAGGAATTAAATGCTCACTGCTACACTGAGACAGAACACATACTAGTGGAAGCTTTATTGCTGCTAATAATTGAATCACCTCTCAGTCCTCAGTTCTGCTTCCAAGACTACATCTGCTAAATAGAAAATAATGAAACAGCCAGCAGTGGATCCAAGCACTCCATCCTAAACCACTGGTCTCTCTGGTCTCATCCTGCTTGATTTGGTTTATCTGCAATTTGCTTTAGAACTAATAAAGAAAGATGTGAAAAACTGCAGTTCTGTCTTCCAACAAATTAGTTTTGTGCAGATCACCTCATCTCTAGCCAGCGTGCCTACACTTGCTTTTAAAACATGATTGTAGGTAGCACAGTCATAACTGGAAAGCTGCAGCTAGAAGCATCACTTTTTAGAGACAGCCTGTCCCTCTTGCCTAGTAACCAATTTGTTCAGAATTACATAGTAAACCCTAACTGCGCCAGAGTGTTCAAAATAATAACAATATATACATTATTGTGTTTAACGTCATTAATGTAAGTGTAAGTTACAAAGTGGATCATGCAGGTGATACTTAATCGTCTGAAGAACTGTAGACAAGAAGGCAGAAGTATAAAGTATAATTAGAGATGAGAAATTTGCATTGATGAAAAGCAACACTGATAGACAACATCAAGGATTATTTGACTCTACAGGATGAAAATATTAAAAAGTGTTTTAAATGGAAAGAAGTAGGTCAGACTATTGTATAGCAAGAGAATACAAAGTAAATCCAGAGGGAAGAGGAAAATGAGGTAGAAAAAAAAGAGAGAAAAATAGATCTTTATCATTTTTGCTGGGCAACTTTCTGACTCGTTACATTGAGAGTATTGAAGGGTCATGGGAAAAGCACTCCTGTGTTCTGTGAAAGGGTAAGGCAAAACCGATCACTTTGTAGATATTTTTCCTTGAGTATAAATCACCTCAAAGAGCATGGGGAGAAGAAAAATACAGCCAGAGCTCCATGCTGCCTAAATACCAGCTTTATAACCTGGCTGAGCAAGACGATGAAGTCATATTTGGTCCCACTTCATTGCAGTGAAGTGGTTTATCCATTATGAAAAGGCTAACAGAAAATGAAATAATCAGTAGATGTGAAAGAGAAGTCTTCCTCTGTTTCTTCACAGATCTGAAATACTGAAAACTCCATTTTTACCCTTCAACATCCATATTACCCTTTTATATATATAAAATACTGCAGTTTGAGTAGTCACTAGTGATCTAAAAGTTGATACGTTTTAAGTAAGTCAAGACAGGGTGGTTCTAATTATATTTTTTTAAATGCAGTTTTGAAGAAAAAAAAATTGAACACAAACTTTCAAGTATGATATTTTTTAGGATATAAATTAAGCAAACTACATTTTTTTCCTGGGAACCCCCCCACACACACACACTTTTTTTTTCCCCTGGATCAACACTTATGACTTGAGGGGTGGTTGTAGCCAGGAGGAGGTTGCTCTCTTCTCTCAGGCAGCCAGCACCAGAACAAGAGGACACAGCCTCAAGCTGTGCCAGGGGAAATTTAGGCTTGAGGTGAGGAGAAAGTTCTTCACTGAGAGAGTCATTGGCTACTGGAATGGGCTGCCCAGGGAGGTGGTGGAGTCGCCATCCTTGGAGCTGTTCAAGGCAGGATTGGACATGGCACTTGGTCCATGATCTAGCCTTGAGCTCTGTGGTAAAGGGTTGGACTTGATGATCTGTGAGGTCTCTTCCAACCTTGGTAATACTGTGAGACTGTGAGTGACAAGTGTTTTACCCTATGATTTTTCATGGAAAACAGTGAAGAACTGGATAATGGGAGATGACCAAAGACGATTTGTGTTTGTTGATAGAGAACCCCAGAGCTTTGTGTGACCCTAAAAATGAAGTCCTATATACTATATGGAAAAGAAGTATATCTGTAAGATAATTCAGAGAGAAGTGCATGAGTATTGGGTCTTTTGCATGAGTATTGGGAGATCTTATCAATGTCTAGAAGATTTATTTTATACTAAAATGTTAAACTTGTTCCTTTTGTAGAATTCCTCATCTGAAGCACATCGAGGAGAGCCATTGCCATACTCAAAACCCTAAACAGATTGGAAAATATGTTAGCTGAATCACTGTGAGAAGTCAAAATGATTAGGTGACCTTTTTTTTTCTACAACAGAAATGCAAGGGAGGTTTACATGCTGTTTCAGGCTACGTGGATTGAATTCTCATGAATTCTGTTCCACGTAATCCAGGACTCTGTATTCTTTGCAAAAAAAAATTGGCTTCCAAATTCATGGCTCTGTTTTCCCTAATTATTACTGAGTGCCAAAGATAAGGCATCTGGAACAATAACATGCCTATTCAAATGAGCACACGAGCTTTCATTTTATTTTCACTTCTGGAAAGACATGATTTAAATAAGGGGGATGAGACTGAAAAAAGCACCAACCTGGAGAAGGCAATAGAGTAGTCTAATTACATTATATTCCTTCAGTTATAGATATATACTGGCTCATGCCATCCAATCTTCCCGTTTATGAGCAGTATCAAAAAGGAAATGGGTTGTGTGTGTTTGTACTGTTGTTGCAGTAATATTATTTTCTGTGTACTGTTGGCCCAGAAGATGATGGCCATTGTCTTCTGAGGAGGTTCTGAAGCCCATCAGAAACAAAGGAGGAATGGTGCTGGTTTTGGAGACTTCCCTGCATGCGTGTTTTTCCTCCCTTCCTTGCTTTATTCTTGTAGCATTCTAAACCAAAGGTCATTCCAAGCAAAAAATATAAGTTTGTTCTTTGTGTGTGGAAAGCATAATTAAATTACCAATGCCTTAAAATATTGTGTTTATATCCTGTTAAGCAGATTTTTATTTGTATTGATGAATTCATTTGACATCTGTTTACTACCTAAAATATTGCTGCTATCATCTAATGACCAGACATTCTGGCTCCGTTCACCAGAAGTGTCATTCAATAGCTGCTCTTTAGCACTAAATGTTGCATTACACAGAATGATGGAGCATTATATATTTAATATATTTTAATTAATTTTCTAATGTCAAGACTGAGCATTATGAAGCAGGTGTTCTAGTAAGAGTTAAACACAGTGCATTATCCACTAATACAGAAATGTGGGTGTCTAGAGGCTTTAACATTCATGCTGGGATATTATTCTCAGCCCAGCCAATTCTATCAAATATGAATGCATGCAAATCTTCATTTCCACACACACACACAAATGTTTTGTAGTTTTTTCCATTTAATTTGCAAACGCAATTACACTCTGCCATTGCTGAATGCTGTAAGTCAGTGGAAACACTTCCAGAAGTTGGATTGGTGTAAAACACCATATTGCTGGATGCTACCTGATTTTTGTGAGGTGCTAGGTGTGTTCATTATGCACGCACGATAACTGAATTGGACTGCAAATAAGTCCAGTTTTGGATTAAGGAGGAATATGTTTAACAGGAGTAACAGCAATAAATGACTGATTGAAGATGAGATTCGCACAATGTGTGATTCACAAAGTAATACTACTTGACTTTCTTTGTGCCTGTGTGAGAAGGTTCCCCTTGGACTTTTTCTCAGAAATGGCTGACAGTATCTTTTATGGAAGAAGGAAGGAAAATTACAACAGCCCTATCTTTGAATCAAGGTTAAAGGATACTTTCTTTAGATTATGCATGTGCATAGCAAGATGTTGGGGTTGGGGAAAGGAGAAACTTTGTCAGGGAAGGAAAGTGAGTGATGACACTCCTCGCTAAAGATGCTATCAGAGAGCTGTGTGAAAAGCCAAGAGTCCTGTGGAGTGAGTGACTGAAGGCTTTTTTGCATGCGCTGTTTTATTTAGGTGGCCTCTGAGCTGTAACTTCAGCACTGAGATCCATCACTCTAGTCTAGGCAGTCCATAGAACACAGCACTACACTTTGCACTAGAATTGTGATGAAGCAAGGGTAGCAAACAAGGTCACAATATCAATTCCTTATAAATTATACTGCCACATTAAGGTACATTATGTAAACTGAAAAACCTGGGGCTCTTTAGTCTGGAGAAGACTGAGGAGATCTTATCAATGTCTATAAATATCTGAGGGCAGGGTATCAAGTGGATAGGGCCAATCACTTTTTGGTTGCCCACAGGAATAAGAGAAAGAGCAACAGCTACAAACTAGAGCATACAAGGTTTCTCCTCAACTTGAGGAGAAACTTCTTTACAGTGATGGTGATGGAGCACTGGAACAGGCTGCCCAGAGAGGTTGTGGAGTCTCCTTCTCTGAAGACTTTCAAAACCCACCTGGATGCATTCCTGTGCGAACTGCCCTAGGGGATCCTGCTTTGGCAAGGTGGCTGGACTTGATGATCTCTGGAGGTCACTTCCAACCTCTAAGGTTCTGTGATTCTGTAGGAGGAGTTGAGAGGCATGCATTTTTAAATTGCTTTTACTTAGTATTCATTTACCAAATAAATAACAGTACTGGAAGACCTGGAGATAGTTGGTGAGAATGTGTAGCTAGATTTCAAATACCAAATTCAGATAGCTAATATAAGTAGACTGGCTTTCAGAAAGGCTAAGCTATTAGCAGTTCCCTTTGTCTGCTCTTCAATGGCAGGTGATGTCTTTCTGCTTCATGTTTTAAATAAGATGAGCTATGACAACAAAAAACAATAGATTTCTGAAAATCTTAGTTAATTTGTTATGTTTTTTATAAAAGCATTTAATTTAACCTACAGCATGAGAGGGGATACTGTGTCCTGAGATGTGTCCTTTGTCTAAATGTTATTTCTAAAAGTACAAACAGGAAGAATAGAATCAATAGAATAGAATCAATCAGGTTGGAAGAGACCTCCAAGATCATCCAGTCCAACCTAGCACCCAGCCCTATCCAGTCAATTAAACCATAGAATCATAGAATCATAGAATGGTTTAGGTTGGAAGGGACCTCAAGGATCATCCAGCTCCAACCCCCTGCCACAGGCAGGGACACCTCCCACTAGAGCAGCTCGCCCAAGGCCTCATCCAGCCTGACCTTAAACACCTCCAGGGAGGAAGCATCCACAACCTCCCTGGGCAACCCATTCCAGTGCCTTACCACCCTCACTGTAAAGAACTTCCTCCTAACATCCAGTCTAAACCTCCCCTCTTCCAGCTTAAACCCATTCCCCCTCGTCCTAACATTACTAGACCGTGTAAATAGTCCCTCCCCAGCTTTCCTGTAGGCTCCCTTCAAATACTGGAAGGCCACTATAAGGTCTCCTCGAAGCCTT